>CM034350.1:1601591-1663763 GCA_019925275.1 Mytilus edulis
AACAAACCAAAATCAATTACACAGGAACATTTTGAATATTTATGCAATTTACATGTATTATTATTGTCGCCTCTAATAATCCGTATATCTTGTTCATCCGTTTTATCCGTTACGCTTCCGTTAGATGTCCATCTGTGTGTGTTACATTTTAGTGTTGTGTCGTTGTTCTCCTCTTATATTTAATGCGTTTCCCTCGGTTTTAGTTTGTTACCCCGATTTTGTTTTTTGTCCATTGATTAATGAGTTTTGAACAGCGGTATACTACTGTTGCCTTTATTTATGCGGTACTCGTCCGTTGGTGTACGTTCGACATCCGTTCTGTCCGATACGTTTCCGTTTCTCGTACGTTGTATATCCGGTGTGTGTCCGCTATGCATTCGTTACGCGTCCGTTTTATTTGGCCAGTACATCAACGGACTCCCAACGGATAACAATTTTGTCAACGGACAACTTTTATTTTCATCCGTTAGGCGTCATTTGTGCTATCCGGTTTGGAGTGACCGAGGCTTTAGGTAAGAAGGTGGCTTGATTGGAACGCATTAAATTATAATTCTGGTACATTTTTACCTTTGATATCTATTTACACCACTGGGTCGATGCCACTGCCGGTGGACGTTTCGTCCTCGAGGGTATCACCAACCCAGTAAACAGCACTTCGGTGTTGACATGAATATCAATTATAATTATAATAGATATAGGCATATGTGGTGTGAGTGCCAATGAGACAACTCTCCATCCAAATAACAATTTATAAAAGTAAACCATTAAAGGTCAATGTACGGCCTTCAACACGGAGCATTGGCTCACACCGAAACAACAAGCTATAAAGGGCCCCAAAATGACTAGTGTAAAACAATAAGGTCATTTTTACAAATTTGCTGTGTAAAAAACTTTGATTTTCGAAAAACTAAGGATTTTCTAATCCCAGGCATAGATTAGCTTAGCCGTATTTGGCACACCTTTTTTGAATTTTGGGTTCTCAATGCTCTTCAACTTTTTACTTGGTTGGCTTTACAACTATTTTAATCTGAGCGTCACCGACGAGTCTCATAGAGATGAAACGCGCGTCTAACGTATTAAATTATAATCCTGGTACCTTTAATATCTTTTTTCATTAAAATCGATGGTATTTTTTTTCTTCAACAAGGAAGTTTGCCCCGGTGAAAAGCAATATATTTGATGTAAGGTTTTCGCTTTTCTCTGAATCTCTGAATCCACAAATATGTCCATGCATAAATGTATTTTATTTCGTTTGAAATAGGGGTTTTCCCGTTTACTATTTGTAGTAATTGTTTATAGATGGGAACTTGTATAACTAGTTCGGATACTGGTTTTGTAACGGTATGCACTATTTATAAATTTGATGTTAGGTGCTTAAAGCACGAGGAAAGTTTTGGCGGTTTTTACGGGTGGGTTTAAATGGTACTATATAAAGTTTGGCATTTAAATGTATAAGTATCGAAGGTGCTCGCAGTTACGTCGAATTGAAGTTGGTCACATAGGTATATATGCAGTTGCTGCTGTGTTTATTGTACGTGCAAGCGTTGGAGGTATAAGCCGAGGAAAAAGAAACGATGCGAAAGAGGAACAATGTTATATGTCATGTATTTATATATTGTTTCAATCGGAGAAATATTTACAATAAAGAAAAATTAAATATTGTATCGCAAGAGAAAATAAGATGTTACTGCGAGCAACTAATCCTATATCTGTGTTAGTCTTGTTTATAGCCTATTGAATTTAGAGATTAAATACTTTAAATTTGGACGAGCAGGGCGAGGGAGAATTTAATGACTTAGAAAATTATTTCACGTTACAAAAAAGATGTCTAATACGTTTCGAGGTCGTGGTCCACTTCTCTTAACTATGAACTTCCACTGTTCAGTTTATAACATCATAATAATAATTAAAAAAAAACAATTAAATACTGATATTGAACACCTTATAACAAATGCACACGTAGCCAACAAGTAAGTACATGTATTTAAAAAAAATATATATGTATCCTGAGATAGATGATAATAAAAAAAATTAAAATATTATAACTTTAAAAAAATAAAAATATTATAACTTTAAAAATATAAAAATAGCATCCCTGACTAGTTTTGAGTATTGTGCGATTTTTAATAACAAAGTTTAACACAGCTTACATAGATATCATATTTTTATCATGGAACATAAAAAAAAAACACAAAATATTTTAAGATTTAAGACTTTCAAAACAATGGAGTTTACTGGTCTTAAAAACATGTAGTTAATCATTGTTTAAAGGGCATTGAGACACCATGATTGAAGGGTTTCTATCGACATATTGTAATTTTAAAGGGCTTCGAGACACCATAAAAATGTATTAAGGGTTTCGAGCACCAAATGAAGCTTAAATTTCTTATTCATCAAAAAAAATCTGTATAAAACACTGTTTATAAAGTCACTTGTTTTAATAACTATCATCTCCCGCCTTTTCGTTGTGTTTTCTCTTCTTTTCTTTAGGCTGTCCTAGCCATGGTGGCCGAATCCAGGCCTCTAGTGCCAATATCAGTCCCGAGGGCCGAAGGTTCTTGATTCTGGCGTGACGCAATTATTCTATATTTATCATACATTCAGTAGTAAATACAGTAGTTTTGAATATTTGATAAATAGCCTGCTGGTTAATCCATATCGCGCAACTTTGATGCCTACCCTTAATAATACTCTTTATCATATATTTAGTAGCAAATACAGTAGTTTTGAATATTTGATAAATAGCCTGCTGTTTAATCCATATCGCACAACTGTAATGCGCACCCTTTATCATACCCTTTATCAGACTCCTACCCTTTGTCATACCCTTTATCACACCCCTTTTTTTTTTGATATATTTTTTTATTTTTACATTCAATCTGTTTTTGTTTATGCAAGCTTCTCAAGAAATATTTTTCCACAAAATGTGTCCTAAATGAACGGTAATTCGGGCGTGACGCAATTTATTGAATGAAGTTGACCAGTGTTTGACATGTGACGTCACAAACGTCGAGATTTCATATTTTCTGGCACACGAAATGCAACTAATAAAGAACGCAATGACATACCATACAAAACACACACAAAAAATACAATAAACAAAATATTTTTAAAACAACAACACGCAAATTGTAAGGTAACCCAAGTACTTCGGATTAGTAATGAAGCAGTTCTTTTAAAGCTTTTGAAACAAGACAAAAGTAGAAGTAAAGGTAATCCAGGTGATAGGGACCAGAAAGCATTTCATATATACTCTCCTGTTGAAATATATGATAAAGCCTATAAAACATTATCAACCTCGACCAATATTATCCCTCGGGCCTAGAGGCCCTCGGACTGATATTGGTATCTCGGGATGATACGGCATGTGATACAGATTTTGCCATGTATTATTTTCTATATGTCCTATATAAACGTCTAAATATTTGACATCTTTACGACACACGTTAACGTAGGATTATCAAGGGCTTCACAATACAGTAAATGCATTCTTATGGAGCCATACAATTGGGTTAAGGTCATCCGTGACTTGACCATCGGTAAAATCCATTGATGTAATGCAAAACCCAGTTTTACTGAGAGTAAGATGACAGGTAATAATTACATAAAAAATAATTGTAACCCCGTCTGTCTCAAGTCAGGAGCTTCTGGCCTTTGTTAGTCTTGTGTGATTTATAAGTTAGTTGTGAATATTCTGGAGTTTGGTATGACGTTCATTATCACTGAACCCGTATACATATTGTTATGAGGCCAGGTGAAGCACGCCTCCAGTGGCAAAAGTTTCTCGCTGCATTGAAGACCCATTGGGGGCATTAGGCTGTTGTCTGTTGAGTTGTTGTCTTTGACACATTCCCTATTTCCAATTTTATTGAAACAAACTTTTCTATAGCATAGAGTGAAGACCAGTGGTAGTAATATATTTAACTATAAGTCACTACCATTCATTTTAGTGCGTTATCCAGTATACGATAACTAAATATATATTTTATAATTTACGAAAACATATAATATGGTAAACGATTCAACAATTTGATAATAAAATTGAAAACAAGAAAATGTAAAATACGTGCAAAAAGTGCAAGTGAAAATTATTTGCTTTATATATTGTTCGATCTGCGCATGATTTACACATAAAGTTCCCATGTATTATTCTTCGTGTGTATATCATGCGTGGAACTTTTGCCTTGTTCGTTTCGAAGTTTTTTTTCTTAATGAATCTACTATTCTAACTAATTATGATTGAAAGGCCTACAGTAGGATTATATTTTCATACTTCAATTCCCTTAACTGCAAAATAAGAACGTATATAAGTAAATTCACACAATAAAATATTGATAAATATAATAAATGTATAGTTCCCGAAACAGTAGCTTTAGCACAACAGTTATGGTTCAGTGGGTGGATATGCTGGATCCGGGCCTGGCTGTGCAAAACTGCTTGATTGACTGTACTGCGTTTGATCGTATGCAGGCGGTTGTCCATAAGCTTGCTCCCCATACTGGTGTTGTCCAACTACTGTGGTGTTTACATCTGGATGTGTCAAAACAGTTCCAACTCTGCCTTTCTGCTCTGTGTGAACAAATATTTGTTCATTAATTTTAGATCGTTTCAAAGGAGTAAAAAAAATTTGCAAGTTTATATGATATCTTTGATTTGGGCTTTAACATCTTTTCACATTAAGGATGCATGTGTTATATGTTGTTTAGATAATTTAAGTTCAAGTTTTATAAGTATATAAGTGTGGTTTGAACAACTTCAGTGTATTCACAACAAACCATAAGTCTATGATAAAGCTATCAAAGTCCCAGAAATTATCAAATTTGAAACAAGACGGAAGACAAAAAACAAGAGCAGGATTTATACTTCAAATAACATCTCAGTTAGTGCTTAAATCTATACACAAAAACAGAACACGCCACACAGCAACCAACAACTAGCACTGAATATTACGCTCTTAACTTCCTAGGGATTGAACATGATGCGAAGTGCTCAATACATCTATAATATAGAACAGTAAAACACAAGGCAAGGACAAATTGTTAGATATGTAGGATATGACAAAGAAGTGCATTGCTAGTCAGATCAACACGAATGACCTAACAAACTGACAAGAATAGCACAAGCCTTTTAAAGACTATTTTAAAATGATAGTATTTTAATGAAGGAAAAAGCAGAAAAAACCAAAGTCCTTGTGTTATCTTTTTCTAAATATAAGCCATTGAAAATTTGGCGGGAAAATATCTCTCTGGACGTTTTATATATATTTGACATTGACATAACTTTCTTTTAAAATTATAAAAAAATTACAAGAATTTTATAGCATGTTCAAATGTGACTTTTTAAACAATATGTAATAAAAAAAGAAAAGTATAGTTTGGCAGGGGAAATTGTTTAATTACATGGATAAAACTAGAGGATTCCGAATATCAGGCAAAAAAGGGGCCTTTTATATATTGCTGTTCGTATCTTAACATAGGCACCGTGTTGAAGCTATTTTGTTACCAATATTTGTTAACTTTTTATACAATGTTACCTCAATGGGGAGTTGTTACACTGGCACTCAAGTGCCCACATTTTTATCATTTATATTTACAACATTGTGACAATTATCTAACATTGATAAAAACAGATCTAATTTATGTGCTAATCTAAAACTCAAGGTTATTGCTCATATGAATGTAAATATGTCCACGATAGTACATGCTCTATCAATTTTGGCGCTTATTCGGCGTCACTCTCAAAATGAAACACCAGTTTAATTTCAAATGAATGAATGTGTTTAGTTTCGCGAAGTTATTTTGATAATCACCATTGTGTGCCATCTATTTTAATTTCTTTTTTAAACATTATATGTTGTCTTTCTCTTAGTAAATCAAGACGATTAATTAATCTTTTTTCAATGTTGCATGAACACTTAATATAAACTTACTTTTGCAGCTGAAGTATATGCAGCTGATGAAAATAGCGAGACCAAACAAACCTCCAATACATATACCGACTATTGCTCTGAAAACAGAATATATTCCAAATTAGGCAAAGATACACACTGGAGCAAATATTTGAATACTCTACATGCAGTAAAAACATTCTTTAGAGCGATTCATAAAAAACATTATAGCGAGCCCATGCATTAGTTATTGTTTACAAAAAAAAGGTTTGGTAATTTGGAACTTTTCTTAGTAACAGAGAGGCAGGTTATAGATAAAATATGATAATTTGTGTGAAATCACTGAGTATGTAGTTGACAGCTAATGCCCTTTCAATCGATTAAAAGACTTTCCAAAAAAACTCCAGTAACTACAGTACTCACCGAATGGATAAACAGGTTGACGACCCAGTGCAAACGTAACTATCAGGGCAGCACCAATCATATCCTGTACAATGATGGTAGTCATAGTAACACGACTGACCTGTAAAATACAGTAAAACCTATGAACATTGGGACGCAATTTGAGGCTAACCTCAAATAAAGGCAACAGTAGTATACCGCTGTTCAAACTCATAAATCCATGGACAAAAAACAAAATCGGGGTAACAAACTAAAACTGAAAGTGAGTTACTTTTATAACATTGAATGTGAAGACTTCTAATTGCTTTTTATACATTGGAATATTTTCCCTTGTGGAATTAATGGAAATTAAACTGTCTTTGGCAGTATATTTTCTCAATATACAATGGTATGTGCTATCAATAATGTATTTGGCATTTCGTACATTATTAGATTAATTCAACACATTGAAATTTTTTATTTGTATTATAGCTTTTGACCATTCGTTAGATTGGTTTATGATTAAATAATCAGCATCTGCTAGTCGTTGTTTTATTGAGGTCAATCGTTGGTGAAACTTAAACGTGGTAAGGTTTTATCCTTTTTTAAATCCTTGGTTAAATGAATCCCTTGGTTAAAGTTTTAACCACGGAATAGTTTTATCTAAAAATACGATTCCCTGTTTATTACTACATTGTTTAGAAGACACTGGGAAAGTTTATATACTTTCCCCAAAACCATTTTGTGGTTTTGAAAGAGGAGAGTAAACAATGTATTGTTATGTAGTAGATTTGAAGACCACACGCATTTAAAAACGACCTGCCTCTGATCCCTTCTACGAAGAGAGACTATTCATAAAAGCTAATTTAGTCAGGAGTACGTTTGGTTTAAACATACACGAGCCCAAAATTTAAATTGATATATGCAAACGGCAAACTATGGAAAAGAAGTAATGTTGCTCCTGAGAAATGTGATGATGACAATTGAAAAGATGAAATCTTCACATTTTTCAAAGCTGGTAAACTTAAGTTTATTTATTTATACCAATCACGGGAGAATTTTCGGAAACAGACATACTACAAAAAAGCTCTTTACCTAGAGATGTTGTGCCGTTTCGGCAGACCTCATATGCTAAGAGTTTTTTTTACCAGTGTGATAAAAGAAGGGCAAACGATACCAGAGGAACAGTCAAACTCAGAAATCGAAAATAAACTGACAACGCCATGGCTCAAAATAAAATCAAGCAGACAAATTATAGTTCACAAGAAACAACATAGAAAACTAAAGATTGAGCAAAACGAACCCCACCAAAAACTGGGGGTGATTTCTGGTGCTCAAGATGGATAAGCGGATCCTACGCCACATGTGGCACCCGTCGTGTTGCTCATGTTATTACAAACCCGGTAAATAGTCAAATTCGGTAGGTCGTATTCATGAAAAGGGAAGGGGGTTGTAGTTACCTCGTACGAAAAATATCCGATATCATCTGTGAAACGGTTATTCCATAACGGTAAACCAATTCGTGATGACGTCAATTTACGTAGGGATGATTTTAACTTCACCATTTGGAACTCTTGGCTCAATAGCTTCCTAGTGAGCAGCAAAAGAGGGACGAAAGATACCAAAGGGACAGTCAAACTTAAAAATCAAAAATAAACTGACAACGTCTGGATAAAAATGAAAGAAGACAAACAGACAAACAATAGAACACATGACACAACATAGAAAACTAAAAAATAGGCAACACGAACCCCACCAAAACCTAGAGGTGATCTCAGGTGCTCAGGAAGAGTGATATGATCATGCTCTACATGTGGCACCCGTCGTGTTGATTATGTGATAACAAATCAGGTAAATAGTATAAAAATTGTAGGATAGGAAAATACAACCCTCTATCAAGGAAATCATGATAGGATATACAAGCGCAGGAATATCGTATCAATATGTAGATATTTACTTTTTATGCAGGCGCTGCTGGAATGTTGTTACATAGAAATGGAATGTTCACAATTGGGAAAATGAAATCATCCCGTTTGTTTCAACCAACCCTCATTGTCAATTTCTAGATGTAAGTCGAAATATGAGGCAGACTTAACAGTATCTGTTGAATCCTTTAATTTTTGTTCGATGGGAAAGATGCTTTCAACATAGTCACCAAATTTGTGAAGTATATAGTGAGAGAATATCACCTATATAGCGAAAAGTAAAGTTACAGGATTTTGCTTACTTCTTATTTTTAATCCTAAGAAATTCCTGTAGGAAGTCATCCTCAAAATAATAAATAATCAAAAAAAAGTCGGCAAAAAAGGGGCACAATTGTTTCTCATGGAAATGCCGACGGTCTGTTGAAAAACACGTCCTCCGAATATAACAAATATGTTGCAAATCCAGAAATCAAACATCTTGATAACGTCAGTTTCAAAGAATTTTGTTTGAATCAGTGTGATACTTTACAAAGTAGGATTTATCCCTCCCTAAGACAAGTTACTTGTATCTACTTTGGTACTTCTCTTTAACGAAACAAACTAATACCAACTCTTTCAGTTTGTCTTTTAGTTTGGAATGGGGAATACTTGTGTAAAGTGTAGAAAAGTCAAATGTTTTATTCTATTGCAAGATGGAAGAGTCTTAGATTGTATGTAGTACTCTAAAAGATCTTTTGAATTTTTAAGTATCCGCATCTGATTCACGCCACCTTTAGAACAGGCAGTTTCACAAACTTTGAATATAAAAAAGAAGATGTGGTATGCTTGCCAATTAGACAACTGTCCACAAGAGAATTAAATCACACAGACATTGACGACTATAGATCACCGTACGGCCTCCAACAATGAGCAAAGCCCATAAAAGGCCCCGATATGACAATGTAAAACAATTCAAACGAGAAAACTAACGGCCTTATTTGTATAATTTTTTTTTATCGAAAAACAAATATGTAACACATAAACAAACGACAACCACTGAATTACAGGCTCCTGACTTGGCACAGGCACATACTTAAATAATGTGGAGGGGTTAAACATGTTAGCGGGATACCATACCTCCCCTAACCTGGGACAGTGGGATAACAGTACAACATAAGAACGAACTATAAAAACTACTTGAAAAAGGCTTAACTCATCAGATGGACACAAATACAAGTGGACGTGGCCGGGTACTTTTACATTAGGACAACAAAAAGACACGAGGAACAGATCTGAGAGTATTCGCAATTATCTGACAGCTATTTCAAAGCCACTAATTACTAATAAAATAAATCATGCATCTAAGACTAAAGCCCGGCTTAGATTGCTGATAAAATAGATGTTCATAATTCAGAAAGAGGTTTCGTGGAGAACCATCAATATACCTTTGTTTGTAAGGATACTTATGTAGTTTAGGCATTCAATACAGTGATGGACGATTCAGTTCGTCATCTTTAGTTGAAATTCCAAAGGAACATAGAACAGACATATTTGATTTTTTTCGAAAAACTAAGGATTATCTTATTCGAGGCAAAAATTACCTTTGCCGTATTGGGCTCAACTTTTTGAATTTTTTTTGTCCTCAATGCTCTTCAACTTTGTACTTGTTTTGGCATTTTAACCTGTTAGTCTGAGCGTCACTGATGAGTCTTATGTAGACGAAACGCGCGTCTAGCGTATTTGGCTTTATAAATATTTCGATATGAGCGTCACTGATGAGTCTTATGTAGACGAAACGCGCGTCTGGCGTACTAAATTATAATCCTGGTACCTTTGATAACTATTTAATTATAATACTTTGATTACTATATGATTATCCAGAATGTCCTCTTTGGTAAGTGTCATGCGGGAAATTTTTAGTTTCCATGTGAATTGTCAATACCAAATTCATTTATCAAGCAGTTTTCACACAGCAACGAAGATGTTTGGGGCTTTAATTCTGCGGGAACAACATATTAGTCAGAGAGGTAGGATAAGTGTTTTGCAACATTTGGGTCTTTAAAGATTGACGTAACATAAGGTATTGATAGACCCATTCAGTTTCTTGATTCTAATTTGTATCAACAACCTCACAGCCTTGATTGTCTCGTAAATTGAATATGACACACTCCGGTAGCAAAAGATCTTCATCATTTTATTTTAAGTATTGTTCATTGAAGGCAGATGCTGAGACTAAGTTTGTCGATTATACTCAACTCTACCCATATATTTCTGTGTTAGTGTGGAAAATTATACTGATTGTTTTTCAGCATTCCCATTCCCCCATTCTTATTCGTCCATTCCGTTTTATACCATCGATTTTATACGGATTGTTCTGTAAAACACATGTATTTAACGAATAGATCAGCATGCTAAAGATTTCAGTGCGCACGTGCACGATGCACACTATTGGAATATAACTCAAAGGTGTGCGAGACCACCAGATAATCATCGATTTGGAATCTAATGAAAATACGAGTTCATAAAACATTTATGAGTATACAAAAACAAATGGGCATAAGAAGAACATATATTCATCTTTCACTTCTTCATTATATTATTAACTTTGTCTCAGAGATATAAGTTTAACGTTGTAATTTCAGGTTCAACCTACCACTTTATTTCAAAGGTGTCTTTATCGATAAAGAATAAACAGTATAGCAACAATGTTTTATATATCTAGGGAATGCTTTCAATCAATTCCAAGCGATAATTGTAACAATTATTTCATGCATTTTCGAAAACAGGTCAGCAATTAATCTAGTTTGTAAAGGACAGTGGTTCGCTATATGTGGTTTTTCCATCCTTGCGTAAAGATATGTAGACAGTTATTGTTAAAAATATACGTTGGAACGATGAGAACATTCAATATCGTTTATTTTTATTCTAAAGGTGAGCTATGTAAACTAAAACTGTTATATATATAGATCACTGATTTAAAAAAGAAAGATCTTATTGATAGTGTTGTTTCGTAAATCGTATAAAGTATAATTGAACGATTTGTTCCATATGTAAATCAGCTTTTAATTTTAAAATAGTAACTTCCTGGTTGAAAGACCAATGGCATTTCTCGGAACGATGATTTAACCACATATTCTTTTTTAATTATCGGGTTTTGTTTGGAAATTCGACCAAATTCTTGCTCTGAACACTTAAAACTAGGGATGGCAACGAGTACTCGAGTACCCGTACTCGATTGGAAAGCCGAGTACTCGAGAACAGTTTTAGTACTCTGATACTCGTTTGCCTGTTATTGCTCTTCAGATAGTTCTCTTCATATTTCCACTCACTTTAGTTCTGTTGAAATATCCCCTTCGTAAAACTTAATGAAATCAATTAGCAACATACATACTATTTGTTCTATTTGTTATAGTAGTACCAGCAACGTCCTTTCCTTCTGAGGGAATGTTTTCATGTTTCTACTTGTATAAAAAAATAGAAAGTCAAACAGTCTTTCGTCTGAAATTGTTGACTTGATCATATTTCTAAATAAGAACAAAATCAAAGTGACCTGTGGTTAACCCTACGCAACTTATTAGATACTTTTTTAACGGTGTTTGTACACGGATCAACACTTTCATGGATTAATAATTAACTCACAAGCCGTAGAAAATTAGCTTCGTTTTTTTATCAAAACTTCAAAACCAGTTGTTGGCATGACACGGGTTATGTTCTTCTCATATATGTTATGGTGGTATGATACTAAACCCCTAACGGGAAGGATTGTGCCTGATGTTCATATGATGAAATCATAATCTTTCAGTCAGTTTAATTGAAGTCTGGAGCTGGCATGTCAGTTAACTGGTAGTAGTCTGGTGTTATTTATGTATTATTGTCATTTTGTTTATTTTCTTTGGTTACATCTTCTGACATCAGACTCGGACTTCTCTTGAACTGAATTTTTAATGTGCGTATTGTTATGCGTTTACTTTTCTACATTGTCTAGAGGTATAGGGGGAGGGTTGAGATCTCACAAATATGTTTAACCCCGCCGCATTTTTGCGCCTTTCCCAAGTCAGGAGCCTCTGGCCTTTGTTAGTCTTGTATTTTTTTAATTTTAGTTTCTTGTGTACAATTTGGAAATTAGTATGGCGTTCATTATCAATGAACAAGTATATATTTGTTTAGGGGCCAGTTGAAGGACGCCTCCAGGTGCGGGAAATTCTCGCTACATTGAAGACCTGTTGGTGACCTTCTGCTGTTGTTTTTTTCTATGGTCGGGTTGTTGTCTCTTTGGCACATTCCCCATTTCCATTCTCAATTTTATTCTATGTAAACGTGATTGGTATAAAATGTACATTTAAATTAATTTAATTACTCTGTATTTGAAATTTAACTATAATTGTTTAATTACGAGAAAGTACGAGAGCACCATTCAAACCCAAAAAGTCGAAAAATACAAAGAAAACCAGACAAACGATAGTGCCAAAAAAAAAAAAAACACAGAAAAAGTACAAGTAATTTGAAGTATTGTTGTTGACAAATACATGGACAAGTCGTATTATAAAACAAATACCAACTCCTCCGGAACAGTTTATACATTCATTGTCTACTTTTTCGGACTGTTTGTACAAATATTTTTGATTTTATTGAAATTTGGTTCATAAACAGGTACACAAACAATAATTGCTATTATGATAAAGGTTATTGTAAAAACAACGGTCGGTTATTCATGTGTAATTGACACACAAAAAAAAAAAACAAACAGAGGAGCAAGCTATGTTTGTAGTACGTTTGTCTTTCGTTAATATGTTTATGAAAGGTGAAACACTGCATCCCACCTAAAATTTCAAACTTTTCAGAAGACGTTACAGATTCATCCGAGTACTCGCCAGTACTCGAGTATCATGACCGAGTATCCGAGTATTAAATTTTAGCAGCCGGTTATACGAAAGTGTCATTAGCTTAATGAGTCATTAAGGCTTTATGATGCATTCAGTTGTTAATGTGACATTAGTTAATGAGTCCATTAAAATGTGTTACACGAAGCACATTTTTGTTGCTCATTAAAACTAATAAACATTTAATGAAGGGTGCGTCATTAAACTATCATTAAATATTGGTTTTCTGATAAATTAACTCATACACTGAATAAATATCAGATTCCTTATAATAAGAAAATTACAAAAAAATAACGCAAAGTGAAGCATCCCATGATCATTGGCAAATGCTTCTAAAGTTATCACAAAGTAATTATTATGTTAAGAATTTACAAGCTCCAATGTGACCTTTAGATTTTATTTCCCTAATGATAATTGTGGACAAATTAGATTGACCCAGTAGTTTTCTATAATTCTTTGTGATGACAGCAATTATAGTCATATGTATGATATTGTTGCATTACAGTTTTGAAGGTTAATGTTCTATTACTGAACTGTCAAGATGAGGAACAGGAAAAAAAGCCTTGTTTATTGATAATATGTTTTTATTTTGTCTTTGTATAGTTTGCAATTTTGTTGCATGTACATGTACATTTACTCGATATCCTGCTATTTTTTTATACATATGTTTATATTGCAACTTATATTCATTATTGCTTTATTAGTCCAGCGGATATCAGAATAATTGGTCACTTTATGGTAAAAGCATGAAACTTGGCATAGTGAAAGATTAAGGGGCATAGACAAAATTCAGATATGGAGCCACGAAAAAAAAAAATCCAATATGGCCGCCAAATTCATGATGGCCGACATAAGTATAACATCATTCATTTGATGAAGACTTTCCATTTTAATGAGTTCAGAAGATGTAACAAACTTAATGAAATACAATTAAGATATGTCAGTTATAATTTTTGTAAAACTTATAATAAAGAAATCATCAAAATGGCGTCCAAATTCAAAATGGCGCGTCAAAATGTCTAAGTTTGACAGTACTCGTATGTGTACACCATCATTGTGTGATAGAAAGTTACCAAATCCGTGAAACTGGTCATTGGATATAAATAAAGGCCTTCAGTGTATCAACAAAACATACGTGCATAGATTATATTTCCAAAATGGCGGCAATATTCAAAATGGCGCCGTTTAACATGTCAAAATTTTACGTTTCTTTTTAAATATGGTATAAAAGTTATTAAAAATAATGGATCATTTTTTTCAATACAAGCACGTATATACAAACATATTATTATTTAATGTAACAAGTGACATTAGCTATGAAATAAAAATGGTCGATTCAACTCAAAATGGCATCTTTGACGAGTTTTTTCCCCCACAGTTACAGGTAATAACCCTAGAAAATTTAACAATTTTCCTGAAATGAAAAAAAACCCAACATATGCAGTATTTAATTCTACAAAGAGAATTTATTTTTTAGAAATAAGGTAAGAAATAAAAAAAAAAAAACAACTCCCAAGTAGCTATTTAACATAAAGTTAACATAGATTAAAATTATAATGACAATATGATCAAAATGCAGGAAAATCAAAATAAAGCACAGTGACTCAATCAGTTTCTCTTTCACAGTCCGTTGAGCAGTTGCATAATGCTGTACAATTTAATACTGCTTTCAAGCATTTACATGCTCCTCGACATCATTTCTTACAGTGGATGAGATCTTGGCATGACATTGAAGTGTCAGCAAGCACAGAAAAGAATGGTACCCAAGTACCATCAAGTCTTTGCCAACCAAATAAATCTGGTGATGGCATACTTGGATTTGCACCTAAACTATTCCCAAAATAACACTACCTTGGTAAGCTGTACGTTTCGTATGTTGAAGAAGTTCATCACGTGTTGGAGGGATATTGTCAATTGTTCTTGTCTTCTGTGTGAATAACTATTTTCTTAACGCATTCATCGTATAATCTGTTCTAGACCAATCATACAAAAGCACAGCATACCGTTACTTTTAAAATTTCCACTTCATTTGGATTCTCAATAACCTGCAGAAATGCTTCTAAAATCTCCTCATATACGGACCATGTGTCCCAAGCTGATTTCTTACCTTTCACAGAAAAAGCTGAGGCTATGTCACAACCGATAAAAGCATGACACAGTGGAAAGACTTTCGATTCAATGGTCCTAGGGCAAGGCAAAGTCCATGAACGGATATATCGTAAGTTCTTCCTAGTGCCAAAACCTATCCACAGCGATTCAATCTGCAGTCTGTTTGGAATGATTTTTGGAAGGATAATATTTGTTCATGATGAGGTTTATTAGATTCGTTAGTGTATACAAAGCATTCAGTGACATTTTCAAATTCATTTACCAAACTAGCCACTTCAGGCCCAGCAACCATCCATCTGGATTTTCCGTCAACAGCACCACAATCTGCTTTAACATACGCATTATTTGGTCGTCCGCTTGATTAAAAGCCATACAGGAAAATTTCTTCTCGGTCTTGGTGACAAAAAGGATTGCCGCTAAGGATTGCTCTGTGGATTTCTAGATTCTTTTTTGGCAACTGAAACGTATCACGCAGACGAATTGGCAGCCATCGTGAATAGTTGGTGTGATCCAAGTCAAAGAACCAAGGAATGATCTTTGAGAGAGCTTCAATATATAATAAAAAGTTAGCCTCACGTATAGACCTTATAAATATTAATAATGTAAATTCAAATTTGAGAGTTATATACCAGAATTTAAAGTGAGGAGATTGTTTAGATAGTTCCAACCACCACTCTTCAAATTCTAAGATAACTTCATCATACCTCAAAACATCTTTGTACTGGCAGTACGCGTTTGACAATAAACGGTAAAGTGTGTATGCTGTAACTTGGTGTGTTCTACGTGTTGTTGTAACAGGAGAAGCCTTTAGAGATGAATCAGCTGTACCTGGTGATGTAACCTGCGCATTTTCTAAAACACTTGTCCATTCACTATCTTCAAGCCAACTACCAAATGCTTTGAACGCAGCCATTTCTATGTGTAGGCCGCCGAGCATCATTACAAAGTGATCCTTGCCATACATCTGAGGCCAGTTTCATTATATTTGTTTTGCTATTGTGAAAAGGGGTTGGTCAAAAGAACAACTGGAGTTGGCCTGGATTTAGCTTTCTTACAGCGTTACGAATAATGTTCAATGAGTGTCGTATCAATGCAACAGATTTTGCTTGCTCATGAAACAGAGGTAGAAGGGAAGACACCGCTAGTAATTTATTCGCATCTGGCAGTACTACAGCATGATAGGCGGACCATGACATATTTTTACCCACTTTAGCCTTAACACTTGATTTTTCTGCAACATGTTTCAGCCATTTGAGTTTCCCTTTTAATGCAGCTGGGAATGAGGACATATCAATTGAAAGTTCTCCTTCAACTAATGGGATATCTGGTTCGTTGAATCTTAGTACAGCTGGTGGAAGATTTGAATAACTCTTTGGTAATGGTAAAAGAGAAACTCTCTTTGACTTGCATTTCAACATAGCTTCAGATTGGAGAAATGTTTGAACAACGCCTTGAACATCTTCTGAAATATGTTGGAATAAAGATATACCTGTACCATCGAATGGATCTTTTGACGATATACTGCTTGGATTGTGATCAATATTGTCTACAGCAGATGAAGTAAATACATTTTGTAGTAGATTGGTAGGGCAAACTATACCGCCTTTTACACAACGATCATAAGCCATGGAAGTTGAAATTTCTTACACTCGGTGGTAGGACACAAATAGTCCAAGTTTGAAGAAAGTATCTACTTCATGTAGATCACGTTTTCTAGTCTTACTGAGGATTACGATTCCCAAATAAGCACAAACTGTAGGTTCATGATCTTTTATGACCGTTCTTGTCCATTCGTTTTTTGATGCGTTTTGTTATTTGATTTTACCATATGATTATGAACTTTCCGGATAGATTTTTCTATAAGTTCAGTATTTTTGTGATTTTAAGCCATGGAAGTTGAAATTTCTTACACTCGGTGGTAGGACACAAATAGTCCAAGTTTGAAGAAAGTATCTACTTCATGTAGATCACGTTTTCTAGTCTTACAGAGGATTACGATTCCCAAATAAGCACAAACTGTAGGTTCATGATCTTTTATGACCGTTCTTGTCCATTCGTTTTTGATGCGTTTTGTTATTTGATTTTACCATATGATTATGAACTTTCCGGATAGATTTTTCTATAAGTTCAGTATTTTTGTGATTTTACTTTTTATGTGACGGTTTGATAGTTTCTTTGTACATCTATACATCAGAAGCGCTGTGCTATCGTTAATGTCGACTGAGAATATAAACGATCCTAAATGTTGGGTCCAAACTGAATCATACTGACCAAAGAAAGCAATGACTGGGATACAGAATTTTCCTGACATCACTTTGGGAAGGTTCCTTTAAATTCCTAATTTGATGCGAAAATAACTGTACGAAACAAACGTAGCTGCTTTTGATATGTTGAACAATTGATTATCAAAGTCTTCTAAGCAGACTATCTTCAATGCAGGACCAGTGTCATATTTGAAAGCAAGAATGTTTATGGTTTCCGAAAATAAGACTTTTGACGGCCATTTTGAATTTGTCGGCCATTATGAAATTATTTTTTATTGTTCCATATTCATAAAAGATTAATTAGCATCATAGCAAGCAATATGCAAAGTTTTGTGCTTTAATTTTCAAATGATCAATTATACTATTTTTTGGATCTGCATCATGACTGTTTGCGGCCATTTTGAATTTGTCGGCCATTATGACATTATTTTTTATTGTTCAATATTCATAAATGATTAATAAGCAATATAAATGTATAACTAGTAATTTGCAAAGTGTTGTGCTTTTATTTTCGAATGATAAATTAAGCCATATTTTTGGACTCTGCCTCATGACTGTTGGCCACCATTTTGAAATTGGCGGCCATTTTGGTATTATTTTTGAGTGTTCCATATTCAGAAATGATTAATTATCATCATAACTAGCAATATGCAAAGTTTTGTGTTTTTATTTTCCAATGATAAATTATACTATATTTTTAGACTCTTCTTGATGACTGTTGGCGGCCATTTTGAAATTGGTGGCCATTGTGGAATTTTTTTTGATGGCTCCATATCCAAAAATATTTATAAGCATCATAACTAACACTGTGCAAAGTTTCATGCTTTTACCACAAAGTGATCAATTGTCCCAAAATATTGGACTTAGCTGCTGGACTATATTCTCATGTGTGTGTGATGTATTACATGTTTAGGGAACATCTTTTTTTATTAATCAAGTTAAAGCCTAAATTGTTTTAATTTTCCTGTATTACTATCATAATTCCAACGAGTACCCCGCTTTTGCCACCCTGCATCAAAACTGGCTTCAACCTAAATGTCAAAAAATAGAATAAATTAAACTGTCAATTGTTCTTGAACAATTGAGAGGTCTTTCCTTTTGTAATGTAAAATTAATGTTCAAATAGACATAGAATGTATTGAAAAGCTTTAAAACACACTGAAAATCCTTTAAATAAGGTTAAAAACACCAAATTCGCTATATGGGATATGACCTTGACCTTTGACCTTTAGACCTTTGTCAAGGTCATTAATCCCCAATGTCATTGCCGAAGAGCCAATGGGTCTAGGACCTTTGGTTATATAGTAAAAGCTGATTTTGTCTTTCCAAAAACCTAAAACAGGTATAATGCCCCTTAAAAAAAGGTCAAATCTCTTCGGTCAAAATGTAACAAAGTTGCGCCGTAATGACCCAAACATTTTCCACTATTCAAAACTTCTGTAAGTATTATTTTTTCTGAGATTATCCCATAACAGGGTGATAGGTCAAAGGTCAAGGTCAACATACAAATTTGACCTTGAGGTATTTTTCAAAGATACATGAATTGATGATGAATGGTGAAGATCCTAGGTGTCTACGACTTACGGTTTCTGAGTTTTGGTGGTCAACCGACACCGGTTAATTTGCATAGGGGCATAACCCTACCAATGAGTCGTTGAATCTTTTCGATCCAAATGTAACGAAGAACCGGGGTCTGGTCCTGAACAAATTTCACCCTTTGTTTTATTTCTACCTCTTACGGTTACGGTGTTGGAACGATAACAAGGTTTTTTGGTTTCGGAGGGATAACTCCGAACCGACAAAATTTTTCGACTAACAGGGTGAGTTCCGGATAGGTATTCATGACACAAATACAAAGTGTGAATATGAAAGCGACACGTCTTACGGTTACGGAGGCTAACTACGTCAAAGTTTGGCGGAAAAAGAATAATAATAATAATTAAACTGTCAATTGTTCTTGAACAATTGAGAGGTCTTTCCTTTTGTAATGTAAACTACATGTTCCAATAGACGTAGAATGTATTGAAAAGCTTTAAAACACACTGAAAATCCTTTAAATAAGGTAAAAAACACTAAATTCGCTATATGGGACATGACCTTGACCTTTGACCTTTTGACCTTTGTCAAGGTCATTAGTCCCCAATGATATTGCTGAAGACCCCATAGGTCTAGGACCTTTGGTTATATAGTAAAAGCTGATTTTGTATTTTTAGAAACCTAAAACAGGCTTTATGCCCCTTAAAAAAAGGTCAAATCTCTTCGGTCAAAATGTAACAAAGTTGCGCCATACTGACCCAAACATTTTCCACTATTTAAAACTTCTGTAAGTATAATGGTTTCAGAGATTATCCCATAACAAGGTGTCAGGTCAAAGGTCAAGGTCAACATACAAATTTGACCTTGAGGTATTTTACAAAGATACATGAATTGATGATGAATGGTGAAGATCCTAGGTGTCTACGACTTACGGTTTCTGAGTTTTGGTGGTCCACCGACACCGGTTAATTTTCATAGGGGCATAAACCTACCAATGAGTCGTTGAATCTTTTCGATCCAAATGTAACGAAGAACCGGGGTCAGGTCTTGAACAAATTTCACCCTTCGGTTTTTTTCTACCTATTACGGTTACGGTGTTGGAACGATAACAAGGTTTTTTGGTTTCGGAGGGATTACTCCGAACCGACAAAATATTTCGACTAACAGGGTGAGTTCCAGATAGATATTCATGACACCAATACAAAGTGTGAACATGAAAGCGACACGTCTTACGGTTAAGGCTGCTAACTTCGTCAAAGTTTGGCGGAACAAAAAGAATAATAATCAGAAGAAATACAGTAAGGTCTTTCCCTTTAGTAAAAGGAAAGACCTTAATAAACAGAAGAAATACAGTAAGGTCTTTCCCTTTTGTAAAAGGAAAGACCTTAATGAAAGAACATGCTGTGTTCAATTAGTATGTAGCTATAAACATAGTAAATATAAGATTAAATGGATAATTAGGCTGTCAGCATTGTTATTTGTAATAATAAATATAGAATAACCATACATTGTTTTGAAATATGAATGTTAGTTATAAATGGCTAAGAACCAGGTTGAAAGTGAGGCTATGCATCCTATTTAGAGCCCAGTTCAAATAAAGTGAAAGGGAAGGGAAAAAAAGGTTTGGGGATTTTTAATCTATTCTGATTTCAGAAATTAAAAAAAAATCTTCAAATATCTTTATCTTTTTTTAAGAAAAGAGGGGTGCTAAAAATCATCCCAATTCAGACCTGTATCAAGTTTGAATAATGAATCCAATTTTACCCCAACTGTTCAGGTTTGGATCTCTGCGGTCGTATCCAGCTGTGATCAGCAAAGCAATTAATCTAATTTTAAATATTGACCCTCAACCTAAAATTATAACCAATATCTGAATCATGTATAGACGTACTTTATTTTCTCGGACGGCAAGAGCAAAATTAAATATACAGTCCTCATTATGTTCTATACTTTGTAAAATTATCAAAACATTGCTTAAAAAATATCTGCCTAAATAATATTAAATTACCTTTCCATTACTCATTAACTGTTCCTTCTTTTGATTTGATTGACAAGATTCTCTTGCAATTTCAAATATTTTTTTCCCAATTTCATTTTCCTTTTTCTTGATGGTGGAGGAATTCACAGGAGGAATATTCAATGCACCAAGAAAATTGTTGACATGTGTGGCCCCAATTCCTGCATGTATCATTTCTAAAAAATCAATTATTTTAAATCTAAAAACATTGATAATGTGCTTGATGTGAAACAACAGTCTGCATATTGGTAATTTAGATAATACTAAACCTAAATATTACAATAAAATATTTCAAGTTCTTACTTCTTTGGAATATAATATTTTTTTTATATATAATTTATCTATATGATTGTAAATCCATATCTACATTTATACTTATAGGTCAAAGACTCAAATAAATTTCTTATAATGACTAATGATTCACTAATTATACTGTATACCCTAAAGAAAATGATATACCAACATCTACTTAAAGTCATTTTTCTTTATTCATCCACCTTTAATTGTGCAGTTAAAAGTTTTGAATGTGTGATATGATAAAGTTCACCAAATTGGTCACTAAATAAAAGTATACATAGTACATAAATATATTATATCCATAAACTGCATGTATACGAAGACTACATTTTAAAACCAGTAAGGCATATAACCCAACAAATGGGAATTATTTCCTCTAATTTGAACTAGAAGGGGGAGGGGGTAAAAATTGAAAAATAAATGCATAAAAATGACCAAGTCCAGATTCATGAAAAATTTGGGCAGCACTTCCCTTAAAAATTACACTTTTTCATCCCAAACCCCATAAACCCCAGACCAGAAAAGAGGGGAATTCAAAAAAGAAAAAGAGAGATGTGGGGCAGGTTCATTTATACAAGACATGAAACCATACACCTTCTCCACCGAGAAAAATTAGAATACAGAATCTAGAGAGAATCTTGTAAATTCTTACCTAATGCAACTTTTGAATTCACTACAAATGCACCAGTCTCACTTCTTTTTCCCGTTTCCACACTGTTACAAGCACTGCAGCTACTACAGGGTATGAACAAAATGCTACCAAGGCCGTACTTCCGTTCGCCGACAGTGTCAATTAACTCCAGGGGACAGTTACACATTTTGCA
Source organism: Mytilus edulis (assembly GCA_019925275.1). Classification (NCBI taxonomy): domain Eukaryota; kingdom Metazoa; phylum Mollusca; class Bivalvia; order Mytilida; family Mytilidae; genus Mytilus; species Mytilus edulis. The sequence continues at coordinate 1,623,691 of CM034350.1, forward strand.
AAAGAGATTCTGTGCGAGATGGAAAAGTTCGACTACCCGACGACCTTCTTTCCATGTTTTGTCAAAAGAAGGGTCACTATGAACGGACACCGATTGTCCAACGTCCAACTCACAAAAACTTACATCTTGCGAATTATTAGTGAGAGTATAAGTGTGGTCTTCCCGACTGAGGCTGTTTAAATTATTCATTCTCAAAGAGCGCTTTAATCTATCCTTTTTGATGAACTGTCCTCCTGCGTATGCGACCCATGACGAAAAAAGCGTATATAATGACTAACTAGTATTGTTTATCCGTTACCAGACGACAACAAAGCTGTTACCGTGACATCGTAATATAGGCGATATATGCAATGACGTAAATCGTAAACCAGTCTAATACCAGTAAAACGTTGTTGTCTCCCCTAGTGTCGGAAGTTACCTTAAGAGCTTTGATTTCCCATAAACAAGGATGGTTCACCAAAAAAAGTAATTAAACATGATTACTAACATCAAATTTGACTTATTTTCATTTAGTCTAGTCAATCTGTTCTAATAAGAGTCAACCTCAAACTAATTGCAACAAATCATTTTAATGGTAAAAATCGAAGTTTGTATACATATACAGTCATCATATACTAAAAATATACAAAAAGACATTTTGCGGAAAATGATCATTTTGGGGTAAAAAAATGAGATTTTGAAAGTAAAACTGCGGAAAATTGGGAAAACTGTAGAAATCATTGTTTTTTTTATAATACTGATACTTTTTTCTCTAGAATGCAGAATCTTCATGAATGAATTATTTGAAGATAGTAAGACATTTATCTACAAACAATTTGTTTAAATTTTATCATTATTATAGTGAAAAACATCATTAAAACAGCTAAACCCGGGAAAAAATCAAAATTTAAAGATTTTTATTTGGTTTTTTGTTCGTTTGAAAGTCGAATCCTACTTTTTGTCATTTTTAACCATGATTAAACTTTTAAAACTGTATTAAGCACATCATATCTCTTTATCTACTATCAAAGTATGTTAGTTGTGTGTAACAATATAATGTTTTTGATTGAAATGGTAATCGAAAAATAAATTGTTGAAAAATTATTTTTATTTTTTTTATTTTACCAAGAATAGTTTAGTGATTGCCTTATTATTAGTCAACTATTTAGCAAATTTAGCAACAACAGACAATTATATAGTCAAGTGTCCTCATTTTCTTCAACATCAAGTTCCTCTAGTTCGAGTTTGAAATTTGAACAATTTATTCCCCTGCATTCCCCACAACCACTGGAGCAAGGAATGCCATTCTTGCGGCAGCTACATCTACGGTTGTCACGATCAGTCTTGCAATTGCAGTGAATTATTTTCAAGAGGAATTCAGGTGCCGGCTGCTTTGTCATTTCAATTGGAAAGAGTTTTTTATTTTTCAAAGTCCAACCCCATTGCAGGGGGTCAATTTCCTCTGCAGTTTTCCCCTCCAGTATTGACACTGAAGATAAACTCGCATCGAATGAAACTTTGCAGCATCAGAAGTTGGTGGAAGAGTCTGAACTTGCACTATAGATGATCTGTTTAGTGCCATCGTTTTGGTGGTGAACTTTCTCCAACGAAGTATGTCAAGTCCTTCTAAGGGCATGCCGCCATACAGGTTTACAGGTTGTCTGTTTTGATCTTAGCGTCACTGATGAGTCTTATGTAGACGAAACGCGCGTCTGGCGTATAAAATTATAATCCTGGTACTTTTTATAACTATTTACTAGTGCTTCTTCACCATCTTTGCAAACGTCATCTTTTCCCATTGACTTCATTAGAAAAACTTTCCCTTGAGTACGAAGATGATGGTTTGATTTTATTTTCTTCAATACGGCCGGTTTACCTATTCCATGCAATCGGCTTGTCGTGTCACAACCAGTAATGGCATGAACAAACGGTAGTTGATGGCATACATCTTCACCAAGAACTTGTTGTGTTTTTTGTATATTCCAAATCTTTGAATTTTTCATCTCACTTTGCTTGTCAGTGGTAAAGAATATGCAATGAGAATTTTTTTCTGCAAGATGACAAAGTAGTATCAACAAGTCAGTGTCTTCTCCGTATATCACAACTTCTTGTCTGTTTGATTTTTCTACAGCTGTCTTAACTATAAGTAAATCTCCATCTTCCTTGGCTTGTATAGCCTCGATGCTATGTTCTTGAAATGTATCAATCAGCATTTCAACAAATCTTTGTTTGTTAGATTGGTTTAAGAGAAATGTTTCTTTCTTAACTCGTAGTGGCATGTCTCTCGTGAATGTGATTGTGTTTGATTGTATTCCTTTGCTTCTTCTCAGGTGAGTGATGTCTGTTGTTGATGAACTATTATAGCCATCATTGACTACGTTTGGTTGGAAAATCGTTTTCTGATATGATCTATGTACTTCATACAAGTTTGAGAAAATGTCTGACCTTTAATCCACGGTATTCTATATAATAGAGATCCTCCGTCAATGACATGAACAATATTGGTTTCTGGTAGTTCTAGAGCTTGACAGTCACCCATGTTCCAAATAGCATCTGCAAGTGTTGCTTTTGCTGCTTGCTTTGGGAGACCATTAGCCTCAAACAAAGAAGATGGAAAACTTGAAAGTTCGTATTCAAACAGTTCTGCTGTATTGTTTAGTGAGTCTTGTCCTACTGTTGTTAGTCGCTGAAACATTAGCTGAGGATCGACTTGTTGCTGTTGAGAGATATTTGAGCCTGATGGTCGTTTAGCGTCAAGTGTAACAATTAAGTCTTTCTTCTTAAATGAAATTTCTGAAACACGATTTCCAGCTATAGACTCTATAATTTTATCGCCAACTATTTTTGCTTCATTTGCATTAGCATCGCTATCCGCTACCATTCCAGTTTCGATGTTTCTTAGTGTCTTGTCATTTATGAAAGGATTTCGCTCTGTCAAGAATTCAGTGAGCAGATTTGAATCTTTGTTATCTCTTTCCATTCTACTTTTGCTGTTTTCAATATGCTGGTCACTAGTTTTATATCCCGTGCCAGTTAACTGCTGCATGGCATGGTTGTATTCGGCTAAAGTTGGTATAGACAAGAGCCATAGTGTTCTTTGGACTTCTCCCATACCTCTGCCTTTAGTTAATCCTCCGGTTGACTTTACGCTTCTCATTAGCACTTGTTCTATCACCAAATCTGTGGACAATCCAGCCCAAAATCGGTCACTTCTTCGAACAACATGTTTACCATTCATAGAATGAGCATGGATATCTGGATGGTCATTTTCTAGATTTTGCATCTGAGAGAGGTAAATATATGCAGTTTGTGGCCTGAAGCTGCCAAATATGGTAGCATTACCTTCAGTGTTGATAAATGTAGAAGCCAATCTCCTGTCCTTTCTGCAATGAGGAAACGTTTTAAAATGGCCACCATGTCTAGAAAGGACAGCCAAAGTTTTGATGTCCTGGATTGCTTTAGCTCATTCCGTTTCTTTTGTAGCAGTTCTTGTATGGCTTGTAAAGTTTGACTCTCAAGTGCATCTTGTAAAGAGATTTTCGCTTCCTGTAAGTGTTCGTATATTTCACAAGCTTTCGTTAGCAATTGATGTTCACTATTTGGGGAATGATTGATTTCGTTCTCATGTTTTCTTCTAAAACGTCATGTCCAAAAATTTCATTTGTCATCAAAGTGTGAAGAGCTGTGTCAACGAGCATGAATCCACGGACAGCACGGGATACGGCTTTTCCATATAACATATGTGTTACTGCATTAGGTGCATAAATAAGTTCAAGAACCTCTTTCAGTCCCGAGCCTGACATAATCCGCCCTATACTGCCAAAAAAACTCATCTGTGTATGAAAACCACCTAATCGTACAATAATGTTACTGCATTCTTCCCCACTTGTGATCATGACAGATTTCCAGTAAAGTGGTTGATCAAATGTTATAACAGAAGTTCGTCCTTTACGAGAGGCCTCTTTTGATACGAACATAAGGGTCGAGTAGATGCAGCTCATATCACTTGGATTTAGGTCAATCATAGGCAAAAAAGTAACATCAGAGACACCTGTACTGCTACCTTTCTGAAACATCTGCATTGTTCCTAACCATTCAGGAATAGGGGACTTTAATTGCCGTGTCACATGTCTCAATGTGTCTATTTGCCATGAATTGTTGAACACTCTGCCTTTCAAATTTTGAAGTTTCAATGATGTAAACCCTTTGTGTTTATCTGCATTGTAGTGATACATGTTGATTTGACCACATGCTAGTATTTCCTCTGTTGTAACATCTAACCTAGGAATGTGAATAGGCTCTTTTTCTATGCCTGGTGTAATACATGAGATAATTCCCATACCATGAAAGGTATTGTTTCCGTCGACAGTACAAAGGTTGTGATCTACGTTGTCAGCCACGTATTGGAGACAATGTGGTTCATTATAATGATTGGTTGTTTTTTCTTGTTTCGAGATAACAGCTGATGTTTCGAATTTCTGAACCTCTGAATACGAAGAACAAAAACCCATGTTGCTAAGTGTATCAACTAAAAATCTCGAGCCAAACATATGATGCATTTGTATGGCAAGTCCAAGCTGCAATAGTTCAATTACAAGTCTGGGTCTTGTTGCTTGCATGATTGCTTGTCCTATCGAACTGATTTTCAATGAGGCGTCCTTTTCCGAAAATAAAGCCTTCAAAAATACTGCCAAACTTTCGGGAATATGTGTTTCATGTGACAAAATATCGTTGATGCTTGGATAAAAATTCTTGTCCACTGGCATAGATCTGATTTCAGTTTTAATAAGTGCTGCTGCTGTTTTAAACAAGAAAAGCTTGTGGTCTTCCTCTGATTTTTTCAGTTTAGATTCTGTATAGAAATTGTGTATTATAGTACACGCAGTTAGTCGGAATGTTACTACATTTTGTTTTCCATTAAGCTCTGTTATTAAAATTGATGATCCATAATGTTCTTGTACCTTCTGCTTCATGTATGGTTGACTATATGCTTCATCACCACACAAAGCTTTCAGTCGATCAACTAGGTCTTTGATGGTTAATTGTTCATCGTCGTTATCTTCCAAAAATCAAGCACTTTTAAGAAATGTTGGTCATTTGTACTTGATCTGCCTCTTTTTATTTGGCTCTTGTCTGCCTTTGGTGAAAATAGATGTGGTACATTTTTTCCTGTTCTGAAGTTTGTGCTGCAGGAGCTATGGTTTAATGCGTCAACTGCGTGTAAATCCCGTGCAAACTCTATTCTTCCTTTGACTTCGGTTGCCCATTCATCTTTTCTTTCAATGCAAATCTGCTCTATGGTTGTCTGGAATTCAGTTGTTTGAACGGCATGCACATCACATAATTTTCTTTTTGCTGTTGTTTCAATGGTAGAATTACACAAAATAAGCAGTCTTCTTGAAAGCTGAACTGTTTCTCTGACCGAGGTCTAGGTGGTGTAGCTAGCGGTGCTTGTGATGTAGATTTTTTTTTTAATCCTTTGATGACGAGTGGATTTACGTAAGAACGTCGGCAGTGTAAATCACAAGTTGACCTGACCTGGTAACAATAGTGTCTCCTCTTTCTATACTTGCATTATTTATTCCAATACTGCCCTTTTCTCGCAGTTCAACAGTCTTGCGTCCATTATGTATATCATCATTACATATTATGAAGGTATCCATGTTGTCTTAATTTCAGCAACCTACAAAATATAACGAAACTCATGAATATATGTTTTATGATTGTTACAAATTATGCAGATTCTTGTATATAATACTAATATACAATCAAAGTTGTTGTGTATTTTTTAGAAATTAAATTGAAATACTAAATTGTTAGTTCCATCTAACCGTAATTTGCTAATGATAAAACATGATTTATAGAAAATCCATATCAGTCATTTTCTCTACGAATTAATGATATTTAGCCATTTCTATTTTTAAATATATTTCTATTTTTTTTTTCTGAAATATTACTATTTCGCTATTGATCAATTTCTCTTTTGTAAAACTGTTGAAAAGTTATTTCATTTTGAAAGTTATATCGTTTTTCCTGTTTTTTTTCCTGCGTTTATAGCATAATTTCGAGATATGTAAAATAATGACATGTTTTTGTAATCTGGCGCTTCGTACTTTTTTTCCCCCGAATAGGGGACGTTATGGTAAAACAGTTTTTTCGTATTTTAATGCGTTCTTTGAAATGTATTTTGTTTTTGTTTTTCAATTTCTAGTTTTATATACTTAATAAACATAGCAGTTCATTTTATTTACGAAAACAGAGTATCAAATATCAAAGGGAGATAATCAAAATTTGCGGAGTAGAATGTCTTTGTTTTGATTAAAGTTACACATATATTTGGAATAATTGAGTGTGTATTGGTTTCAGATTTACTACAATTATAATATCTAAGTTATCATTTGAAATACATACCATTCTCTGTTGAAATTGAGAGGTTCAACGTTGTTTACTTCATATCCCGTTTACATGACGTCATCTTTAACTGCGTATGGTGGACGGTCTTGACAAAAATACTCGACGTTATTTTGTACATTTTATTTCCGATTTTTAAATATGTTCCGCAAAATATATTTTTGTATATTTTTATTATGTTCTTTTTCAAATACAACACAATGATTTACAACAAAAAAATCTTAGTTTGAGGTTAATTTTTACATTGACTAGACTATTTGGAATAGGTACAAATTTGGTGCAGTGTTTTTAATATTAAAAATTAAAAGTCCAAAAGTGTTCTACAATGATCACCAGTCCTTCAGCTTTCATTTGATACCATCAATACCTAAATATTCTACATATTTTGAAAGTTACACTCATGCGTAGGCACTATTTTGTGTTTAATATGTACTACTTTCTGGTATGTGCTTTCAGGCCGGGCCCGAATTAGTGGTGTTACACCTATAATATAACAGAACCAAACTTGCTATATTGACTTGAGCATTACTTTTTTTCCTTCTATGATCTATTTCAAGCAATAAAAAACATATAAAGCTTTAGTCCAAATACTATTTTACTAATTTTAAGCTCAAATTGGACTGGTAGTAACATATGGGTTATTCAAAGAAAACTGCATATGGATATTACCAATGGCCAATATACTTTTTTTATTCTCAATATCATTGTTTTATTTATTAATTTCTATTAGAAAAGCTATGTGCTTACCAATAGTAATATTGTTATCAGAGGTTCCTCATTAAATAAAAATACATTAGTCCAAACTTAAGACATAAATGAGAAAATTGTCCCCCCTTTTTTCTATAAAATTGGAAAAGGGCTTTTTTTTTGTATAAACCATAATTCTGTGGGAAAATATAGATTATTAAGAGCAATTTGTATACCCCTCAGCAAGATAACTTCCTAAACTGGTTCAAAATTGCATGTACAGTGAGATTTTAGAATTCTTATATGAGTATATACCATTGCCTAGATTGTAAAAGGCTACAATAAGAAAAACAATAAAACTTGAAAAATCATTTGATTATTTTGACCAAGAGCTATTTTGTACCATATACAAGTCATAAAATACATGTTTTATTGATTCCAATCAAAAAGAATGCAAAAATAAGAACTTGGAGTCAAGTCTTAACGGCATGCATGTTGTATGATCATAAAAGGCTAAAATACTTGAGCATGCCAATTTAAGAGCTTTGATTTCCCATAAACAAGGATGGTTCACCAAAAAAGATGATTAAACATGATTACTAACATCAAATTTGACTTATTTTCATTGGAATAGGTACAACTGCTAAAAATTGAATTTCTGTTGATTCTCTGTAATAGGAAGTACACCACTAATTCATGGTCCCATTGCTTTCTATGTTAAATTCCCTCGTTTCAATCAGGCACACCTCTTTTGTTTTTAGTTCAAATAAAGTGGCAATCATTGCATTTCAAAGCCACACTTAATGGTGTCTTGTCCTGAAAAAATCAACATACCTTTAATTGCATATAAGAAAGAACTGGTTCCCGCAACTTCGGATGTACCAAAACAGGTACATCAGATCTGACAAACAGACAAAATGTACCCTCTTTTTAAAATTTGGTGAAGTGTTTTTAATATTAATAATTAAAAGTCCTTCATCTTTCATTTGATACCAAAAATACCTAAATATTCTACATATTTGGAAAGTTACACTCATGCGTAGGCACTATTTTGTGTTAAATATGTACTACTTTCTGGTATGTGCTTTCAGCTGGCCGGGCCCGAATTAGTGGTATTACACCTATAACTTCGCTTGAAATAGATCATAGAATGTAACAAAGTAATAGGCGAGTGACATTTTCAGAAAAAGACGCTTAGTTAGTGAATTTAATGCACCCATCTAACACACAGCTGATTTTTTTTATATGTTATAGTATAATATCTGAACTTCCTTTTTTGGTCGGTCGTTTAAAATTCGTACGGTGCAATTTTTGTAAAAATTGAATTAAAATCGAAAAATAATTCCAAATTGAAAAATGACCAACAGTATTGAAGAGTGAAACATTAACATGTAGATTTATTTTCTGTTGTCACAATGCAAAAATAATGTATGTTTAAAATGTCAATGTATAAAAAAATACTTTTATAAAATAAAAGAAGTAAATTTTGCGAAAAAAAGAAGCTTTTTGTAACAATTTTGGATTTTTTTTTATAAAAATTATGGTTTATACAAAAAAAAAGCCCTTTTCCAATTTAAAGAAAAAGTGGGGACAATTTTCTCATTTATGTCTTAAGTTTGGACTAATGTATTTTTATTTAATGAGGAACCTCTGATAACAATATATGACTATTGGTAAGCACATAGCTTTCCTAATAGAAATTAATAAATAAAACAATGATATTGAGAATAAAAAAGTATATTGGCCATTGGTAATATCCATATGCAGTTTTCTTTGAATAACCCATATGTTGCTACCAGTCCAATTTGAGCTTAAAATTAGTAAAATAATATTTGGACTAAAGCTTTATATGTTTTTTATTGCTTGAAATAGATCATAGAAGGGACAAAAAGTAATGCTCAAGTCAATATATCAAGTTTGGTTCTGTTATAGGAGTAATACCACTGATTCGGGCCCGGCCAGAAAGCACATACCAGAAAGTAGTACATATTTAACACAAAATAGTTCCTACGCATGAGTGTAACTTTCAAAATATGTAGAATATTAAGGTATTTTTTGGTATCAAATCAAAGCTGAAGGACTGGTGATCATTGAAGAACACTTATGGACTTTTAATTTTGAATATTAAAAAAACTGTACCAAATTTTAAAAAGAGGGTATATTTTGTCTGTTTGTCAGATCTAAAGTACCTGTTTTGGTACATCCACAGTTCCGGGAACCAGTTCTTTCTGATATGCAATTAAAGGTATACTGATTTTTTCAGTACAAGACACCATAAAGTGTTGCTTTGAAATGCAATGATTGCCACTTTATTTGAACTTAAAACAAACGGAGGAATTTAACATAGAAAGCAATGGGACCATGAATTAGTGGTGTACTTCCTTAAAGGAATCGTTAATATTCTAATATGAAAATATAGACATCGAGTTAAATGGACACGATAGAAGACAAGTATAAGACCTGTGGTAGGTGAAGCTCGCGTATGAATGCGTTGGACACGCATGAAGAATGCTAAAGACCTCGTATATGTCACAATGCTTTTTCGTGCACTATTTGCCGGGAATGGGATGACGATAGGCGATCGCTAGTCGATAAGATGTTAGAGAAAGCCAGGTCAAAGTGTTCATTTTCTGCAAATGCCGTTCAGCCTTCTGTGCAGGAGGCAGCCAAGAAACTAACATGTACGACAAAGCTGAACGAATTGACGTCGCCGGACAAGCATGACTAAACAATCAAAGTCCGAACTGATCATAATGCAGATGATCGTGAGACTCAAAGTGCAGGACTACATTACGAAGCAGTTGAATTTAACTTATTTATAGCAGATCAAGTGCAAATGCAATTGAAAAAGTTATTGACACAGGCACAGACACAAGCCTTTAATGCAAGTGGTGCATGTTCAGGTTCATTTAATAGTAAACATATGCATACTTCCATTGACCAGAATTGTGAAATTTCTGAAAGTCAATCTTTTCTAGTCAAAGGGCCCACTATAGTAAATTTATGCCATCTGATAATCAGATTTCTGTTGTTTCCCATGAAATCGAGGATGAAATAAGTATGGGTGGTTCAGCTATTTCTGACGAAAATAATAATGATGCCCACTCTCAGTCACAACCTTCTCATGATTCAGAATTTTCTCTGTTTAGTGAAAGAGTACCAGAATCTACTGATCCAATTATATGGAATAATTTCTTCATAAATTAACAGCCAAATTGAAAATAAATTGTTCAGAGGAGACTGAAGTAGATTCAGTCAGACAATTCAGATAAAGCAACTCATTTGAATTTACCTTTAGAGGGTACTACAATTGAAGTTTTCAAGAATGTCGAAAAGGAAGCTATGTCTGGTAGACTTAAAAATAGGTCAGTTCGCCTAAGAGATGATAAGGCTTTTATGGTGTCGAACAAAGAGTTCACAGAATTTTGTTCTCCCCAAGATGATAATATAGAGGAGGGTTTTTCTTCCACTATGGGCAATAAGAAAAAAGATTTTGCAGACCGTAAAAAGTTTTCACACTCTTTACATTCCTTCCATAAGGATATGGATGCTGAATTTAAAAAAAGTTGACAACTCAGCTAGGTCATTGTTAAGAAGTGTTTCATATGGCTCTTTGATAGCAAGATATATTGATGTTGCTGATTCAGAGGAGGACAGGATAGAAGCATGTTCAGCTTTAGTAGCATGTTTCAAATCAATGGCAGATATGACTTCACGTATAGTTGCTAATTCTGTTATAAACAGAAGAAACATTTTCTTAAAAAATATAGATTTCAGTAGCAAAGACACATCAGCTAAATTGTTGAATTGGTCGATGCCACTGCTGGTGGAGAATTATTTCCCCGAGGGTATCACCAACCCAGTAGTCAGCACTTTTGTACTGACATGAATTATCATTGATATGGTTATATTTCTAAATTAACTGTTTACAAAATTTAGAATTTTTGAAATACTAAGGCTTTTCTTCCTCAGGCATAGATACCTTAGCTGTATTTGGCAAAACTTTGAGGAATTTTGTTCCTCAATGCTCTTCGTACTTTATTTGATCTTTTTAACTTTTTTGGATTCGAGCGTCACTGATGAGTCTTTTGTAGACGAAACGCGCGTCTGACGTATATACAAAATTTAGTCCTGGTATCTATGATGAGTTTATTTACTTTTGAATGACGCACAACTTTTTGGTGGTAAATATTTTGATACTTTGCATTCCTCTGCTGAAAATATAAGAGATGCTAAAGAAATACAACAAACACGTTTATCGTTCTTCATTTGTTCCTGGAGGGCAAAAATTTGATGAAGGATTTAGAAAACGAAAATATCAAGAAACTTCTAATGTAACCTTCGGCAAACCTGCAAAAACATCAAGATATGATAAGCAGGATTTAAATGACCGTCGTGGCACCGACACTTCGTCTAATGTTCGTGCCTTGCCAGCAAAACAAGGAGGAAAAGGGTCTTTTTTATGGAAATATTCCTCCCAGAAAAATTTCAAGAGATAAACAATTTTTTGTCTGCGGTAAGTCTCCAGGTAGAAGCGCTGTTGTTACATTACCACAGTCAGTGGTTTCAAATAACTCAAGTCAAGTTAGTATTTCAGATAGTTAAGAACGGTTTAATTTTAGATTTCGTAAGTCTTCCAGCTTTTACAGGAGTAAAAGAGACAGTTGCACCCAGAGTAGGTGCAAAAAGGTCTTCTATATTAGAAGAGGTAAATTCTTTGTTAGAAAAACATGCTATAGAGCCTGTCCCGAAAAGTGCAGAAAATCAGGGTTATGACAGTACACTATTCATGGTACCAAAACGACAAGGAGGTCTGAAACCAATTCTTAATTTAAAACCACTGAACCAGTTTGTCATACCTCATTACTTCAAAATGGAAACCCTCCGATCTATTCTTAAAAGTCTGAAAATTGGGGACTGGGCAGTAAAACTGGAGTTGCAAGATGACAAAAAACGGTGCGGTAAATAAACATGATTACTTTTTCGGATGCGGGAAGCGGGACTATAAAAAAAAATCTGTTTTGAAAAATATAGATGCGGGCAGGTCTGTCGAACAAGGAAATAAATTGGTGTGGCCAAAGTATCACATAATTAAGAGATAAAACAATGATTATCTCGTAATTTCGAGTAAACTATCGCGTAATTACGAGATTAGAAGTTTTTTTTTTTATCTCTTAATTGCTTGTAACTATATCGTAACTACGAGATAACTATCGCGTAATAACTAGATAATTATCGCGAAATGACGAGTTAGTTATCGCGTCACTAGGAAAAACGTATTACGTAAGAACGAGATAATTATATTTCTATCTTCTAATTACGTGAAAATTATCGCATAATTACGAGAAAACTTTCGCGTTATTACGAGATAAGAGGTTTTTTTATCTCGTAATTACAAGATAATTGTCGTGTAATTACGAGATAAAAATTCATTTGACCAAGTAGATTAGGAGGAGACAATTTCTGTAAAAGATTACAAAAATGTACTTAATTGTAGAAATGACTTTAAATGGCAATAACCCATTAAGGGGTTAATTGACAATTTTGGTCATTTGACTTATTTGTATAGCTTTCTTGGCTAAACATTTTTACTGTTACAGTTTATATCTATCTATTATAATATTCACGATAATAACCTAAAACTGAAAAATAATCATTACAATTACCAATTCAGGGGCAGCATCCCTACAACGGGAAGTTTGATTTGTCTGAAAATTATTACTTGTCATATTTGCTCTATATGCATTAGTTTCAGAGATATAAACCATTTACTTCATTTTACCCCTCCCCTATATTCTATTTTAGCTCATGGTGGCTATCTTGATGGTGGACGGGGTCTTTGGATACATTTTTTAGAAACCCTAAGGATGATTAAGGCCTATCAAACCCTAAGGATGATTTGGTTCAATTCGACCAAGTGGTTTCAGAGGAGAAAATTATTGTAAAAGTTAAAGGACGACGGACACCAAGTGATGAGAAAATGTCACTTGACCCTTTGGGTCAGTTGAGCTAAAAAAAAAAGGGCGTTTCATTAGGTGCTCGGAAGGGTAATCATGATCTGTATATCTATATATATACTTATGTAATTCTATCTCGTAATTACGAGATAGTTTTTCTCGTAATTAAGCAATAGTTTTCTCGTAATTACGCGATAGTTATCTCGTGATAACGCGATAATTATCTGTTATTACGAGATAAAAAATGATTATTTCATAATTTCGCGATAGTTTTCTCGTAATTACGAGATAAAAACAAAATACCAATATAGGCTTTTGTACTAAAGATTTTTTTTCACTACGAGATTTATTTTTTAATATTTCACGAAAACATTTGTTGTGAACACTTTTAAATATCACTTCAGTTCATGCTTTTGGCAAAAACAATATGTATTTTCAGGAATAACAATGAACTCTACTTTTGGGATGTAGAAGCAAGGGTTTCCAAAAACCCGCTCGTCACACCCTGTGGTCAAAATCCTTTGTTATTCGAAACAATAGATCTATTCAAGTTATACGTGTTTCAGAAATAAAAACTATGAAGTATAACAATAGAACCGGGGTGTAATCACAGGGTTGTCACTACTAATTCAATCATTGTCACATTGTTTCCTATTGTTGTATTTTAATCAGCATGACTTTATTTTGGGTTTTTTTTTGAAACAATTAAATCATCTTTATTGCACTAAATGCTGTTTAACAATTTACCTAGCTTACAGTATTAGGCTAAGTATCCCTGTATATCAATTATTATACATCCAGGGAGAATATATAATAAAATAGTATATTAATGTTAGTATTTTACAATTAAACATAATACAATATATAAATAAACATCAATACAAATAGATTCATTCATTTTAATTTTTGTTTGTCTGTGTCTGTTTACAAATCGGGAAAAGTTACGGTTCTACGCCGTACCGTTTTGTTATTATATTATGTGTGTTTACTTTCTGGTGGCACGGTAGTATTTCCTGGCCCATAAGGGATAATGATAGCCTTTTTAGAATTTTCACCACTTTCTAACACTGCAAAAAATTCTACATTCACAGTTAACTGAAGTACTTTCATTTTACTATTCAGAAATGAATTTGAATATGTATCATGACCGTTTACTTTTTTTGCTATTTTTAAAAACCTAAGGCCACTAGTACTTTTAGGTATTTTATGGTGCAGTGAATACAAAATTTAAAAAAATTCTCAAAAATTCATTTTCATCTGTATGTAAAATTATTTCATATTTTTTCTACACCTGATTCATCCCTCAGTTTGGGAAAGTATGTTCAGTTGATACTGTATTTTTTGTCCAATCACACTGTTTAGATACATTTACCTAAGTAGGGTACACAAAAGAGCAACCTAAATTCTGGAATGCAAATACTACCGTGCCACCTTAACCAAGACATAACAAACTTGAAACCAGTCATGACACCTATGATTCATAGACTTCTTACTTAGGAACATATTACAATAAAGAATACTAGTCTGCACTCATTTCTTACCCAAAAAAATGAAACATTACATCCCTACCCCATCTGGCAGATTTTCACTTTTTTTTCATTTTACCATTTTTACTTAAGGAGTGAACAAAACCCAAATATATGATGTTTCAAATCAACACAGAAGTCAAACATGGTGATTCAGGAGGAATTATTGGATTGCCAACTATGTTTATGGTTAATCTGACTAAAAGAAACAGTTTAAGCGCCAAATCATGAAAACTGATATTAAAGTCCATTCCACATTTTACAGCATGCCTTATATTACTTTAAACATTTCCAGATTATGAGGGCAATACAACAAGAGTCTTTAGATTGCAGTTAACTATTATTCCAAAATTTTGTTTGACAATACATGTACTAGAATACATCTCTAAGTTGACTGTTTGTCTATTTCTCATGTATGCATTAAGTTAAATTATGTCCCCTTACATAATCAATTTGCCTTTATTGTGCTTTTCACTGTCAGAAAATATTAACAACTAATGGTATTTGCATGGAAAATGAATAAACCATTTAATCTTACTGATATAGCATCATAAATACATTCTTTGTCAAAAATAATGTCTAGCTAATGTACAGAAACCCCTATTTCTATCTCTTTTTCAGACCAATATGAGAGATAAATGACTAAGTAAGAACCCCTTAACCACTTACTGGTTCCCCAAAAGCTCCTTCTGGTGTCATTTTACATTAGAACTACAAATCAAACCTCAAGAAAACTAGTATAGCTGTACTTGTGTTGAAAAAAATAAGAAATTATGCAATTTATTTATTTCTGTGAAAATAATAGGATGTACATGCTACCGAAGAATGTCGCGTCTCAAATTTCAGTGGCTGCACATGTGTCAGACACTGCGAAAAGTTAAAGCGAGCATTTATAATTAAAAATATTTTGCAAGTTACATAAAAATAATGAAGTTCTACTTTCTAGGTAAATTTTTACATTATTACCTACACATCAGCCAAAATTTGCTGAATCAGCAATTTTTACTCTCAGGGGTGGAATTTAAGGCTTGTTTTTATCATAGTTGCCCTTAATCAAGTTTTTATTGATAAACTTACAAATTGCATGGGTAAAAAAAGTTCCTTTATTGATTTAGTGTAAAATATATATCCCCCTTAAGGTGGCACGGTAGTATTTCCTGGCCCATAAGGGATAATGATAGCCTTTTTAGAATTTTCACCACTTTCTAACACTGCAAAAAATTCTACATTCACAGTTAACTGAAGTACTTTCATTTTACTATTCAGAAATGAATTTGAATATGTATCATGACCGTTTACTTTTTTTGCTATTTTTAAAAACCTAAGGCCACTAGTACTTTTAGGTATTTTATGGTGCAGTGAATACAAAATTTAAAAAAATTCTCACAAATTCATTTTCATCTGTATGTAAAATTATTTCATATTTTTCTACACCTGATTCATCCCTCAGTTTGGGAAAGTATGTTCAGTTGATACTGTATTTTTTGTCCAATCACACTGTTTAGATACATTTACCTAAGTAGGGTACACAAAAGAGCAACCTAAATTCTGGAATGCAAATACTACCGTGCCACCTTCTCACAGGTAACCTGTGTATTAATAGTGTAGACCTATTGGAGTTAGCCTAACTTATTCTTTTATATTGTGATATTAAGGATTTATTTTTTCTAGCTTACATTCTTGATCATGTTTATTTATGAAAATAAACATATAGGTAAGTGAATAATGTTAAACTCAAATCAAAAGGTTATTTGCGAGGCGGTTTTTTTTTGTGGCACCTCGTGGTGTATTATTTATTTAGACTAGGCCAAAGAAATTAGCATATGTTAATTTGTCAACCAGTAATACTTTTACTTACAGGTTACAATATGTTGACGTCTTTATTAACATTTTCCCCGTTTCAATGTTTCTTATCGCATTTAATTTTATTATGTCGTTTATTTCCTTTTTGAAAATTTTATAGATTTCTATTTTTGTTTCTTTTTTGTTTGAAACAAAATGTGCCTTATATATGGAGAAGAATATAACTGTTATCAGGTTATTTATATCAGAATATTTTATATCTGCTATTTTATAGCCAGTTATTAAATTTTCTATCTTTAGAATGTGTCTATCTATTTGAAGATAAAGTAAAAGCTTATTTATTTCTTGCCAGTAGTTGTTATTATACGGGCATGTAATAAAAAAATGTTTATAGTTGCCAATTTCTTTGCAAAAATTACAAGAATTGTTTTCTAATACTTTCCACTGAACTAGCAATTCATTGCATGGAAGGATGAAGTGGAGTAATTTCCATTTAAACATTTTAAATTTGTTGTTATCTAGGTAATTAAATATAAAATCAAGAGTGCTTTTAAATTTTATATTTAAATTTTCTTCAAAGATTCTTTCCCACTTTAGAAAACCCACAGGTTTTTCTTGTTTATGGGGGACAAATAGTATTGAATATATTTCTTTATTACTCATTTCTGGATGAATATTATGATTGAGTAGTATTTGCAGATTTTTTGTATTCTTTATATTTACTTTTGTTTTAAATGAGCTTTCTTGCTTTAAAATATTCTGCCAATGTTTTGGAATAGCTTTCTTTAATAAGGATAATTCTTGAATCCAATCGCGTTTATCTTTTATTTTGGTTAATATTTTATTTTCTGATATATAACCTTTTCCATCAAGTATGTCATTTACATACAAAATATTCTGTTCAATCCATTTAGTAAATAATAAGTATTTTCCTTTTGTTTGTATGTTATGATTACCCCATAACATCTGCTTTCTTATGTCTAGAAATGTTTGTGGGGTCTTTGTCTGTCCCCCCTTAACATTAATCCAAGTTTTAATCAATTGCTGATAGAACTCAGGAAGGGATTTAAATATTTTTTTGTCTAACATATTAACATTTTTAATGTTCATTTGAAATATCAAAAGGTTTTTACCAAATTTGTTTAAGTAAACTTGGGGTATGATTGACCAATTTTCACCAGAATTTTGTTTAAGTTTTAAAATCCAGCGTAATTGAAGTGCTTTGAGATACAAATCTATATCGATCATTTTTAACCCACCTTCTAAATAGTCTTTACAAAGGGTTGCACGTTTAATTTTATCTTTTTTTTCCATTCCATATAAAATTATATACTAGAGTTTTAAACTTTTGTGTTATTTCCTTTGGGATGTACATATTTGATGCAATATAAGTTAAATTTGGAAGAATTAGTGATTTTACTACTATTATTTTACCTATTAATGTTAAGTTTCTTTTCATCCAGTTTGATATAATTTTTTCACATTTTTTAAGCTGTTTATCAGTGTTTAGTTTTTGACAGTCTTGAGTGTTATAACCAAAGTGAAAGCCAAGACTTTTAATGTTATCTGTTTTCCAATTTATGCTTTCAAATTTATCTCTGCTATGTTTAAGTTTTCCTAACCAAAATCCTTCTGTTTTATTTCGGTTAAGTTGTAATCCTGATAAACTTCCAAAAGTTTCAATTATGTTCATTGATAAACTTACATCTTTTGGTGATTTAAGAAATAGTGTTGTATCATCTGCAAGTTGACATATTTTTAATGAGCAGTTTCTACCATCTAATTTCACCTCTACGCCTTTGAGATTATTATCTTGTCTTAGTTTAATTGCCATAATTTCAACTACTAATACGAAGGCTAACGAAGAAATTGGACATCCTTGTTGAATTCCGCGAAAAATATTAAAACTGCTGGACACCCATCCATTGTTGAGTATACAACCTTTTATGTCCGTGTACATTGTTTGAATCCATCTTATAAAACTACTTTTAAAGCCAAATTTTACTAAAGTTTCTGACATAAAGTTCCATTCAAGGGAGTCAAATGCCTTGGAAAAATCACAAAAAAGTATGGCTCCATCTACTTTAAATTTCTCTGAGTAATCAATTATATCTTGTATTTGTCTAATATTGAAACCTATGTATCTATTTTTTATATAACCTTTTTGGTCAGTATGAATTATTTTTGGTAAAACTTGTTTTAATCTTTGAGCAAGTGCATAAGCTAACAATTTTACATCATAATTTAACAGAGTTATTGGACGATAAAGCATGACTTTATAAGATGACAATACGAATGCTAAAAAATCTAGACTTAAAATAAGGCATAGTTCAGTTTCCAATTTGTTAGCCGACATGACGTAAAACGGTGAATCGTATAATTGAATTAATGATAACCGATATAGGACAATGCTGTTGATAAAATATTACTCCATTCCAGACCCTTTTGTTTTCCAAACAATTAATATTACCAATAATTGACAAGTTCCAGGTCGACGGGTTCAAACAGAAAGGTGTTGAAAGCAGAGAAAACTGTGTATCTTATAATCAGCATAACTTATCAGATGACAATACAATTTACTAAAAATTCATACTAAAATAAGGCTTACACATAGTAAGATTCTTTAATAGAGTCACGGACTCGAGTTGTCGCGGGTTTGTTCTAGTATTACTTAAAGCTAAAGGAGATACTTCAAAACCAATCAAAAAATACTCACATTTTCAAAGTATTTATTCACATAATTCCCGACAAAACAATTTAAATTACATGTATGTTAAAATGAGAAGAAAAGAGTTGTATATTAGATCTGTTTGTGAAAATACATTTGTGGATATATATTTTTAAAGCTAAAGAATGGTTGTGATAGCTTTTCAATCCAATATATTAGTTTAAGATAATGTTCAAAGGTAGGCAAATCAAATTTTCTTAAAAGGTGCCGTATCGCCAGCTGATGGTGCAAAATCTTTACAGTTGCTATTAAACAAATGATAGGGATTTATTTTTACTCATTGTTGTCGTTCAGCCAATCAATCAACTTCTTCACAGTTTTGATTCCTACAAGCGGTTGTTTGTATGTCCGGTTTACATCTGTCCTACGTACTTCTCTGAGTCTGCTAAACACCGCAACATCATTTTGACTTCTTTGAACTGATATAAAGTCGTTGTGTTTTTCAAAAAGAGGGACGAAAGATACAAAGTGGACAGTCAAACTCATAAATCGAAAATAAACTCTGACAAACAATAGTACACATGACACAACATACACAACATAGAAAACTAAAGAATAAACAACACGAGCCCCTCCAAAAACTAGAAGTGATCTCAGGTGCATCGGGAGGGTAAGCAGATCCTGCTCCACATGTGGCAACCGTCGTGTTGATTATGAGTTAACAAATCCGGTAAATAGTGTAATTCGGAAGGTCACATTCATGAAAGGGAAAGGGATTATAGTAACGACGTAAGGAACATATCCGATATCATTTGTAAAACGGTTATTCAATAACGGTGAACCAACTCGTGATGGCGTCCGTAAAATTTACGAAGGGATGATTTCAACTTCACCATTTGGAACTCTCGGTTTAATAGCTTCCTTGTGAGCAGCAACCCTCTATAGCGGAGTACCACCATTTGGCCATTTGGAACACAATGAACTCATGGAAGATCTCGTTCTTACCGACCTTACCAATCGTTTGTTTACATCTATACACGTTTTTAAAGAAATTCTTCGGAATCAATATGTTCTAGTAAATTCATCAATGTTTCCGGGGTATATTCCTTAGGCGCCCTAGAATTAGTGTATTAGCATTACTTCTCGGTCCAGTTAGCACCGACCATTGCACTGCTAAAAACTAAGCTGTCATCCATTCAGGAAACCTGAGGAATACAGCATAAAATAGTGAAAGCTCCAACTAAAAGAATGACTTTCCAAATACATTTTACGTAATAAAAATATCTACTCAATCCATGCTGCCCATGTTAGTTTTTTCAATATTATTATTATTTACTTATATGTTTGTCAAATGAGTAAACAAAACTGTAGGTATCTGTCTCGATTTTACTGATGTACTATGAACGTGCCTACTATGTTTATTTATGTATGCTTTTCCAGTAATAAACACATTACAAAACAACAATGAAATAGTAAAAGTTAATATCATTCAATTGTTAATCCATCGGTCAACCTAACTAGACGACTTAGCCTGAATCGATGACAAGTGTGCAATGCAGATTTTTCTGAAATACGTTTCGAAGTTAAATATACTGCTGATTTCTGTTTTATATCTATCGTATTTGCTATAGTTTTGTTTTTAAAAATAGCCAATAACTGCATAATTCACTTAAAATTGACCATGTAATCAACTTAGACCTTTATTTAAGAAATGAGTGTAATACTTGTTCTGTCTGTGAACAAATAACGTCAAAAGTGTGGCGCGAACTGCACAACCCGCGTAGCGTGTTGTATAAAAGTGTGCCCCACATTTTTTAAGTATATCTCAAACAGACAGAAAAAGAATCGATAAGCAAAACACTTTAACCAACTGAGAAGACTTGTGACATCCATATTTAAGATAGCATTCTATGGTTTTTCGAGTTATAAGCCATATACAGCAAATATATCCAACAAATGATTTTTCAAGAGCAATAACTCCCAAGTAGATTATCAGATTTTACTCAATTTCTAAGGAATGATAAAAGTTGTACAGCTGATCCTTTTATCAAGTTACACCGTTTCTATATCTGATATAGGCGAGTGACATTGATCAAAAAGCCTCTTAACTAAGGACGACTTAATGCACCAACCTAACACACGGCTGTATTATAAAATGTATATATCATATAAATGCTAATTCTCTGTACTTTAAGTTTGCTAATTGTTAAAAAATCGTACGATATAATTTGCATTAAATCAAAGGTCAAGAATAAATATTCCAAATTTTTACAACAATTTAACAAAAGCCTTTTACTCGTCCGTCTACGATAAAAATTTACAAACGATTGTATGAAACTGGTCGAAAATGATACAGCAATTCTAACTGGAACAAAAATTGAAAGTTGTGTAGCGCAAAATTGTCCGAAAATTGCAATTCAAAATAAATCCCAAGAAAGTTGAAAAAAAAGAGCTCTAAAATAAAAAATTATCTAATGGGATCGATATTTGTTGGTTAAAAATCATGTAAATGTATTGTTTGTAGGTCTAGAAATACTTTTTATAATTCAAGGATGTTTGCTTGGCATGTTTTTGAATTTTTGTCATCTTTTCGAAATCCTCTGGTTTTATCCATTTGAATGCCTAAAAAAAAATTGCCCATTAACCCCCACTTTTCTTTTTATAAATATTTAACATGTATACTTATAAGCCATTCGTAAAAGTCTTATCAAATCTTATTAATTTTTAATAGCTTTTGAGAACTTTAACTGGTCATTGATAAAGTTATGAAAATTCAAGAGAGAACATTTTCTTGCCAAAATTCCAATGGCTAATATCTCGAAAATAAACGCACTGACCCCTATATTTTTTTTTTTTTGCTTTTTAGATTCCTAAATTAATCCCCTATCAATATAATACTAGTTTTATGGAAAGTTATTTATTTTGAAACTGAGCAGCGAACTTCCTTAAATTGCAAGCAGTCTATATTGTTCATGGAACAGTCTTCTATTGAAGTGTTTGCAAAACTGTCATCGGCGAATGCAAACTCCGAAGCAGTGGTGACATCTGGCTACGCTTCTTTACACCACTGCCATCAGCCCTTTCCAAAATCACAAGATTCTTGTGGTTGCGCTTGATTATCAACGAAATTATTCAAGATATTCATAGAATTGTCATTTTTATTAAACAATCAAATAACATTGAGAATGGAAATGGGGAAGGTGCCAAAGAGACAACAACCCGACCATAGAAAAAAAAACAACAGCAGAAGGTCACCTACAGGTCTTCAATGTAGCGAGAAATTCCCGCACCCGGAGGCGTCCTTCAGCTGGCCCCTAAACAAATATATACTAGTTCAGTGATAATGAACGCCATACTAATTTCCAAATTGTACACAAGAAACTTAAATTAAAATAATACAAGACTAACAAAGGCAAGAGGCTCCTGACTTGGGACAGGCGCAAAAATGCGGCGGGGTTAAACATGTTTGTGAGATCTCAACCCTCCCCCTATACCTCTAGCCAAAGTAGAAAAGTAAACGCATAACAATACGCACATTAAAATTCAGTTCAACAGAAGTCCGAGTCTGATGTCAGAAAATGTAACCAAAGAAAATAAACAAAATGACAATAATACATAAATAACAACAGACTACCAGCAGTTAACTGACATGCCAGCTCCAGACTTCAATTTAACTGACTGAAAGATTATGATTTTATCATATGAACATCAGGCACAATCCTTCCCGTTAGGGGTTTAGTATCATACCATCATAACATATATGAGAAGAACATAACCCGTGTCATGCCAACAACTGGTTTTTGGATAAATGTGTTTAGTTCCGATGCAAAGACCCTATAAGTGAATCAATATTAACGCCAAAATATGCAATCTTTAATGACCTGACAACAGTATCGTAACTATATACCTTCTTAATAAGTCTATTCAAAGGTTTTGTTAGTTTTTGAGGTGAATACTGACACCGTTGTGCTTTATAAAGAATATTTCCATAAAAAATTGGATGTGAAATACCTGAACGTATAAGAAGTCTGCATGTTGAGCTATATTTATGAATGATGTCCTTATACCGATGATAAAATTTAGTAAATGTTTTGACTAGATTGTGATATCGAAAACCCTGGTGTAATAACTTTTCAGTAATACATACATTTCTCTCGTTAAAATCTAAAACATTGTTTCATACACGAGCGAATCGTACAAGTTGAGATATATAAACACCGTAAGATGGTGACAAGGGAACGTCACCATCTAAAAATGGAAAATTGACGATAGGAAATGAAAAATCATCTCTTTTATCATAACTTTTAGTATTCAGCTTTCCGTTAGTGATATAATATCAAGATCGAGGAAAGGGCAGTGGTCATTGTTAGTATTAGCTTTATTTAAAGTAAGTTCAACAGGATAAATTTCTTTAATATACATACTGAAGTCGTCATTATTGAGAGCCAAAATATCATCCAAATTCTAAAAGTATTATTAAATTTGTTTATCAGATGTTGTTTCGACGGGTCTTTGCTTATTTTTGTCATAAATTGTAACTCATAGCAATACAAAAACAGGTCCGCAATAAGTGGTGCACAGTTAGTCCCCATTGGAATTCCGATAATCTGACGATATACGGAATCTCCAAAGCGAACAAAAAAGTTATCTAGTAAAAATTCAAGGGCATATATAGTATCAAAGCATGTCCAATTGACATAGTTTTTTTGTTTATTGCTACTAAAAAATGACCTAAAAGAGTTTGAACATTTATATTCAATGCATAATAAGTTTGATGTGGTATATAGCAATCAATTTTAAAAAGCGAATTGTTTGGAACTTTTTTTGGGGGGGTGTAGTGACTCATATCGCATACCTCATTATTCCCGGGTACAAATGGATGATAAAATTAAGGAGGTGTGTCGGGAAATTTACCCAGACATCAATAAAAGGAGAACAGGTGGCTGGAATTGCAGCTATATGAAACAACAAAGATGTTGTGTAGTTAACCTTCCTGTTGGTTTCGGGAAGAGTGTTATTTTCTATGCCATTCCATTTAAGTGAAAATCGAAAATTGACGAAGATTGAAGATGCAGATAAAATTATTTGATCTGAACGATATCAGGATATAAACTTATACTAGAAGTTCTGTAATACTTTGTGTAAAAAGTAAAATCACAAAAATACTAAACGTTGTGTCATTCTATCCACCTTGTAACTGTACGCACATTTAAACATTTCAACACTTACATTGCAGTACAAGTAAAATTATAGCTTTCAAAGAAAATATAGCCGTCTCTTCACTGATAATAGTGGAAAGTGTTCTCGCTTTATAGATAATTCATTCAGAATAGCCTTGCATATTAGTTAACAAATTTTACCACACACTTTAAGAAGCCGTTAGTATATGATTGTTTAACATGTTTAATGTTGTGTGTCAAATAAGGTCCTTATTGATCGTACTTACCCTTCAAACATGGTTGTAAAGCTTTGCATGTTTGTCAAAACAATTCATTTTCTCATCATGAAATATCATAACCATGTTCAAGTTTTGTGGTTTTTGTGACGAGGCAAAATCTAATTGCTATAATTCAGAGTTCAAACCTGATACCCTACAGGATTAAAAGACATTCTAATTGATCAGGTCTCAGTAATATCTCCCATTCAGCTAGTAAGAAGCATTCAGCCTGCAGATTCGTTCAATTCTTAATAATGTCTCAGAGGAGACGTTAATGATGCACATGTATCACATAGTCTTAGGCCTCCTAGCAAAACATAGTAATTTTGTTATTTATTTGATTTTTCACTGATGTACCTTTGATAATCGATTTTCTATATCCTTTTCGTAAATACGCTGTTCCAATACATACCAAATGTAGTTTAAAGATGAAAATCTTGCAATCCCACTTTTTGTACTTCACAATAATTGACACCTGATGTCATGGGAATGTTTAAACAACTAGAAAATGGCAATTCTGTCACCTTCATATTCAAATTCCAATCTAAACTAGTAAATACCTATTATCTGAGTCAACATTTTCAACTACATAGGTCGAAAATGCATCAGGATTGTTCAATGTTGTAGCAGCTGATTCCAATTGCCTTAGATCTTCATTCTGTACATATACATTTAGTTAAATCCTATTTCTGTCATGAAGTGCTGAAGGTTGTACATTGACCTATAATGGTTTACTTTTATAAATTGTAACTTGGATGGAGAGTTGACTCATTGGTACTCATACCACATCTTCCTATATCTATGAAAGGAACTATAGTTTTGACATTGCTTAAAGCGTTATAATTATCTTGGCAAAATATTGTAGTGAGAACCCTGTAATAAATGCCACTAAGACAACTATCAACCAGATTTCAAATGACGTAGATGTTACCAATATAATCTTCAACTATGGACAAAATAAAAACTGTACAACCTTTTTCAATCGACACCATGACCAAATCTACACTATGAAAACTTTTTTTATGATAAGAACACAATTATTGAAAAACAAGTATGTTAGACACATGAACCAATGACAACCACTAAAAAAATCACTTTTCCTAGGGTGGTCATGTTATGAATTGGGCATAGTATAGAAGTTCATAAAGATCACAATGAGTAAAATCAAAGGGCTATGGACATCACAACTGCATTTTGCATATTGTGAAATTCTGCATTAAATAACAATTTTCAATTTGAAACAACTTTATATTGCATTATTCTCATCTTGAATGTGAAGAATGAAAATACAACTAATTAATAGTATCTCACAGCAATAAAAATACACTATAACATATGTACAGTGAACCTGTATAAAAGCCTAACAAAGTGCTGGTCATAATGCCCTAACATCCATAATATTGATATTTATAAAGTCAAACAAGTACAAAGTTGAAGAGCATTGAGGGTCCAAAGTTAAAAAAAATTGTGCCAAATACGGCTAAGGTAGTTATGCCTGGGATAAGAGAATTCTTATTTTTTCGAAAATTCAAAATTTTGTAAAAAGGAAAATTATAAAATGACCACATTATTGATATTCATGTCAACACCGAAGTGTAGGGTTATGCTTTGCACATCATTTCCACAGTATATGTCTCGTCCCAGCCGTAAGCAAAAAAAGGGAACATAGTTCAAGGAATTTGAAATAACTAATCCAAATTTGATAAAAATAAAATATTATCCAATATAACAGCAACAAATACATTCCTGGATTTTATTTAACAAATGTTTAGGTCACAGAGGTAGATCATTTGCATGATTCATTTCCTACTCCAACACATAAATTGAAATTATCTTGTTATATCAGTCAAAATAAATAATCTTCGTAACGATGTGAAATATATTCAAACTACCTAATACAGTCACCTTCGAGTCATCTTGATTCTGTGCATGCTGCATCTATAAAAAGGTTTGTTACCCGGATTTGTTTCATTTAAATCGAGTTATACCTATTGAACAGCGGTAAACTACTATTGCCTTTTTTTGCATCCCAATACTAAGTGGACAGAGTAGGGTATCTTTGATATCCCAATATTTATCATAAAAAATGTTTGTTGTAAACTAGGGACTATATACCCCTTATCGCTAATCCCGGCTGACCCGGCCGCTTGAATTTTTGACGCCAACAACAATCACTTTTCCATTGTGGCGTAAGATATTTTGTTTTATGAACCTGTGTGATATCTAGTAAAGAAGGACAAAGTGCGATAAAGTGTATTGCTTGTTTTTTCTTTCTTGTTGTGGTGTCAAAGACACTCGTAAGCGTCTACTTTTGCTCATTATCTTCATTGAAGTTAAGTATTTTTGTTATTTTACTTTCATCACATTTATTTGTAATCCGGCTGGCTACGTAGTTACTAGTTATATAAACATTGGCAATAACACTTGAAACAATAACCCAACTTAAAAATACTGATGAATTCAGTCCAGGATTATGCCAGAGAGTGGGTTAATTGCGAGAAAGAAGTAGATATTCTTACCAAATGGACGACAAAGGCTGTGTAATCTTTGATATCAATCAGAATAAAGAAACTGGATGGGTCTGTGAATACTCATGATACATCACACTTTAAAGACACAAATGTTGAAAGCCACTTATCCTACCTTTACGACAAAGATGTTGTCCCCGCAGAAAAAGCCACAAACACCATAGTGTATGTGTGCATATCACTTTACACAAACTGCTTGATAAAGTTTTAAATATTGACAATTCACGTTTAAACTCAACATTGACCCTCATGACACATACCAAAGAGGAAATCATGTATAATCATAGGTCTGTTCATTGTTTCTTTAGAATGTCAACCTAAGATGAAGAACTGGATCGTCAACCACAGTATTGGATACTTAAACTACATAAGTTAGTTTCATAATAAAAGAATTGCCAACGTAGATATAAGTATAATAGCATGGATAATTCCTACTTTGTAAAAAATCACTCCGATTCAAACAAAAAAATCTCTTTAACTGACATTATCAAGATGATTGATTTCTAGATTGACAACAGAATTGTTACGTTAAGAGGACGTGTATTTCAACAAAAAATTAGCATTCCCATTTAAACAATTTTCGTCTTTCTTCTTGACGAGTGGTTCCTTTATTTATATGAGTCATTCATACAGGAAGAAAGGAAAGAAGTTAGCGGTATCCTTTAATTTTATCTTCAGCTACATAGATGATGGTTTCGCACTAAATAATTCAAAATTCAGTGACTTATGTTGAACGTATCTTTCCCATCAAACTTGAGATAAAGGATCCAACAATTACAGTAACGTATTCTTCATTCCATGCCTACAACTAGAATTGACAATGAGGACCGATTGTAATCCGTATGGGCTTTGCTCATTGTTGAAGGCCGTACGGTGACCTATAGTTGTTAATTTCTGTGGCATTTTGGTCTCTTGTGGAGAGTTATCTCATTGGCAATCATACCACATCTTCTTTTTTATATATAGTATACATATTTGTTTAGGGACCAGATGAATGACGCTTCCGGGTGTGGGATTTTCTCGCTGCATTGAAGACCAATTGGTGGCCTTCGGCTGTTGTCTGCCGTATAGTCGGGTTGACGTCTTTTTGACACATTTCCAATCTTCATTCTCAATTTTACTCCTTTTCATTGAGGATTAATTTTACAATTTTATCATGAATTTGGTTCAAAACACCGTGTTGAAACCTAGAATTCCAATGGATTTTGTGCTTCGTATAGGGAAATGCGACGCTATCTAACAAGTGTTGCCAACCATTAAATTGCGTGAATTCCAGATGGTGTGTACGTCCCGTATAATGTTTACAAGGTTGCAAATGGTTGTAGTCATGTTCAAGAAGGTGCTGATAACATTGAAATACTGAAACAAAAGATGAAAAAAACACCTTTCAGTCAATGACACGGGCAGTTTTCCGAGTCAGTAATTGGAATGCCGGATGAATCTTGTTGTTTTCCATAAACCAAAAATTCGAACAGACCCACCCCGAGTTCCTAATGCATATAGAAAAATCACTTTGCGCTACAGAAAGAACAAATTCAAATGATAGTTTACGGGTGCTATCGAGGTAATCTTTATTTACCTTTTGCATTACCATCTGACACTCCCTAAATATCTTTCTTTAGTGGGTACAATAGCACCCTTTCAGATGTAACGCCAGAATATTCAGTTGTTTCGAATTCATACCCATCCATAATTGACTCAAGTTGAGCCAAATTGAGCCAAGTGATGTGTCTACAGTATTTACTACCATGACAAAATTGTACATGAACTTGAACATGACCAAGTCTATTGGACAAAATCATGCAATCCAGACATTTGACCAACAACTGTATGCAATTCCTCAGCAAGTAAAGTGGTCTTTGCCAACAATATATGACTGCAATAAAGCACGACTGGATTGATTTCACACATTATCGTGCTTTATTGCTGCAATTGGTAAATTATGGGGTGATGAAGGTCTTCGTGACTGGTTATATGGCCAATACAATTAAAAAGGCAAATTGGGCAAAACACATGTACACTTCATGACGCCTAGGTGCAATCTTGAACACAGAAGAAGAAGAACAATAATTCTACAGAAAGATTTACATTGTCTTACTGATGCTGAAATAATATCTCCGTTTTCCAAGTTTTATCTCTGTTTTCATACTTTATAATGTCTGTCAGGAAAAAAGATTGTGGAGAATATAAAAGTGACACAACTTTTTTTCATTATAACTTCAATTCAAAAGAATTATGAAGTTAATGGAAAAACTATTTCGCTACTTTCGGATATTGAATTCAGTATTGAGACAAAATCCACCAAAGGGAATTGGACTTTTTAAACGACAGGCACAGATAATCCCTAAAGAAACAGAAACCATGTTGTGGGAAAACGGGTTTCTTGGATATGGTGATCCAGAAACTTTATTTAATACCACACACGGCCAGAACATTTGAAAATAGGCAGTAACCAGATATGTGTCCCGTACACATATTCAAGTCCTACATCAAAAAGTGACCATTAGAAAGAGCAAAGAAAGACTGTTATTTCCAGCCCCTTGTGTGCCATAGAGATAAGCCTGTTTGGTTTTCGAAGCAACCAGTCGGGAAAAACAAACTTGAAGTTGTTGTAAAAACTGTGATGGAAAAGGCAGGTATAGATTGATTTTACACCAACCATTCTCTAAGGGCAACTACGGCAACTCGTCTATGTATTGCCTACATTCCGGAGTAGCTAATGCGGGAGCAAACTTGTCATACAGCCGACCATCAGAACCACAGAAAAGTGTCCGAAATCCTGCAACTAAATGAAGATAGTTGCACCAGCATCGGACCTACCGTGTCAAAACAAGAAACCACTAGCAGCAACCCTACTGCGGCTAAACAAGCCACCAACACCAATGTTCATATTGTGTCCAATTCAGCCACCACAATTAATGCCAAATCATTTCCATCGTTTGTATTCATCCATTCAAACATTAATATTTATACTCCTTAGTCACGGATCGATCGCCATTACGTAATCAAAATCGAAAACCAGGCTAGGGATACAAACAAAATGGATACCTGCATAGGCGGAACGTATCATTGCTGCGTACCAAAGTGCACCAACGACTCCCGATACGATCCCGAGAGGAAAATTTCGTTTCATAAGTTCCCTAAAGATGCCTCTGTGAGGAAGACTTGGATCGTTAAGATCAAACGCGACCTAGGAGCAAATTTCAGGGTGATTATAACAGTGACCTTGCAAACTTTCACTGGCTTCAGTCTTCACGGACCCACACCTAGGCTAGGTCAAAATGCATCAGATCAACATTAAATCACCCAGTTTTGGCACAATACAGTTTCTTAAAATAATGTATGGCCAAGTGTTCCATGAGGGGCCTTTCCAGACCTGAATGTCTCACAAATGGGATATTTTGAACATGTCCAAGCTGTCAGCAGTTTGATCAACCCTGTGCCCCCCTTTTTGCTTTGCTTTCAGCTCTGCCCTTGATATTCAAAGACAATTTGAAGCTCCAACAATAAATATAAAATGAAATTATAATAAGAAACAATGATAGCACATAAACTCACAAAATAGTCTAGCAGTTATGCAAAATATACATGATATGGGCACTCCCAACCAGTGTGACATGAAATGAATCCATTTGCATACTTCATGAACCTCATGCCTGTTTCACAGGGAATGCCATTTAGGGCTGTCCTATTGCCTTGGACAAGTAAAATTGACATTTAGACAGGTAAAAATTTAATAATACCTGCCCAAAGGACAGCTAATTCTCTTTGAATTTTCAACTGTAATTTTACTTTGGGCAAGCAAAATTTTCTTCTACCTGCCCAATATGACAAGGCTCTTAAAAAGGTAACGACAGTCCCTGTTAGGTCTGATTTTTTGCTAATTTCTGTTGATTTGTTAAAGCTTTTTAGAAATCTCACACGACGCCATTTTCAAAGCTTGATAGGCCTGCATTTGGATCTATTTAAGGTCTTTCCTCTTCCCGAGGAAAGACCTTATTGTTAAGGTCTTTCCCCTACATGGGGAAAGACCTTACTGTTTTTCTAATGTTTTTTTTTTCCAACATTTTTTCTATATGCCCTCTCCCCGTTTCTATTGATGTCATCAAAACCAAATATGGACCATCGATAGATCTCATCATGAGGTATAACCAGATATGGCTGTGTAGGATTTCATCATCCCCTTTAGAAGTTATCTCCCTTTTATTGATTTTTTTCAATATGGCCCCCCCTCGTTGTTTTTAAAGATATCATGACCTTATTTGAACAAAAGTTAGATCTCATCATGATGTGTTACCATATGAGGCTGCTAAGGATTTCATCATTCCCTATGAGAGTTATGTCCCCTTGAAGCAATTTCTTTCTTTTATATTTTTCTCAAAAAGTATTCAAGATAGAATCCATTTGAAAACGGCAATACGTACAAGACCAGATGGCAATGTTAATTAACATATACAATCATTTTGTTGTTAACCCTTATAAGGAGTTATTTCCCTTGAAAAAATATACAGAATTTTTGAAAAATTGTATCTCGAGAACCGGAAGTCGTAAAGACTTGGGACCTACACCAATAATCTTAAGTTCATGTGACCTTTAATTTGCACCCAAGGTCAAAGGTCAGCGAGTGCAAATAAAAATTACGCTGCAATTTCAAGCTTTCATATTAAGAAAACGATAAGAGTTTTCTGCATACTTACAGCGTATAAAATGTTCCTCTCGACGAGCTCTACATTTTATACACTGAGCTCAAAAGAGTCCGACTCTTTGTTCAAAAGTTACGACGGGATGATTCTTAAAAGTATAGTATTTTGTGTATATCTTTTTAAAGGTCACAGATATCAACCTACTATAAACTGCAAAGATGATCAGTAGTTCAAGACCTTCAATTTGAGGTCAATGTCAGGTCATGATGAAATTTCACCTTGACCTTCACATTATACTATGACCTTGACCTTGTGATTTTTGAAAGGTCAAGTGGTCCTGAGTTGAATGGTGATAGTCCCATGTCTCTACGACTTCCGGTTCTCAAGTTTTGTATCGCATATCAAATGAAAGAACATAAAGCATACATTTCAAATTTCAAATTGATGTCTCCCAAAAATGGGTTGGATGGGGTCATTGAGTGCAAAAAATAAATGTTCTTTTAAGGTAGGGTTGTTGTATATCAAATGAAAGGTCATGATGTGTACATTTGAAATATCAAATTCCCGACCTCCAAAAATTAGTTGGATAGGGTTATTAAGTGCAAAAATCAAACTTTCTAGAACATGGTGTTGTCGCATATCAAATGAAAGCTCATCTACTCTGTTCCATATATCATAATTCCGATCTAAAAAATGTAGGCGGATGAGGTCATTAAGTGTAAAAAGCGAAAAGTTTTAGAAGGTATGCTTGTCGTATATCAAACGAAAGGTCGTACAAAGTACAATACGAAAACATCACTTTTACAGGAAAGACCTTTCAATTGTTTTACAAACAATTGAGATACTAGTTTTTCTAATGTTTTTTTTTCTTTTTCTTTTTTTTTTTCTTTTTTTTCTTCCAACATTTTTTTGACATGCCCGCCTCTTGTTTCTGTTGAAGTTATTGAGACCAAGTATGGACCATCGATAGACCTCATCATGAACTTTTACCAAATGAACTTTTGTAGGATTTCATCATCCACTTTAGAAGTTATCTCCCTTTTATTGATTTTCTTCAACATGGCCCCCCTTAAATGTTTTAAAAGATATCATTACCTTATATGGACAATAGGTAGATATCATCATGATGTATTACCACATGAGGCTGCATAGGATTTCATCACCCCCTTCGAGAGTTATATCCCCTTGTAGCAATTTTTTATATTTGCATTTTTCTCAAAAAGTGTAAGAGATAGAATGTAACTGAAAATGACAGCATGTACAAGAACAGATGGCAATGTTTATAAACATAAACAACTAATTTGTTACTTACCCTTATAAGGAGTTATTTCCCTTTAAAAATTATAAATAATTTTTGAAAAATTCTATTTTCAAAACCGGAAGTCATAGAGACCTTGAACCTTCACCAATAATCTTTAATTCACGTGACCTTCAATATGCACCCAAGGTCAAAGGTCACCGAGTGCAAAATAAAATTACGCTGCAATTTCAAGCTTACATATTAGGAAAACGATAAGACTTTGCTGCATACATACAGCGTATGAAATGTTCCTCTCGACGAGCTCCATATTTTATACAATAAGCCCATAAAGGTCCGACCGTCTGTTCAAAAGTTACAACGGGATGATTCTTAAAAGTATAGTATTTTGTGTATATCTTTTTAAAGGTAACAGATATCAACCTACTATAAACTGCAAAGATGATCAGTAATTCAAGACCTTCAATTTGAGGTCAATGTCAGGTCATGATGAAATTTCACCTTGACCTTCACATTATACTATGACCTTGACCTTGTGATATTTGAAAGGTCAAGTGGTACTGAGTTGAATGGTGGTAGTCCCATGTCTCTACGACTTCCGGTTCTCAAGTTTTGTATTGCATCATATATTTGATGATTAATTGTGACCTTGGTGAACTTTGAAATTGTCCCAATTCTTTTTCTATAATGTTGTCATTCAACTGTAGATCATTTATCATTTAACAGATTTGAGATATCTATTGTCGTTTTAGAGATAATGCAGTTTGAAGTTTTGCGAGCGGAGGCATGTATTTCTGAATCATTAAGAGCTTACCACTTAAAATGTTTTAGAAATTGAAGAGGTTGACATAGTTATATGTTTGACCAAATACCAAAAACATTCCATGGAAAAAAACGCCAAAAATTCAATTTGAAATTTTCAAGTTTTGCATTGACTTTGTAAGTTTCATAACTTCTATTTATATCATTATTATCGTTATTGCATCCTTATTTGCACTTTGTCAAATGGGGTCATCTGATATATCAAATTGAAGGTCTTAATAAACTCTACTTAAAAATGAAAATTTTAAACCCCCTTTTCATCCCAGGGGGACGGGTGGGGTCATTTAGTGCAAACATTCAAATTTCTCAGATGGTAAGGTTGTCGCATATCAAATGAAAGAACATAAAGCGTACATTTCAAATTTCAAATTGACGTCTCCCAAAAATGGGCTGGATGGGGTCATTGAGTGCAAGAAATAAATGTTCTTTTAAGGTAGGGTTGTTGTATATCAAATGAAAGGTCATGATGTGTACATTTGAAATATCAAATTCCCAACCTCCACAAATTAGTTGGATAGGGTAATTAAGTGCAAAAATCAAACTTTCTAGAACATGGTGTTGTCGCATATCAAATGAAAACTCATCTACTCTGTTCCATATATCATAATTCCGATCTCAAAAATGTAGGCGGATGAGGTCATTAAGTGTAAAAAGCGAAAAGTTTCAGAAGGTATGCTTGTCATATATCAAACGAAAGGACATACAAAGAACATTACGAAAACATCACTTTTACAGGAAAGACCTTTCAATTGTTTTACAAACAATTGAGATACTAGTTTTTCTCCTGTTTTTTTAAGGTCTTTCCTCTCCGCGAGGAAAGACCTTATTGTTTTTCTCCTGTTTTTTTTTTTTTTTTTTCATCCAGCATTTGTTTAACATGGCCTCCCCTTGTTTCTATTGGAGTTATCAAGACCAAATATGGACCATCGGTAGACCTCATCATGAAGTATTACCAGATGAGGCTGTGTAGGATTTCATCATCCCCTTTAGAAGTTATCTCCCTTTTATTGGTTTTTTTCGACATGGCCCCCCCTCGTTGTTTTTGAAGATATCATGACCTTATTTGGACAATAGTTAGATCTCATCATGATGTGTTACCATATGAGGCTGCTAAGGATTTCATCATTCCCTATGAGAGTTATGTCCCCTTGAAGCAATTTCTTTCTTTTACATTTTTCTCAAAAAGTATTCAAGATAGAATCGATTTGAAAACGGCAACATGTACAGGACTAGATGGCAATGTTAATTAACATATACAATCATTTTGTTGTTAACCCTTATAAGGAGTTATTTCCCTTGAAAAAATATAAACAATTTTTGAAAAATTGTATCTCGAGAACCGGAAGTCGTAAAGACTTGGGACCTACACCAATAATCTTAAGTTCATGTGACCTTTAATTTGCATCCAAGGTCAAAGGTCACCGAGTGCAAAAAAAAATTACGCTGCAATTTCAAGCTTTCATATTAAGAAAACGATAAGAGTTTGCTGCATACTTACAGCGTATAAAATGTTCCTCTCGACGAGCTCTACATTTTATACACTGACCTCAAAAGAGTCCGACTGTCTGTTCAAAAGTTACGACGGGATGATTCTTAAAAGTATAGTATTGTGTGTATATCTTTTAAAAGGTAACAGATATCAACCTACTATTAACTGCAAAGATGATCAGTAGTTCAAGACCTTCAATTTCAGGTCAATGTCAGGTCATAATGAAATTTCACCTTGACCTTCACATTTTACTATGACCTTGACCTTGTAATATTTGAAAGGTCAAGTGGTCCTGAGTTGAATGGTGATAGTCCCATGTCTCTACGACTTCCGGTTCTCAAGTTTTGTATTGCATCATATATTTGATGATTAATTGTGACCTTCGTGAACTTTGAAATTGTCCCAATTCTTTTTCTATAATGTTGTCCTTCAACTGTAGATCATTTATCATTTAACAGATTTGAGATATCTATTGTCGTTTTAGAGATAATGCAGTTTGAAATTTTGTGAGCGGAGGCATCTATTTCTGAATCAACAAGAGCTTACCACTTAAAATGTTTATTAAATTGAAGAAGTTAACATAGTTATATGTTTGACCAAATACCAAAAACATTCCATGGAAAAAAACACCAAAAAATCAATTTGAAATTTTTATGTTTTGCATTGACTTTGTAAGTTTCATAACTTCTATTTATATAATTGAAATTGCATCATTATTTGCACTTTGTCAAATGGGGTCATCTGATATATCAAATTGAAGGTCTTAATGAACTCTACTTAAAAATGCAAATTTTAAACCCCCTTTTCATCCCAGGGGGACGGGTGGGGTCATTTAGTGCAAACATTCAAATTTCTCAGATGGTAAGGTTGTCGCATATCAAATGAAAGAACATAAAGCGTACATTTCAAATTTCAAATTGACGTCTCCCAAAAATGGGTTGGATGGGGTCATTGAGTGCAAAAAATAAATGTTCTTTTAAGGTAGGGTTGTTGTATATCAAATGAAAGGTCATGATGTGTACATTTGAAATATCAAATTCCCGACCTCCAAAAATTTGTTGGATAGGGTTATTTAGTGCAAAAATCAAACTTTCAAGAACATGGTGTTGTCGCATATCAAACGAAAGCTCATTTACTCTGTTCCATATATCATAATTCCAATCTCAAAAATGTAGACGGAAGAGGTCATTAAGTGTAAAAAGCGAAAAGTTTCAGAAGGTGTGCTTGTCGTATATCAAACGAAAGGTCGTACAAAGTACAATACGAAAACATCACTTTTACAGGAAAGACCTTTCAATTGTTTTACAAACAATTGAGATACTAGTTTTTTTTTTTTTTTTTTTTGTCATCCAGCATTTCTTTGACATGGCCTCCCCTCGTTTCTATTGGAGTTATCAAGACCAAATATGGACCATCGGTAGACTTCATCATGAAGTATTACCAGATGAGGCTGTGTAGGATTTCATCATCCCCTTTAGAAGTTATCTCCCTTTTATTGGTTTTTTTCGACATGGCCCCCCCTCGTTGTTTTTAAAGATATCATGACCTTATTTGGACAAAAGTTAGATATCATCATGATGTGTTACCATATGAGGCTGCTAAGGATTTCATCATTCTCTATGAGAGTTACGTCCCCTTGAAGCAATTTCATTCTTTTAGATTTTTCTCAAAAAGTATTTAAGATAGAATCGATTTGAAAACGGCAACATGTACAAGACCAGATGGCAATGATAATAAACATATACAATCGTTTTGTTATTAACCCTTATAAGGAGTTTATTCCCCTTGAAAAATTGTGTACAATTTTAGAAAAATTGTATTTCCAGAACCGGAAGTCGTAGAGACTTGGGACCTTCACCAAAAATCTTTAATTCATGTGACCTTTAATATGCACCCAAGGTCAAAGGTCACAGAGTGCAAAATAAAATTACGCTGCAATTTCAAGATTACATATTAGGAAAACGATAAGACTTTGCTGCATACATACAGCGTATAAATTGTTCCTCTCCACGAGCTCTACATTTTTTATTATAAGCCCAAAAATGTCCGACCGTCTGTTCAAAAGTTACAACGGGATGATTCTTAAAAGTATAGTATTTTGTGTATATCTTTTTAAAGGTAACAGATATCAACCTACTATAAACTGCAAAGATGATCAGTAATTCAAGACCTTCAATGTCAGGTCATGATGAAATTTCACCTTGAACTTCACATTATACTATGACCTTGACCTTGTGATATTTGAAAGGTCAAACGGTCCTGAGTTGAATGGTGATAGTCCCATGTCTCTACGACTTCCGGTTCTCAAGTTTGGTATTGCATCATATATTTGATGATTAATTGTGACCTTGGTGAACTTTGAAATTGTCCCAATTCTTTTTCTATAATGTTGTCCTTTAACTGTAGATCATTTACCATTTAACAGATTTGAGATATCTATTGTCGTTTTAGAGATAATGCAGTTTGAAATTTTGCGAGCGGCGGCTTGTATTTCTGAATCAACAACATCTTACCACTTAAAATGTTTAAGAAATTGAAGAGGTTAACATAGTTATATGTTTGACCAAATACCAAAAACATTCCATTGAAAAAAAAACACCAAAAAATCATTTTGAAATTTCATGTTTTGCATTGACTTTGTAAGTTTCATAACTTCTATTTATATCGTTGATATTGCATCATTTTTGGCACTTTGTCAAATGGGGTCGTCTGATATATCAAATTGTAGGTCTCAATAAATTCTACTTAAAAAATGAAAAATTTAAACCTCTTTTTCATCCCAGGTGGACGGGTGGGGTCATTTAGTGCAAAAATTCAGATTTCTCAGATGGTAAGGTTGTCGCATATCAAATGAAAGAACATAAAGCGTACATTTCAAATTTCAAATTGACGTTTCCCAAAAATTGGTTGGATGGGGTCATTGAGTGCAAAACATAAATTTTCTTTTACGATAGGGTTGTTGTATATCAAATGAAAGGTCGTGATGTGTACATTTGAAATATCAAATTCCCGACCTCCAAAAATTAGTTGGATGGGGTTATTAAGTGCAAAAATCAAACTTTCTAGAACATGGCGTTGTCGC
This sequence comes from Mytilus edulis, assembly GCA_019925275.1. Classification (NCBI taxonomy): domain Eukaryota; kingdom Metazoa; phylum Mollusca; class Bivalvia; order Mytilida; family Mytilidae; genus Mytilus; species Mytilus edulis. Next base: position 1,661,981 of record CM034350.1, read on the forward strand.
ATATCAAATGAAAGCTCATCTACCCTGTGTTACATATATCATACTTCCGGTCTCAAAAATGTAGGCGGATGAGGTCATTAAGTGTAAAAAGCGAAAAGTTTCAGAAGGTATGCTTGTCGTATATGAAACGAAAGGTCATACAAAGTACATTACGAAAACATCACTTTTACAGGAAAGACCTTTCAATTGTTTTACAAACAATTGAGATACTAGTCTTTTTCTTTTTTTTCTTCCAACATTTTTTTGACATGCCCGCCTCTTGTTTCTGTTGAAGTTATAAAGACCAAATATGGACCATAGCTAGACCTCACCAAGATGTATTACCAAATGACCCTGTTAAGGATTTCATCATCCCCTTTAGGAGTTATCCCCTTTTATTGATTTTTTTCAACATTGCCCCCCTCGTTGGTTTTAAAGATATCATGACCTTGATTGGACATAATGTAGATCTCATCATGATGTATAACCATGTGAGGCTGAATAGGATTTCATCGTCCCCTATGAGAGTTATATCCCCTTGAAACAATTTCTTTCCTTTGCGTTTTTCTCAAAAAGTATAAGAGATAGAATCGATTTGAAAACCTCAACATGTACAGGAAAAGATGGCAATGTTAATGAACATGTACAATCATTTTGTTATGAACCCTTAAAAGGAGTTATTTCCCTTGAAAAATTGTACATAATTTTAGAAAAATTGTATTTCGAGAACCAGAAGTCGTAGAGACTTGAGACCTTCACCAATAATCTTTAATTCATGTGACCTTTAATATGACGTCTAGGTCATAGGTCACTGAGTGCAAAAAAAAATTACGCTGCAATTTCAAGCTTACATATTAGGAAAACGATAAGACTTTGCTGCATACATACAGCGTATAAAATGTTCCTCGCGACGAGCTCTACATTTTATATGATAAGTCCAAAAATGTCCTTCTGTCTGTTCAAAAGTTACAACGGGATGATTCTTAAAAGTATATTATTTTGTGTATATCTTCTTAAAGGTAACAGATATCAACCTACTATAAACTGCAAAGATGATCAGTAATTCAAGACCGTCAATTTGAGGTTAAGGTCAGGTCATGATGAAATTTCACCTTGACCTTCACAGTATACTATGACCTTGACCTTGTGATATTTGAAAGGTCAAGTGGTCCTGAGTTGAATGGTGATAGTCCCATGTCTCTACGACTTCCGGTTCTTAAGTTGTGTATTGCATCATATATTTGATGATTAATTTTGACCTTGGTCAACTATGAAATTGTCCCAATTCCTTTTCTATAATGTTGTCCTTCAGCTGTAGATCATTTATCATTTAACAGATTTGAGATATCTATTGTCGTTTTAGAGATAATGCAGTTTGAAGTTTTGCGAGCGGATGCATGTATTTCTGAATCAACAAGAGCTTACCACTTAAAATGTTTTAGAAATTGAAGAGGTTGACATAGTTATATGTTTGACCAAATAAACAAAAACATTCCATGGAAATAAACACCAAAAAATCAATTTGAAATTTTCAAGTTTTGCATTGACTTTGTAAGTTTCATAACTTCTATTTATATACATTGTAGTTGATATTGCATCATTATTTGCACTTTGTCGACTGGGATCATCTGATATATCAAATTGAAGGTCTTAATAAACTCTACTTAAAAATGTAAATTTTAAACCCCCTTTTCGTCCCAGGGGGACGGGTGGGGTCATTTAGTGCAAACATTCAAATTTCTCAGATGGTAAGGTTGTCGCATATCAAATGAAAGAACATAAAGCATACATTTCAAATTTCAAA
>CM034350.1:1663863-1922204 GCA_019925275.1 Mytilus edulis
CTCACTACGACCATCACGTTCTCAACGCGACCTAACTACGCTTCTACTACGACCATACCACGTTTACACCACGCTGTTCAAGACCACAGTACGCCGGATTCTAGCACGCCCTTGTCGTTCTCATCACGCTCTTCTTACGACCTCACTACTTTCATACTACGACTTTCATTCTTATTGTCATTTTCACATAAAATAAATGAAATCTCTCAAGGTTTTGTTTGTCTGTTTGTAATAAGGACTTCATGTCCATTTTCCAAACCATGCTTCTCGTTTTTATATAGATTAGACCGTTGGGTTTCCCGTTTGAATGGTTTTACACTAGTAATTTTGGGGCCCTTTAAAGTTTGCTGTTCGATGTGAGCAAATGTTCCGTGTTGAAGGCCGTACCATGGTATATGTGCATATTAAACAAAGGACACAGATGAATTCATGACAAATTGTGTTTTGGTGATGGTGATGTGTTTGTAGATCTTACTTTACTGAACATTCTTGCTGCTTCAATTATCTCTATCTATAATGAACTTGACCTAGAATGGTTTACTTTTATAAACTGTTAAGCTGGGGTCACACATTCACGATTTTTACTGCCGTCCTTGACAGGACCATTCCCGATTAAAATTTATCAAAAGTCTGATCAAGATCCTATGAATCGTGGATGTAAATTCAAACTTTAAAAATTTAATCACGACAACAATCAGATATTGTTCAGGAAGCGTCGATATTCAACCGTTTCCAAGCGAATTTATCCCGATAATCCCGTTCTAAATCCGCTTCTAATCCGATTTTTATCTTTCGCCAGGTAAAATTCGACCGAGTCTGTCACGACTGCGTCCCGATTCTACCGAATGTAATCCGACAGAGATCAGATAGTGACAAGACAGGGAACCGACGCTGACGGAAGTTATCCGTTCGAACAAATTTCTCCAGATCATTCCCGTTCCACAGGACACTGTCCCGAATACACAGAACATTGTTAGGAATTCGATCCGATACAGCAGAATCTGTCACGACATAGGCACGATTGTAATACGACTAGACAAAATCGGCTGAGTTTCCCCGAATGTTACGGGACGCACCTAACTGTCGGGGTGCTTTGCCGAACTATTCGGACCCTTCCCGACCAGTAGGAATCTGTTACGAACTAAAACGACTGCGTTCAGACAATAATAGGACATTCCAGATAATTGAGGATACTAATCCGACTTTTTCACTTTTCGTGTCGTATCGCTGTCTGATCTCAAACGGGAGTAATAATCGGCAATGTGTGAACCCCGAATTACTTGGATGGAGAGTTGTCTCATTGACTCATACCATATCTTCCTATATCTACTAATATTGACACATGTGTGTCATCTCTGCTATCGTTCACTAAAATATCGTCATTTGAGCTTGAAGAACCAGCAATAGGTTGTAATTTAGGTTGCATTGATCGGCCCGTCATCTCTGCTGGATCAGGATTCGTTACTATCAGAACTCCCTTTGCCTCTACATCAACCCTACCACCACGCCATGTGTTCTATTAGGTTTTGGTGGCATGACCGTATTGTTTCAGAGAAATCTACGTATTGATCAGAAACAGAAGGAATGGAACTGTATTGATATGGAACACGATGTTGACGTTTTTGCTAAGAACGTAGTAAGATCGCAGTTTGAACGTAGTATAATCGTGGTAAGAACGTGCTATAAGCGCAGTAGAAACGTGGTAAGATCGTGTTGCAATCGGATAACTCGTGGTATGGTCGTAGTGAGAACGTGATGAGCGTAGAAAGATCTTGATAAGCGTAGTAAGGTCGCAGAATAAGCGCGGTCAAAACGTCGTATAATCGTAGCGGGATCGTTGTAGAAGCGTTCTGAGGACGTAGTAGCATCGTGAAAGCAATGGAAATTCACATTTTCATGCCGCTCATACTGTGACCTCACCACGATCTGAATCTATTTTAGATCGCGGTGAGCGTGGTGCGATCGTGGTCTAGTGGGACTGGAGCTTTATAAACTGTCAGAATGTAGGACGACAGGCGCTAAATCAGAGTAACAAACTGTCAGAATGTAGGACGACAGGCGCTAAATCAGAGTGACAAACTGTCAGAATGTAGTATTGCCATAGATGATAACTTCAGATTATGTACATGAGTTTGACTTTGGATACTAATTATCTTACAAACGTATTACTCATATTTAAAGACTTAATCAGAAACATGTGTCGGGAAGTTGAAATCAGTTTAAAAAAATATTATATACAAGTAAACTGTAATATTTCTAAAAATTTAACGTAGCGATTAAAAGGAACATGAAGCTATGTCAATGCCAGAATTGAAGAAAGTAAAAAACCATGATATGTCATTCATGACGGATGATAATATCCAGTTCGATATCATCTGATATCTGCGAAGATATATAGGTTAAGCTATTTCCTACATTCTGCTTCTTAATCTATAATACCGCTAAACCAGAGTGACACACTGTCAGAATGTAGGACCGCATAAATAATAACATCATATTGTGTGCATGAGTTTGACTTCAGTTACTCTTAATAGTAGACGAACATTACAGTCCCTGAAAGTAACTTTATGATCTCCGACTGAATATTGCCTTTAACTTAAACAATGTCACTGAAGCCAATGTTAAGTGTGACATATGGTTGGTATACCATTTACTCAGTCTCTGCAAGACGTACAATGACAACACGATAACAAAATTCTATACATACATATTTTTCTGACAGTCTGTCTCATATGAGAAAGCACATCTAAGCATCACATCTAAGGTGTAAGCACTTATCAACTGGAATACTTCAAAACTGTCACCCGTCGCAGCATATTTATCAATATTTGCCTAAAATTACAATACGATAATTTTCAAAGCTTCCACCGTTTGAGCAAAACGTTAAATCACAAAAATACTGAACTCCAAAGAAAATTTAAAACGCAAAGTCCCTAATTAAATGGCAAGATCAAAAGCGCAAACACATCAAACGAATGGAAAACAACTGTCATATTCCTGCCTTGGTACAGCAATTTTTTTCATTTATTTTTTACATCGATTGAGTAATTTCATACTTCCTCATGGCTGGACCATTTATAGCTAACTATACGGTTTGGGTTTTGCTGAGATGTTAAAGATGGTAATGCGATCTATCGTTGCTAACATCAATGTAATGGTGTGTCCTTGTTAATTTCTTATTTACTACTATCATTTGTTAAATACAATTAATATTGTATGATTTTTTTAAGAGCCCATTGACGCAAAATGGTAAACACGAAATATTAACGTTTGCGGTTATATTTTCCATGCATAATATAGTTATGAATTTTTAGCAAATGAAACCTAGCGTAATATCAATATGAATAATATATGTACAATGATTTCACTATCAACTATCAAGTATCAAGAAAATCAAAACAATAATGTTTATCAAGGCTTGACATTTATGCTTAAATAATTGATAAAGTAATATACAATCTTTTAGATATTATAAGACTTTTTCACATCTTTTATCCTAAAATGTGACATACCGAATTATGATCGGGTTGGTGCTGATACCAGCAACACCACTGCCAGGTGTCATTTCGGGAGAGCAGAATCTTCTCACCCTTCTGAAGCACCTGAGATCCGGGAGAGCAGAATCTTCTCACCCTTCTGAAGCACCTGAGATCCGGGAGAGCAGGATCTTCTCACCCTTCTGAAGCACCTGAGATCATGGAGAGCAGGATCTTCTCACCCTTCTGAAGCACCTGAGATCCGGGAGAGCATAATCTTCTCACCCTTCTGAAGCACCTGAGATCCGGGAGAGCAAAATCTTCTCACCCTTCTGAAGCACCTGAGATCCGGGAGAGCAGAATCTTCTCACCCTTCTGAAGCACCTGAGATCCGGGAGAGCAGAATCTTCTCACCCTTCTGAAGCACCTGAGATCCGGGAGAGCAGAATCTTCTCACCCTTCTGAAGCACCTGAGATCCGGGAGAGCAGAATCTTCTCACCCCTCTGAAGCACCTGAGATCCGGGAGAGCAGAATCTTCTCACCCTTCTGAAGCACCTGAGATCCGGGAGAGCAGAATCTTCTCACCCTTCTGAAGCACCTGAGATCGGGAGAGCAGAATCTTCTCACCCTTCTGAAGCACCTGAGATCAAGTTCATCTACCTTGGTTTTGTTAAGAAGGGGTTTGTGTTGATATTGCTTTTTTTTGTTTTATGTAAAATTGTTCTTTGCGTTTTTATTTTCTTAAATGTCACTGCTGTTTATACCGGTAACGGTATTGTATATCCTTTAAAACCTGTTTCAATCTCTAAATTTCACATTCAGTTATGGTTTTTGTTAGAAAATTAAATTGACCGCTCGTTTATTAATTTGGTTATGTCTTAGGGTTAGATAAGAGCCAATTATCATGCCATCCGATATAGCGTCATGACACAACTTATCGTATAGAAGTAATAAGACGGGTGTCACATGTGGAGCATGATTTCCTTTCGGAATTACTGAGGTTATCATGGTTTGATAGGGTACGTGTGTCTCAGTCTTTAGTTTTCTGTGTTGTGTTTTATATACTGTTGTTGGTCTTGTGGTCGTTTTCATTTTCGCCATGGCATTGACAGTTCGTTTTCTACTCATCAGTTTGGATATCCTATCGGTATATTTTGCCTACCTTCTACATCGAATGACATTCAAAGAAATATTTTTTGTAACTGAGAATCAATTTGCGGTTTGCAATTTCGATAGATTTCTGTTTGTTAATTTCCCTCTTGAGCAATTTGAAGATTGCAATTTGAAGACATTTATAGCTTTGTTTCCTCCTTATTTCTCTATTAACAATACTATTAACATACCAACAACAAGTCAGCCGCCTCGTTATAAATATTTTGGTATGGACGAAGAATATCGAAATGGAAGGCTGGTGTTAGTAATCGTCTTGATCTAGCCCATTTGGCACCTCCAGCTAATAACAATCCTTCTCCAAGCCAAGGTAAGGCATGTCTGTATGCTCCTCCCCACTGAACTGGTTTAGGTTCTAAACAACAATGAAAGTTACGCAGATTTGAGAGTTTTCATTGGTTTAAATGTTAGTCGTACAATTAGATAAGGTCGACTGAAAAGGAAGTTCCACGATTGAAGAATCTTGATCCCTTGTTAATGTGTACCAAAATCATATCCTTAAAACGAACAACCGGATAAAATATCCGACTAAAATTCATGCGTATCATTCTTTTTCTTTATTGCCTTTTTTAATTTCACTCTGTCCTAAGACGTAGTCTCAACTCTGTCCAGCTTTGTAAATTTGAATAGATGTATCATATGGACATATAGGCATAAACGCGACAAGACTATTGCCCTTTGGGTGTCTTTCTATAATTATTGTCGCATACTGAACAAGTGTCTCATCATGGCGAGTTTAGTCATAAAACTTCCCTTAGTTACCTTATCTAAAAGATCTATTAAAAAAAAACTCTTGAAACGCTTCGAAAACTCCTAAATAAAGGCAACAGTAGTATACCGCTGTTCCAAATTCATAAATCGAGTGAGAGATAACAAATCCGAGCTACAAACTAAAACTGAGGGAAACACATCAAATATAAGAGAAAAAAACGACACAATTAACAGAAACACTAAAATGCAACACACACAGGATATTTCCTGACCTTTTAGGTTGTAACTTTTACCTGCAGTCTTTAGAAGAACACTAGCAGTTTCTGGATGGTTCAACATTACACTCGGCCTGAATGGCCCTGTCCAAAAACAGTATATACGTGGTAACCTTCCAGTTGTTTCTTGTGCCCATCTTATCAATTTCTCTCCAGGTTCTGGAAGCTAAAAAATCACCAAACATACAATTCTATATCAGGTATAGTATACATTATTTGGCCGGTATCAACTTCGTCATTAATTCTGGTAAAGTATACGTGTGTATTAACTTTTGGTAAAGTATTCCTTATTTGACTAGTACAAATTACCAATACAGAATTTGGTAAAATTGTGTTGTTTGACTGTATTACATCTACATGTGTGTTGTTTGACTGTCTGACATCTACTAGTGTCTGTTTCCATGATCAAAAAGGTATCCAATTACACAGTTTAAATCAAACAAACAGTCGATTTGAAGATAATCAAAGTCTTACATTTTCTACTCGCAACATTTACCAAAAAAAAATCCAATTTAAAAAAAAAAAAAAAAAATTATTTTACTTTTTCTTACCTTGAAGTATGCAAGAGGAAGTTGAAACTAATAGATGGGGTTTACCAAATATATAAATAACAATGGATAATATACAGCATATACAGATTAATGGGGTGCCAATTAATAAAGAATGGCTAGAAAATATACAGAACAGAGGAAAATTGTCTAAAGCATTTAAAAATTAAAGAATATAAAAACTCAACTTCACTGGGGTAAAGCTGATGACCGTAACTGCATTCACGGTCATCCCAAGATGTCGGATGAAAAAATAGGTCAGTTTCTGTATTGTCTGTTAAAGTGTTTCTATATCATTTTCTTTACAAATCATACATTGAAACGATGTAAATTTATAAAAGAATCACTCGAAAATCACTAATTACTTCCGAGAAATGTGCATGAAACGGGAAATTCGATTTGAAAAAATCGTTAAGATGACCGTAAATCATAATCAAAATATTTTCAAGATGACCGTAACATAAAACAAGGATGACCGTGATTGGTAAAAAGATGACCGTAACTTATAAAGGATGACCGTAATTTGTAAAGACTGACTGTAATTTATATAGGACGACCGTAACTTTTATAGGATGACCATCAATTCTAAGAAATATCCGTATTGTATTCAAGCTTTTTTGTTGAGTTTGTCGATCTCAATAGGGGCTCGGTTAGCGGATATAAATATGTTTCATAAATTTCTTTTTTTAAACTATAATATAATTGGCCATATTTAGGATTTATAACAATGATAGTAAATTGCATATTTCTCGTAAACAATGAAATATTATACAATTACTGTCTTTTGATGAGGTAAATATGCGGTTTTATTGACTTTTGAAAAATGATATTCACTGAGGCCGACGGCCGAAGTGAATATCAGTTTTTCAAAAGTCAATAAAACCCCATATTTACCGAAACAAAAGACAGTAATTGTTTTATTCCATATTCCGAGAGAAGAAAATGTATTTAATGACAAACATATACCTTTTTTTTTTTACATGAAACATTTTACCATAACGTTGCATGCATGTAAAAGCGCGTGACGTTTAGCGCGGTGAATAACACTTTCTCAGGTGAATATGCTTTTTTATTCAAAATCCAATTCATATAAAGAAACCTACTAAAATAATACCAATATGGAATAATTATTGATATCGACGTTAAAATTTTAACACAAATTTACAGCGATACGACGAAAATTTGAAGAAACATGAATGTGTCCCTTAGGCCTAGTACACGGATGCCTCATCTACAATATCATTTTCTATGTTTAGTGGACTATGAAAATGGGATAAAACTGTAATTTGGCATTAGAATTAAAAAGATCATTCCATAGGGAAAATGTGTACTAAGTTTCAATTTTATTTAACTTGAAGCTGGACAAACGGACAAACAAACAGACGAACGGACGATTGTACGCACAGACCAGAAAAACATAATGCCAATAAATGGAGCATTAAAAACATTAATAATACATACGAATATTTGGTAATCGAGCCCATGTGTATGGGTCCAGAGGAAGCAGATATATGCAGGCGGAAACACTTTTGAAATAGAGCAAAAGAATCGAAGCTCTGTGTTTATCGAGAAAGCGATAAAAGTTAACTGTAATGTTTGGTATAGTAACAAAATTTTAAAAAGTTAATAGAAACAAATAAAACGACAATTTTCTTATTTTAAAAACACCATTTGCATAAGTTTTCAATGTATCTATTACATAGTAATGCAAAACAATAAGATATCAAGTCGACGACATGGTTCTTATCGGGGCCTTTTATAGCTGACTATGCAGTATGGGCTTTGCTCATTGTTGAAGGCCTTACGGTTACCTATAGTTGTTAATGTTTGTGTCATTTTGGTCTTTTCTGGATAGCTGTCTCATTGGCAATAATACCACATCTTCTTTTTTATATATAGTATCTATAAGTTGGATGTAGAAAATGCATAACCTCCGATTTGTTTTTATCACGGACGGAGAACATATCAATCTTTTAGTTCAGAAATTTTCGTGTCTGCCCTTCCATTATGTGAATCAAGAAAATATTCCCCAAAACAGGTAACGATTGTATCGAAAAGAGAAAAATCGAGTGCACCTTTTTATGTTAGGGCATGTTTGGGGTGTATATTTTGTCTTTAAAACGTACAAAGCAAGAGTATTTTATATAGCATCTCGCTTCAGATTCTATCATTATTATATATCAAAGCTACAGGTTGACTTTATAACGTAAAAAAATGACAGTACGAAAAGATGAAATATATGGGTCAATTGAGATACCTATCTAATGAATCACAAAAACAGAGTAGGTGTGTTCGAATAGCTATTTTTTCTAAAAGTACTTGACGACAGTCTTTTAATTTGGATGATGAAAATGTGTGTGTGATAACTAGGGTTAATAATCTTCAACCACTGAAAATGTTTAGTCTGCCCTTCCACGAAATATTTAATGATATTTTTTTAAATGCTTAAGAATTTTCAAAAATTCCATCTGACATCCAAACAGACAATATTTTTAAGGCAGCAACCATTTGATTTTCGGGGGGGGGGGCTATGTTTTTTTTTGGAAAAAAAAGTTTGTTTCCAGTTTTTGGAGAAAAAAATTAATTGTTTTCGATCCTGAGAAAAAAAAATTGTTTGTTTCACCCTCAGCTGCTACTATATGTAATGCTAAAATTGAAAGAAAAAAATTGTTTTCGACTTGTCATGAAAAAAATAGAATGATAGAAATAATTTGTCCAGAAAAAAAAACCATAGCCCCCCCCCCCCAGAAAATCAAATGGTTGCTGCCTAATTTGAATCAATGCAGACAAGATCATTAACTAATGCTCATTAGCTAATACTAGTAGATACATTTGTATTTTAAAATATAACTGACATATAACGATCGATCGTAATGGTGCTATGTGGATAAATTTATCAGCTTTCAAGAGCAAAATTGGCAGAGCGTCATCCCTACAATGGCTTCCATTTCTACGACTGTGAGCATGTACTGGCGTAATGGGGAGATAATTTTGAAGAAGTAGAATCCTGACTGTATGAATAACATTTCTGTATATATACAAATTGACAACGTTCCGCCTTGTGATACGCTTTTCGTACAATTCTATTTTAAGGATCTACTTTGCTGGAGCTCACCTTCACTAGATTATTCGAATGATATTTTCAAAATATTTCTGTTATTTTATTTGCACGACAAAATGAAAGACGATATAATATCAATGGGTGTACATGCAATTTTTTGGCATTTTTAAAAATGTGTATTATTATATGTCATTAAAAGGAATCCCAGAAAACAAAAAAAAATCTTTTGTCGAGCAGTTGAAGGCTGTGCACCGCATGTCTTTTGGCAAATTCATTTTAAAAATTGAACCCTCTACTGTAAAAAAGATACATATGGTAATCTTTGCATTCGAAGCACGTCTTATTTTCTTCTACCTATAGGATAAAACTTTCATATTAATATGTGTATACCAACACGATTAATCATTTGATACAAAAAGATAGTTATATAAATACGGATATTTCTTAGAATTGAGGGTCATCCTTTAAAAGTTACGGTCATCATTTACAAATTACGGTCATCTTAAAAGCAGTTACGGTCAGCCTTGTTATGAATCGCTGATTCTGTTACGGTCATCTCGATTGTGATTTACGGTCATCTTGGCGATTTTTTCAAATCGAATTTCCCGTTTCATGCACATTTCTCAGAAGTAATTAGTGATTTTCGAGTGATTCTTTTATAAATTTACATCGTTTCAATGTATGATTTGTAAAGAAAATGATATAGAAACACTTTAACAGACAATACAGAAACTGACCTAATTTTTCATCCGACATCTTGGGATGACCGTGAATGCAGTTACGGTCATCAGCTTTACCCCAGTGAACTTATCCCTTATTATATCAACCGGACCCTCATACATGAAGTATGTGTAATATTTTATTTTAAAGTACAATTTATAACCTTTAAACTATAAAATTTTATTGGTCCTATTAAATCACATGTTTTAAGTAGACTGCCAATACATAAAATAAAAATAGCAATGAGATTTATGATAAGACGAATAATGAACCCTTGTAAGACTAGATTCATAAACTTCATAGTACAAGTGATGACAAACAAATTTGCAGTGTCATAAGGTCGAATTAGAATATACAAACTTGCGGTGTCATGAGGTCGAATCAGAATATACAAATTTGCGGTGTCATGAGGTCGAATCAGTCTGAGAATATACAAATTTGCGGTGTCATGAGGTCGAATCATAATATACAAATTTGCGGTGTCATGAGTCGAATGTTCTATAAAAGAGGGACGGAAGATACCAAAGGGACAGTCAAACTCATAAATCTAAAACAAACTGACAACGCCATGGCTAAAAATGAAAAGGACAAACAAACAACAGCACACACAACACAACATAGAAAACTAAAGAATAAACAACACGAACCCCACCAAAAAACTAGGGGTGATCTCAGGTGCTCTGGAAGGGTAAGCAGATCCTGCTCCACATGGGGCACCCGTCGTGTTGCTTATGTGATAACTAAATAGTCTAATTCGGTAGGTCACATTCATGAAAGGGAAGAGGATTGTAGTTACGACGTAAGGAACATATCCGATATCATTTGTGAAACGGTTATTCCATAACGGTCAACCAAGTCGTGATGGCGTCCGTAAAATTTACGAAGGGATGATTTCAACTTCAACATTTGGAACTCTTGGTTTAATAGCTTCCTTGTAAGCAGCAACCCTCTATCAAGAAAATCATGATAGGAAATGCAAGCACGGGAATATCGTATCAATTGGGAGATATATACCCCGTATGCAGGTGCTGCTGGAATGTTGCTACTTAGAAATGGAAAGTTCACAATTGGAAAGCTGAAAAGATCTCTTTTGTCGTAAAGTTTTGTTTTCAACCAATCCTCATTGTCAATTTCTAGATGTTAGTCAAGATATGAGGCCGACTTACATGTAAAATTGAGAATGGAAATGGGGAATGTGTCAAAGAGACAACAACCCGACCAAATAAAAAACAACAGCAGAGGGTCACCAACAGGTCTTCAATGTAGCGAGAAATTCCATGTAACTGTATCTGTAGTATCCTTTATCTCTAGCTCGATTTGATAGATGCGTTCCACATAGTCACCAAATTTTGAATTATTTAGTGAAAGAACATCATCTATGTAGCGAAAAGTAGAGTTAAAAGATATTGCTAACTTCTTATCTTTCTTCCTAAGAAGTTCCTGCATGAAGTCAGCCTCATAATGATAAAGAAACAAGTCGGCAAGTAGAGGGGCACAGTTTGTTCCCATTGGAATGCCGACAGTCTGTTGAAAAACCCGTCCTCCGAATGTAACAAATATGTTGTCAATCAAGAAATCAAGCACCTTGATAATATCAGTTTCAGAGAATTTTTTGATCGAATCAGAATGATCCTTTACAAAGTAGGATTTATCCCTCCCTAAGACAAGATACTTGTATCTACGTTGGCCAGTCATTTTTACGAAGCAAAGCAATACCAACTCTTTCAATTTGTCTTTTAGTTTGGAATGTGGAATACTAGTGTAAAGAGTAGAAAAGTCAAATGTTTTAATACTGTTACAAGATGAAAGAGAGTTAGATAATACATGACTTGTGATGCAGTTGGACTTGATTTGTGTCAAGGTGGATAAAATTAATCATTGGATTGTTTCGAACTACAGACATCTTCATGGTCATTTTGATTAAGTTGTCGGAGTGCAGGGTCCATCAAAAACTATTCAAAAATATAGACTATAGTCCATTATCATCAGTAGTATGTATAGGAATCGTCGCTACTTCCCAATTTTTACAATGCAGAGGTTCTCATTTTAATCAGCTCAGGATCTGCAAATAATCAGTAACGATTTCCCCCGAATGATGCAAAGCAGCAAGAAAATTGGTCATTGTCACTCGGCTAGACAAAGCTTTAGAACCTATTAAAGTTTAAAATAGTTTAACTTCTACTTCTACCAAAGTGATTGAACCACAATCACCAGGTTAACTTTTCTGTCACGTAAGGGTGTTCGAATGAACAAGCCAAACAAAAAAAAATTTAAAAAAAAATGATATACATGAATCTATCAGTAAGGGTTAAAACCTGGTGATCAAAGATTTTTTTAATCAGTCTGGAGTCTCTGACTTATGTACTGATGGATACGTCACTGAGTAGAGTAAGGCGTTCCAATCCCAAAAGTTTCTTGGGTAGAACGAGTGTTGTGCTGTTACACGTTATGATTTGGATAAAGTTGTTATGCCAAACGTATGCCCCATTAAGGGGCAATATCCTTTTCGCTCGGTGCGTCTGTTCATTTCTCCGTCGTCTGTCTATCCGTCTGTCCCGAATCATGTTATTTTTTGGTCGAGGTTGTTTTTGATGAAGTTGGAAGTTCAATCAACTTGAAACTTTATACACATGTTCCCTATGATATCGAGTTTTTAACCCATTTTTAAGGTCCACTGAACATAGAAAATGATAGTGCGGCAGGGCATCCGTGTACTATGGACACATTCTTGATGACTATATTTTGAGAGGGTCTGTGTGATGGTACATTAATTTTACGACTTGCTGCGATTTTACTTACTGGTTCAGTGCTGATCTTATAAATCTAAACATGGTTTTCTTATTTACTGTAACGATGTCAGTCCAATTTAGATGAAAAAATAGCGATTAAAGATGATCTGCTTCAGAACCGGTGTGTAACAAATCTTGATGATATACTTTGTATCATATCTTAATGTTACAACATTTATATTTATTAGCAATAAATTATTAGTAACATATGCAATAAGTGTCGATGTGAAAAGGGGGTAATACTATTAGGGAGCTACCATTTGATTTTTATGGGGTGGCTAGGATGAAATTTGAAAAAAATAGGCAGGACAGGAGTTTTGAGTAAAAAAAAAGGCAGGATGAGACACTTTGCAAAAAAAAAAAGGCAGGATGACAATTTAGGTAAAAAAAGTCAGGATAAACTTATAAAAAAAAGGCAGGACCGAGTAGAGTGAAAAATAAAAAGGCAGGACAGAGATTACAACTAAAAAAAAATGCAGGACAAAATTTTTCATCCTAGCCCCCCCCCATAAAAATCAAATGGTAGCTCCCTTAATATACTTACCAAGTGAAGATGACCATACAACCAGTGCCTTTTTCCTGGTTCTGGTAAACCACTAAATGTTTTCCGTAAATTAATAAATCCAATAATTTCTCGCAGTACAACAGTTAAAATGTAAACAACTAACCCAACCAGTAAAGTGGCAGTGACAGATCCAGGGCTAACACTCATTCGCTCAAAATATTCGGAAGAAAACATTTCTTTTTGTGTTAGTTAGCTAACTGAGCAGATCTATTCTTTTTAGTCATTTATAATCATGTTTATGTTATATAGTTGTCAAATGTAATCAGCTTGAATAAATAAACTAAACACAAGTCTAATGTCAACAATGTCAAAATTTAGAACAACGGACTGGACTTAATCATTTTGTAGTTGTCTCCCTTTGAATAAGCTATTGTAAAATTTTGTATTCTTGGCATTACATTTTTGCTAAATAATATAAATGTGCATTGTCTGACTTAAACTGTATACCTTTTTATGCTTCTTTGTTTTAATTTGTTGTGTTTTATAGGATTAAGATTAGTATATTAACACAATGTTGACTGCTGTACCACAGGCACTTGTCTCAGATCCCCCCCCCCCCTAATATACCTTATTATAACAGGCACTTGTCTCAGAATTTTTTTTCCTATATATATACCTTATAATAACACAAGGTACTTAAGTTCTATTCATACGAAAACTAACAGTTTTTTTTAAACAATTTTTATAATAAATCAGTTACTGCGGACGTGTATTGCCAATTCTTCAGCGGTTTGCAAAATTATTACGATTGACATACTTTGGTAGGATTGCTACGGATGATTCAAACAACAAATGTAGGCATGTTTAGTTATACACAATTGTAAAGATAAATCAATTACGATTTACGATATAACAAGTTTTAGTGGGGTTGACAGCCTATAAAGCGGCATATAACGGAATTTCGTCACCACCTGATATTTTTTTCTAAAATGCAAGTTAATAAAAGTACCTTGTCACGGCTGGTAATCTACACACGCAGAACATTTGGTTCTGCAATGAAAACCGTGAGAGGATTTTCCGGTTGTGCTTGAGTGGAGTAATTGTCACCGCTTCAAAAGGTATGTACATTTCTAAATCTCAATTTTCTTATTCAACTGATCAAAATATTGAAAATCGGAGAATGCTATGCTGTGGTGAATAGTTTAACGAAGAGGTACGTGTATCATTTCCTGTTGTACGTAGAGTTGAACTCCTACAAAATCAGTTGTCCCACGAGAAATTGCCTAAAAAAGTGACATTTCAATTTTGAAATGGTTCTATTTACAGACCTACAAGTTCAAATGTAGGTTTTTTTTCGTGCAATGGGTATGAATGTTGTTTTTGGCGGCGTGTGCGCTGTCCTGTGTTGATAGACGTCTTAATAATTCCAAAAACAACATTTTTCCATGAAGTCATGCGTGAGGGGATCGGTTCTGATTGAGGACATCGTGAATGCGTGAGGGGAAGTACAAACATTTTTTTTTAATCTTTGGCTTTGTGACTTTTGTTGACTCAATGAATAAATGTGATCAAATCAATGCTGATTAAAAAGCACAGATTTATCCTTATACTTTAATAGACGTAATCTGATCACTGATTCAATGAAATCAAACTATTAATTGTTTGTTCAATTTCAGAAAATGCCATTGTTCAAAGGAAAAAGGAAAAGAGGACTGAAACTGACTCTCTACAAAAAGCCACGGAGATACAAGTTATCCCCACCCTCGAATTGAACTAAACCCTCTGGAAACTGTAAAAATCAGTTGAAAAAAGCTTAATGAAAATTCATGTTATACACATTTATGAAAAGGAGTTATCTCCCCTAAAATAGTTTATTTTAAAAAAAAGATGATTCTAAAAACATAAAAAATATTTTGATTTATACAATAAATCACCAAATATATATTCTTTATATGAATAAAGTCTAACTATTGAATTGCAAATTTGTCTCCAAATTTGCAGATGTGGGCAAATAATCGGTCTAGTTTTTACTTGTAGCAAGAAAACAAAATCGTTGACAACATTTTTTGTCTTTATTCTTCGTGAAACATATTATTAAACCTAGGTTCCTACAATTATTTCATCATCCAATCTAATAAACTTTTTTAAGCACACTCAAATATGTGTTTTTTCATGAACAATGTAGCCAAATTTTGATAAGTTTCAACGACTCATAGCTTGAATATAAAGATATGATTTGTACCTCCCCTCACGCATTCACGATGTCCTCAATCAGAACCGATCCCCTCACGCATGACTTCATGAACAAATGTAGTTTTTGGAATTATTAAGACGTCTATCAACACAGGTCAGCGCACACGCCGCCAAAAACAACATTCATACCCATTGCACGAAAAAAAAACTAAATTTGAACTTGTAGGTCTGTAAATAGAACCATTTCAAAATTGAAATGTCACTTTTTTAGGCAATTTCTCGTGGGACAACTGATTTTGTAGGAGTTCAACTCTACGTACAACAGGAAATGATACATGTATCTCTTCGTTAAAGTATTCACCACAGCATAGCATTCTCCGATTTTCAATATTTTGATCAGTTGAATAAGAAAATTGAGATTTAGAAATGCACATACCTTTTGAAGCGGTGACAATTACTCCACTCAAGCACAACCGGAAAATCCTCTCACGGTTTTCATTGCAGAACCAAATGTTCTGCGTGTGTAGATTACCAGCCGTGCTTGTGTTATAATAAGGTATACAGGAATTTTTTTTCTGAGACAAGTGCCTGTGTGTTATAATAAGGTATATAGGAAATTTTTTCTGAGACAAGTGCCTGTACCTGTGTTATAATAAGGTATATATAGGAAAAAATTTCTGAAACAAGTGCCTGTGCCTGTGTTATAATAAGGTATATAGGAATTTTTTTCTGAGACAAGTGCCTGTGCCTGTGTTATAATAAGGTATATATAGGACAAATTTTCTGAGACAAGTGCTTGTGCCTGTGTTATAATAAGGTATATAGGAATTTTTTTCTGAGACAAGTGCCTGTGTGCTGTACCCCAATTTGTGAATTTCCACCTATTATTTCTGTTTTATTTTGTTCAGTCACACATCGTTGTTAATATAATGGAATGGAGTTGAATGTGTTGCGACTGTCACACAAGTCAGAGGTTTAGCCAGCTTTATAACCAGTTTCTACATTAGAAAATGCATGTACCTAGTCAGGAATATGACAGATTTTATCCATTGGTTTGATGTTTTTTAGCTTTAATTTGCTTTTGCCCGAGCTTTTGCCATTTGAATAGGAACTTTATGTTTAGAATTTTCCTCGGAGTTCAGTATTTTTGTGATTTTACTTTTTTCTTAATATTCTAAAACAAAATTGGGACTTTCAAATATAATAAAAATCGATGGCCGCGTGATTATTGGCAGAAATGGATTAAGGGGGGCAGGGGGCCCGCCCCCCCCCCTTTTTGGGAAAAAAATTGTTAGTTTGAAGTTGCTTAAATAGGGAACCATTGAAGCGTGACTGGAGCGGGCCCCCTCTTTGGTCAGTCAGTGGGCCCCCACTTATGTAAATTTCTGGATCCGCCACTGATTGGAGTTTCAAAGAAAAGAAGTTCCTTCATAATATAAATTCCAAGAAGAAGAAATATTCTGTAAGAATATTTCCATTGGAACAAATATACCATAAATATAACATTATTTGCTGCTTACGGAATAAAGGGTATATATAATATTTATTCCAACAGGAACATAGATAATGACATTGTTTATAACAAAGTTTCTAGTGGACCCTCTGTTAGGTGGAACAAATATACGTTGACAGGCGCTTGGGAACTGGGTATTAATTATTTTTTTCATATATTTTTTTTTAAATCTCATTTCTCATTTTTTGAAATATTTTGTTGGACTGCTAAATTTTTGTTTAATTAACTTGAAGAGAAGTCAAAGTGAGTTTTTTAATATCATGCTTACAAAAGGTATTTGCCAAACATATTGGATGAGAGGGAAACAAACTTCCTAAGCCGTTAGTTACAGACAGCTCGATAGAGGATTTTACTGTTCAGAACCATTGATACAAAATGATTGCATTCGGTTCCAAAACTAACGGTGAAACTTTTCAAATACATTTTGAACTGACTGTTATTCCTATTCAAATCAAATACTCTAAAAAAAATTCAAACATTTCAAATATTCCGTTAACGGTCAACCAATTTGTTTTGGTGTCTTTAGATGGTGTAGTCGTATTAAAACTGTAATTAGAACGACACCAAGTACATGGTGACATTGTCTGAATGCATCACCACAGGCACTTGTCTCAAAAAGAAAATTTCCTATATACTTTAATATGGGGGGGGGGGGGGGGAAATAAAAGACAATTGCCAGTGTGCATCACACATCATGCGATTTCAATTTGACAAGAAAGGAACAAGTTTCCTGACCATGGACCTTTTGTAAAAGAGTCTGATTTACAGTAAGATCATATTTAAAGAGTCTGATTTACAGTAAGATCATATTTAAAGAGTCTGATTTACAGTAAGATCATATTTAAAGTCATTGTCCCCTTCTCCATATTTTTGATAGATGATTTAAAATTGCGAAATCAGTAAAATACCATGATATGCGGGATAATTGTCCACGCTAAAATTTCCAGCATAAGTGACAACTAATTAGGTTCCTTTTGCTATATTGTGATTAGGATTCAGACCTGTTGATTTACTTTTACCACTACTTTTATAATAGTTTTCTGTTTTGATCTGTTTAATATCAGAAAAACAAATCTTACTGGTCAGTTGATGGAAGGACGTGTTTGGATTATGGAGCCAGAAGCCCTTTAAGATAAAATGAGTGTTTTTTAACTATGTATTCTGTCTGTACTTACTTTGATAACCAGATCTAGAGAAATGACATTTTTAAATGATTTTCTATATCATGCAACAGTTTACTACCAGTAGAACACAAATAAGTCGTGAGTTAAAGCAGATCATTCAAGGATAATAAATATATTTACCGATTAACAAATGGTACACCTAGTTTCATTATAAATTGCACTATAATACTGTCAGATGAACTAACGTCTTTTTTCGAGATCTCGTTTTATTTATTGTTATAAATATTATACAATTAATGTCTTTTGATGTAAAATCGGATATTCACGTAGTCAAACTACGTATTGCGCAGTGAATATACGTTTTCCTTAGGTTAGTATGTTCTGGTCAAAATCTAGTTAATATACTGTCGTACTGACAAAACTTATAAAATTCTATCAATATGGAATAAATACATTTATTGCTTTACATGCGCTTTTGACGTTTGGTATCGGTTTGGTACTGGGCATCAAAGATCAAAGCGTTCAACAGCGTATTGAGCGAAAAAACTTTCAAACGATTGTTGACGTTTTAAAATCATTTGATTCCGAAATTGACACGAGAGGAGCTGAAATTATAGCCAAGCGTTATGTTAACCACCAACAGTCAAGACGAGAAGGTCATTTTAATAGAGACATGCAAAGTTCACGTAATGAACAAAGTAACAGCCGCCATCATCGCGCTGGAAATAGGAGTCAGCGTGACATGCACAATAACACTCATACTGGAAGACGTAACGACTACAACAGCGACACCAGACGAGAACAAAGAGACAGAAATGGTGAACAACAAAGGCACACGACACAGGGTAGATGGTAGATTGCAGCCGGGTTTTGGAATGTGAATAATTGGAATAAAAACACTTTTTCTGAAAATAATAAACTTAGAACTGATTGTATAAACATGTTGAATTTAGATATTGTAGGTGTATGTGAAACACATTTAAAGTATGATGACGTTTTACATGTAAATAGTTATAACTGGATTGGTCAAAATAGAAAACATCTACATAAAAAAGCCAAGACTGGTTCTGGTGGGGTAGGACTGTTTGTTAAAAAATCTTAAAAAATCTTATTACGAAATGTTTGATATTGGAGTGTTAGACACATCATTTGATGGTATTTTGTGGGTCTCTTTCAAACATAAAAATTCAGACTTTAGATTTAATATATTTTGCCTCCGGAAAACTCAACCAGGCAGATGTATTTTTTGACACACTAATTTCACAGGTGTATGAGCATCAAAATTCTGGTCCATTTTTTATTTGTGGAGATTTTAATAGTAGATGTGGAGATGAAAACGATTATATTGTTGGTATCGATGATCTATGTCCAAGAGATGTAGTTGATTTTAAATGTAATTCTTATAGTAACACATTTATTGATTTTTTCGGTAGAAACTTTGTTAACATTATACATGTGTATCAACAAAAGGCTGTTCAGTGGTAGACTATTGTATTGTACCATATGATTATTTATTATTTAGCAATTTTGCAGTGATAAGAGCCAATGACCTGGTGACCTTGGCGGGCTATGATTTATCAGGGGTGGATTTAAAGTTGATTTCTGATCATTCATTGAATAAATGGAATTTTGATCTGAGCTCATTTATTTCAGTAGAATTGCTAAAAAAAGAAGAATTAGAACTGTCTAGTTTTAATAAATATGATTGTAAGAACATACCAACGGATTTTATGAATACTGATTATATATATTTAGAAATTAATTCTTTTATAGAAAAGTTTGATATGATTAAACAAGAACAAAGTTGTGTAAATGATATATTTTCATCGTTTTGTAAAACTGTAGAAGGTGAAATGAATGACAAACTAACATGTAAAACTGTATGTATAGGTGGTAGTAGTCTTACAAACAAGAAACATAGAATCAAGAAACCTTGGTGGAATGATGATTTAAACAAGTTATGGGTTGATATGTGCAAGGCCGAAAAAAACGTGGAATAAATTTAATAATAGTTCACGTGCTTCTGAATTGAAGTCGGTTTATGTACAGAAGAGAAAATATTTTGACAGGGAGGTTCAAAAATGTAAGCGAAAGTATTGGTTTAGTATGCAGCAGGACTTGTTGTTGGAATAAAAAAGAAACCAACAGCAGTTCTGGAAAAAAAATTGGTAAAATTGGGGTAGCGGAAAACCGGAAGTCAGTAATTCCCATGGAGGTCATAGATCAAGATGGGAATGTTAATTCAAATCTGACAGCTGTTTTAGATAAATGGAAGTCGGAATATAGTAATTTGTTGAATCAAAAGATTTCAACCAAGGTTTCTGAAACGCAAAATCATGCATATACGAAAAATACTTTTAATGACTTTTTATTGACGGGACCCATTTCGTTTGCTGAAACAGCTAGCGTCATTGACAAAGCAAAGAAAGGCAAATCTGCTGGTTTTGATAATTTACCAGTTGAAGTTTTGCAAAATAATTGCTCAACTTTGTTTTTGTACCATTTATTTGATTTTTGCTTTAGGTTCCAAAAAAACGCCAGAATTATGGAACAAAATTATTATCAATCCTATATCTAAAGCAAACATGACAGATCTGCGCGACCCTTTGTCTTACAGAGGAATTGCATTAGCTTGTGTTTCCTATAAGCTTTATTGTAATATTTTAAACGAAAGGCTTGTGCAATGGATAGATGACAATAACATATTAGTCGACGAACAAAATGGTTACCGTCAAAATCGAAGCACTATAGACCAATTGCCTTCTCTTACAAACATAATTGAAGTCAGAAAGAAGCTTCGTAAATCTACTTTTTGTGCGTTTATTGGTTTTAAAAAGGCATATGATACCATCAATAGAAATATACTATGGTCCAAGTTAAATGTAATGGGGGTGGCTGAAAATTTTTGTGCTGCTATACAGTCTATTTATTCAAATATATTATGTTCAATACGATTAAACGGCCATTTATCAGAATGGTTTAATGTTAACAGTGGTCTTAAACAAGGATGCCCATTATCTCCCTTGTTATTTAATTTATATATTAATGACCTAGTTTCATTCTTGAAATCATATGAGTGTGGTATTGATATTGATGATGAAAAAGTTTGTATTTTGCTTTATGCTGATGATGTGGTTTTACTTGCAAACGATGAAAAAGAATTACAAATTCTGTTAAATGCATTAGATATATGGTGTGGAGATAATTGTATGACCATTAATTCCAAAAAGTGTAATATTGTTCATTTTAGAACACCTTCTGTTGATAAGTCACATGTTGAATTTAAATGTGGGAATGATATCATTGAATATTCTACTACTTATACATATTTAGGTTTAGTTTTAAGTGAATTTTTAGATTATAATGTAACTGCTAAAGCTGTTGCAGCTTCTGCAAATAGAGCACTTGGCCTTGTTATAGCCAAGTGCAAAATCTTAGGCGGTGTTACTCATAATGTCTTTTCAAAATTAATATGAGAGTTTGGTGCTTCCAATTGTTGAATATGTTGCTGGTATTTGGGGTTGCAAAAATTTTTCTTTTATAAATGCCATCCATAATAGAGCTTGCAGATTTTTTTCTTGGAGTGGGTAAATATACTCCTAATGCTGCAGTTGCAGGGGATATGGGGTGGATACCTATCTTTCAAAAACAATGGCAATGCTTAATTCGAATATGGTGCCGTTTGAACAATATGAGTTCTGATCGTTTAAACAGAAAAAAATTCATATGGGCAGACATTATGAGTAAAAAACATAAGTGTATAAAAAATTGGAATTTTTATGTAAGGAAAACGTGTTCTGAGTATAATGCAGAACATTTGTGTATCATTACAGATTATGTTGATAGTACCTCAGTTGTCAATACTGTTATGTCTAAAATGTTTAGTAAATATGTCGAACAGTGGCAAGGCAATTTACAATCAGAGAAAGCTTTATCTGGTAAAGGTGGTAACAAACTTCGTACATATAATCTATTTAAGAACAGTTTTGAAACGGAAACTTGTTGTAAAATTCCAATGCCATTTTCGCAAAGGAGTTCTTTTGCCAAATTTCGATGTGGTGAAGCACCACTAAGAATAGAAACGGGGAGATTTGAAAAATTAATTTTAAAAGATCGAGTCTGTGATAATTGTATGAATATTTTAGAAGATGAAGCCCATGTTATTTTATCGTGTCCTTTGTATGATGATTTTAGAAAAAAAATATTTGATGAAGCAACACATTTTAATAGTGATTTTATGTCTTATGATGATAAACAGAAATTAGTGTTTTTATTTACAGATAATAATATGATTCGTAGCTGTGCCAAAGCCTGTAATCTTATTTTAAATAGACGTAGAAATGTTTTATACTGTAATTAAAAATTACATATTTTCTGTAATGGCCCTGTTTTTTCTGTAATGGCCCTGTTTTTCTGTAATGGCCCTGTTTTTTCTGTAATGGCCCTGTTTTTCTGTAATGGCCCTGTTTTTTCTGTAATGGCCCTGTTTTTCTGTAATGGCCCTGTATTAATGCCCAGTTTGTCTGTATTAAGCCCTGTTAGGGTTTTTAATAAAGTTAATAAAACTAGGTTGTAAAGAGTATAATACCTTTTAGTATTTTATTTAATTTAGTAACCAGCAACCAACATTAAAGAACCATATAAAGGGATCACTGTTCATCCTGTTTTTTAACACATATCTCTTTCAACTTAATATCTTGGATATTTGGTATATCTAAAGCTTTATAATGGTGAAGTACAAATTACTTTGTTCAAACTAAACTGTCATTAAAAGAGTAAGACAGTACATCAAGTTAGATCAAGTTAGCAACAACACATACACTTTTGTTCAGTTGGTTAATAAATGTATTAAGAAATGGGTTTTTTATAATGGCCCTGTTATATGTCCTCGGTCAGTAATAATGGCCTCGGATGTCTGTTATAGCCCTCGGCGTTGCCTCGGGCCATTGTAGACTTCCTCGACCATTATTACTGACCTTGGACATATAACAGGGCCATTATAAAAACACCCATTCATTAATACTATAGTATTATATATTATTGAGAGATGAGACTTAAATAAAATATTGAATTGAATTGAATTGCAACAGTTTACTACCAGTAGAACACAAATAAGTCGCGAGTTAAAGCAGATCATTCAAGGATAATAAATATATTTACCGATTAATAAATGGCACACCTAGTTTCATTATAAATTGCACTATAATACTGTCAGATGAACTAACGTCTTTTTTCGAGATCTCGTTTTATTTATTGTTATAAATATTATACAATTAATGTCTTTTGATGTAAAATCGGATATTCACGTAGACTAACTACGTATTGCGCAGTGAATATACGTTTTCCTTAGGTTAGTATGTTCTGGTCAAAATCTAGTTAATTATTATACTGTCATACTGAAAAACCTTATCAAATTCTATCAATATGGAATATATACATTTATTGCTTTACATGCGCTGTTGACGTTTGGTATCGGACATTCTTCAAGGTTACATACTTTATGGTACTGAGCATACTTATTTTTATTAGCAATTTAACAATAAGTATAAATGTGAGCCAAAATTTGTTCCTGTGAAAAAAGTTCCAGTGGAACTAATATCACAGGAAATATGTTCTGGGAGAACTTTTTTCATAGATAATTTCAATATAATTTGTTCCATCTCTATGAAATAAGTTCCACACTTTACCTGGTGAAATAAGTACCGGGTTGGTGATATTTGTTCCTTACCTGGTGAAATAAGTTCTGGGTTTGTGAAATTTGTTCCTCACCTGGTAAAATAAGTTCCTAGTCTGTGAAATATGTTCCACTGGTTAAACAGGTTATCTTATATACTGAACATTTGTCATCAATGAGTTTAAAGTTATCATTCAAGGGCATTATAAGAATAAATATAATATATTGATAATATAATAAATGAGAAATGTAATTCATCCAATAAGAATCTTAAGGACTATAGCAAATGTTTAATTATAAACGTAAAAAATATCAAAATGACAGTCCCACTTTAAGCAGAAAAGAGTAGGATAAGAAAAATCTTTTAGAAAAAATTAAAGTCAAAGAACATGAACATATGAACTAATTTGGAAAGGACGAAATAACTGATTAATGATTGTAAAAGACATGAAGAAACAAAAGACACACTCTTTTGAAACTGTTCCATGACAAGTACATGTATGACTTGAAACAGGGCCATGACAGTTAACAAGAACCAAGACGGAATACCACATAAAACATAGATACAAATTATGATAAATTACCACCACTTTATCCTGTAGAACTTTACAGTCATGTCTAAAATTGCACATGTATCCCATGCCAGCACACTCAGTACAGCATTTAGCTTGCTTTATAATTTAAGTGTAACAAGAAAATGTTTCGCTGTGCAATATGTTGCAAAGGTACATGTTCTTATTTCAGTGAAAATAGGTTTGAGAAGAACTTATTCATTGGTTTCTTTGAAATATGTACATATTGGTCTTAAACTAATATCACAGGAACTTATTTAAAACTTTTAATATTAACTGGAACAAAATTCATGGAGCTATGATATTTGTTCCAGAACTTATTTCATATTTGGTCAAAAAATTAGTTCCGGAACAAATTATACAGTGCTGAAACATATTTTCTGTGATATAAGTTCCGGCGGTACATATTTCCTTTGAAATTTGTTCCAGCGGAACAAATGTCACGCCGGAACATATTTTTTGTTACATAAACATTAGATATCGCCTCAATACAGTACCATATTACAAAGGCACAATTAAGGTTAATAAGGGAAAAATGACCTGAGAAAAGATAAGAGACGTTCTGTTATCGAAATCAACCTTTCACGTCGTTCTGTTCTGACAATTGGATCCCTTCATTAATATTCATATTTTTTACTAAAATTATTAATAAACAAAACAATTGAAGTCAAAAATGAAACATGAAATAAAAAAAATCATTTGCATCTCCCTAATAAAGAAAAATTAAATCTAAGCATACACAAGAGAATATGTGTTCATCAGACACCATGCATATTTCTTACTTTAGGATATTTCCATACTGTCAAATTCGAGTTCTGACAATAAAAGAAACCATAATTTGGCATATATTTTCACATCATAAATACCATGTTATCTAAGTATCGTGTTGAAACAACTGTATATATTGTCAACTCAACTTAAATTTTGAAATGATGCGCCACTGAAGAAAGGCTGTATAGTTCTAAACCTAAATAAACAGCACTTTGGTACAATAAAACACTTGAGATCTTTGAAGAAAAAGCAAGGAAAAGGAATAATTAAAAGAAAGATGCCTTAGTAAGGAACCTTGTCAATATATAACTGATGTCGTATTTATCTTTTGTGTATTTTGACAATTAGATGTTAATGGCAAATCACTAAATGTCTCCGTTGAATTCATTCACATACATTTTTATATGTTTCGGATCCGCCTAGTCGATTTATTTACCCGTCTATTATTGGGAACTATGTTGACCACTATACAAATTATCACGGTCTATTGGTTAATATCTCGTTGGGTTGCTGTCCCGTTGAAGAGGACCCTGCATCTCCATCACTGCACATTCAATAAGTTTATAAGAGATACATGAGAAAATTGAGAACTTCAAACCGAAATTCCAAAGTGCATGCCATAGAAGATCATAGTTGACTATGATAATGTATTTTTATAAGACTTCAATATAGCGTTGAGCTGATAAAATATTAAAACTTAAGAAAATGACTTTTTGATAAACAACGTTCGTGATGTCTTATAGGATATTACCAAACAAGAGCACTTCAACTGTAAAAGTGTATGTAACAAGTCTGGCTGTGGTGACACAATTGTTTCGAGTACGTGGTGACATGTACAAGTTAGATTAGTTATATGACCTGACTAGTCGATTCTTAACTTTGTGCTTCGTTTCAGACACACAGACAGCATACTACCCTTTTACCAACATAATTGAGATATACACGTACCAATTATCTTAAATGAGATATACACGATCCAATGATCTTAAATGAGATATACACAATCTAATTATCTAACATGAAATATACACGATCCAATGATCTTAGATGAAATATACACGATCAAATGATCTTACATGAGATATATACATAACAATGAATTTAGATGAGATATACACGATTCAATGATCTTAGATGAGATATACACGATCCGATGATATCAGATGAGATTTACAAGATCCAATGATCTTTGATGATATATATACGATCCAATTATCGTAGATGAGATTTAAACGATCCAATGATCTTATATGAGATATACATGAACCAATGATCTTAGATGAGAAATACACCACCCAATGATCTTAGATGAGATATACACGATCCAATTATCTTAGATGAGATATACACGATCCAAAGATTTAAGATGAGATTTTTAACGATCCAACGATCTTAGATGAGATATATACGATCCAATGATTTAAGATAAGATATACACGATCCAATGATCTAAGTTGAGATATACACGATCCAATGATCTACGTTGAGATATACACGATCCAATGATATAAGATGAGATATACATGTACCAATGATCTTAGATGAGATATACACGATCCAATGATCTTAGATAAGATATACACGATCCAATGATCTTAGATGGATATACATGTACCAATGATCGTATATGAGATATAAACGTACCAATGATTTAAGATAAAATATACACGATCCGATGATATAAGATGTGATATACACGATCCATGACCAATGATCTGAGATGAGATATACACGTTCTTATGATCTTAGATGATATGTACACGTTCTAGTGATCTTAGATATCATGAGACTTACACGATCCAATGATCTAAGATGAGAAGTACATGATCCAATAATTTAAGATGAGATAGACATGATCCAATGATCTTAGATGATATACACGTACAAATGATCTTACATAAGATATAAATGATCCAATGATATAAGATGAGATAAACACGTAATTATGATCTTAGATGAGATAGACACGAATCAATGGTCTTAGATGATAGATACACGTATCAATGATCTTAGATGAGATATACAAGAATCAATTATCTTAGATCAATTAATATAATATAATTAGATACTTTACTATTTTTCAGCGAGATGCGCGTACATCTTTGAGAAGATTGAAAGGAAAGCATGATACACATTTCTAGGTGTATTCAGTAACCAAACTTGAATTCTCAAAAAGGTCACTGCAACTTTAAATCGACAAAAACATGGTTAATGCAACTACTAATACTAGATCATTAAATTATATTAAAGAGCTTTGCTTATAAATAATATGTTTACAAATATAATACGAACGAGGATATTTTATCATAAATTAAAAACTGTGGAATTTCTGATTCTGAGACTCAAAAGAATTTGCTCAACAGAAGAAAATTACAAAACAAGAAGAGAAGAAATAAAAACGCACCTAAGAAAACGTGGATACAATAACTCGTCAACTGAAGTTCAATTGAAAAAAGTCGACAAT
Organism: Mytilus edulis; assembly: GCA_019925275.1. Lineage (NCBI taxonomy): Eukaryota > Metazoa > Mollusca > Bivalvia > Mytilida > Mytilidae > Mytilus > Mytilus edulis. Next base: position 1,691,431 of record CM034350.1, read on the forward strand.
TTAAACCGAGAAGATCTATTACAGTACAAACCGAAGAAAGAAAACAACAGGGTACCTTTAGTAATTACTTTTTCCAAAGCGCTTCCAAATGTACATTCAATTCTTAGAAAAAATCTTAAAATTCTTTATCAATCCGAAAGACTAAAGAAAATATTCCCCGATCCGCCTATTGTGGCATTTAAACGTGATAACAACATAAAAGACATTTTAGTGCACAAAAAGCATAATTTACTATTTTATAAACAAACTAATGGATGTGGGACCATGTGGTAAACATTGTGCATTATGCTCACATATAAATGAAACCAAGGTATTTTGTGACAACACCGGCAAAGAATATACCATTCAGGGACAAATAAATTGTAAAACCGTAGGCGTGGTATATGCAATTAATTGTACAAAATGTGAAAAAGTTATATATGTAGGACAAACGGGTGATACACTATATCAACGAATGCTATTGAACTTTTCAAAAATACGAACACAGAAAACAGAAGATCCAGTAGCCAACCATTTCATTCAGAACAATCATTCAATGACAAATTTAAAAGTTACCGCCATAGAAAGAGTATTTGGGACAGAAACTTACAGAAAAACCAAAGAAGCCTTTTGGATAAAAAAAAATTAAAAACTTTAGAACCTGAAGGACTCAACACAATGTATGAACGATAATAAAAATATTTATATTAAAAAAGCGAAAAACCAAGGCCGTAACTACCCTTGAGGCAAGTGAGGCAATTGCCTCACTAAAATTTCGACACTGATTATTTTTTTTTATACATATATACAAATAAAATAGTCTTTTGTTGTTCTGTCTCAACCTTAATTTCTATAACTTGTCATCATTCCTTTAAACTATTCTTCCTGGATATAACTCAGCATCTCAACGGGTGATGTTTCTCAATTACATTAACCTAGTAACGATAATCATCATGGATCTCTGGTTAAAAACAGGCTCTTGCAGAAAAAGGAAAAGCGACACTGAAGGTAAAGAAGGAATAATTCTAGTAAACTAATTTGTTTGTGAACGTAGTCTGCGTATTTCATATAACTTCATTAGAACAATCCAAAAACGATAAGTAGACTGACAAATCAAGTAGTGGGCATCGCAAGGGGGCAGTCCTGTCTGTGTATTCATTTATCCGTTTCATCAACTTTAATCTTTCTCTTTACAGATAAATAAAATATAAATAATATGAAACATGCATGGATTAGTTTTTCATGATCCATGTTTCTTTAACCTTAGAAATTGAAAGAACATCCCATATTCCAATTTGACATTATTGATGAATGGTATAGAACCTTTATCACAGGATTTTGTCTTTACTTATTCGGGACTACGGAATTTCATTTCTTTATATTCTGGGTTTCGGAATCAGACACCCCCAACCCCTAACCCCTAAAATTTATAGATTCTGGAACTAAAATACCACCGACTATTTCCAGAAATAATTTGAAATTACGGACCTACATGTAAACGTCAAAACTCCATTTTAATTCCCCTGTACCCATATCATATATACTTACTCTATAGATAGATCATATACATGTATCTTATCTCATTCTATCCCTAGTTTGTTTACTCTTTGTCAGCATACAAGCGAGTTTAATATTTTGTAACTGAGACTGTATGATGATGCTAGCCTTTATAGGAAAGCTTAATTCCCTTTTGCAAACAAAACTGTTACTACCGATGCTGCTACGGAATTGCTGATGGAGAAGGAATTGGAAGAAGACATTGATCATTGTGTTGATGATAATGTGCTACCTTTAGAAACACAGACTGCCCTGAAACGACTGAAATCTAGGAAAAGAGCATACATGAGTGGCGAGAGGTTGTGCGGTCTTGCCATGCTCCATGTTCATCGCGATAAGGATATCAGCAGACCAAAGTTATGATTCTAAAACAATTTGACTGAACCCACTATAGAAATAATTGGCAAACTCTACTGAATCGATGTTTGTTCTATGTTCTGGCGGCAGATTTAAATTGATATTTGGATGATTATCTTACATACAAATTCAAATAAAGTTGTTAAAAATTTGGTATTAGTAAAAGTCTTTAAATATGAACAATTTATATAAAAACTGTCCAAATTCAAAACATTATCAAACTCTCTAAAAATGCCTAGAACGCAGGATTTTGCACCATTCATTTCATACCCTCCAAAAAAATTTAACGCCTCGCTTCGCTCGGCTCAATTATTTTGCCTCACTAAAATAAGATGCCTAGTTACGGCCTTGAAAACGCGGCAAATGAACGTCATAGAAGTTATTATAACGTAATGTATCCATTGCAAGCAATGTAATTAGGAGATAACTGTATTGTATTTTAAGCTCCGAAGGCATCAATTGGGGATTTGATGGTCGCAAATTCAGTTTACTGGCGACGCGTTAGCGGAGACAGTAAACGGGTATTTGCGACCATCAAATCCACAATTGATGCCGTCGGAGCTTAAAATACAATATTGTTATCTCCATTCTAATGAAACTGTCAGAAAACAACATTAAAACATGTATTTAAAATCTGTCATATGCCGTCTGCGCTTGCGCGTACCTCCGATAGCATCAATTGTCAATTGATGCCATGTAAATAAGTGACGTTATCCAATCAAAATGAACGTTGCAAATATTGTTGCATTAGAATTGTTGTTTCAATGTTGTAATTTATTCCAATGAAGAAGGCCGTAATGGCCGAAACGTATGGGAATTTGTGTTATAGTTTTTATTATACAATCATTCAGAGACTTTATATATATATATATATATATATTATAGGATTAAACACATTTTTTCTAGAGGTTATTGATGTGTAAACCGGGGCGATTAACTCACAAACTTTATGGGGCTTGATTGCTAAGGCGGTTTTATGTCACGGCTCCCACAAAAAGTATGATTTAATGTGTATTAGATGTGGTTTGATAACTAATTTTTGATCAGACGAAGTTGTAATAGAAGTTGGAAACTTTTATAGTCGTAAGATGTCAAATTCAGCAAATAATACAAATACTACAGTTGAAAATTCAGAGGTAAACCAAACCAATGACAAAAACAATATGGCGGACACCATCGAGACTTACTCTTCTATATTGCAAAAACAAAACACAAAAAACAATTATGATGTTGAGGATGTAAAACCAGTTTTCATATTAGAAACTGACTTGTTTGGCAACACTAAACCAAGCAGAGACCAGTTTCTAACACACATAGAACTGTACAAAACCATTGACGCTACAATATGCCCAGCCAGTCATCTCAAAGGGTTGCAGCGTGTTCGAGGTTTGTGGAGAATCTATTTTGATTCTGATATCGATAGAGAATCCCTCATTACGTCTGGCATAACAATTCGGAATAAATATATCCAGGTTTACAGTAGAAACCCAAGGATAATTGTTAATGAAAGACCAACTTACCTGAAAGTACGTGTAAAAAATGTGCCCTGTTCCGCTGAGGACGGACAGATTGAACGAAGCTTAGAATACCACGGATGCGAGGTTATTAAAATGTACAGAGAACGATTGCGAGTAGATGGTCTGTTATCAAATTGCCAAACTGGAGACAGAATCGCAATGGTAGCTCCTTTAAGTAAAGCTTTACCGAGATCTGTCCTTATTGGTAAATACAGAGCAACAGTTATTCACCAAGGACAAGAAAATCACAATCAAGCTGAAATCTCATGCAATAAATGCCTAAAGAAAGGTCACAAATTTTCGCAGTGTCCAAATGACTGGGTTTGTCTTCATTGTAACAAACAAGGACACAGACAAGCAGAGTGTAATTCGCATCTAAGTGAAAGTGACGACACAGAAGACGACAATTCAGATGAGGATAAGTCAGAAACAGAAGACTCGGTGCAGACATCACAATCAATACTGCAACCAATCCCCAATGACAGTCAAACAGTATCAGCTATAGCTCCACTCAGTAATGATCAAACAGACACTTCTACCAACAAAAGTGCAGACAACGACAATACATACATGAACAATCATGACTCAGGATTGGAAGCTATAAACACCAACACTCCAATAGATGGTTCGCACAAAAAAAAGAAGAAAAAAAAAACTGACTAATAATCAAAAGAAAACACTAGGAGATATAAGCCAATATTTCCAAGGAACGAACCAAACTCCAAGAAATAAAACCGATAAGAGAAATGCAACAACCCCAACAGAAGAGTATCAAGAACGTACAGGTCCTGCACAAAAGACATTTAAACCGTAGGGCCAGTACGATATGTAAATCCATTACAATGCAATTGTTAAATAATTAAAACACTACAATGCTCAAATATAAATATATGTACATAGAATTTATTATTTTTATTTTATTAATTAAAAAAAAACAAAAAAATGATTGTGATGCAATGCAAGATTGCATACTTTCAAAAGATTATGACTATTTGAATGTCAAATATATGTTTATCATAAAAAATGTTTATGTTTCAAACAATCACCTGTTAGTATGGTACGCTATAAATAGAACATTAGAATTTGAATGTATCTTTGGTAAAAACCACATCATTGATATTGAAATTGCAAGAAATACACATATCTATATCCAACATTTTTTTCTCCATGTGAAAAAAAATCCATCAGTCATTTATGCCACGTTTATAATCCAGAGTGGTAATATTCTTCACACTTGTTTTCAATGTATAGAAAAGGAAAATCCAAATCTATTTTTAGAACATGACACTAAATGTATAGCCATCCACGTTTTTTTAACATTCACAGGTAAATCCAATAATGATACATTTCTATTCTGGCTAATATTTGGAATATGGTATATCACAAAACCATCACTGAAATTGTTTAATTTTTCTTTTAATAACATCTGGTGTTCAGACATACCACTTCAATTTGCTAATCAGAATCTGGGTCAGTGTCTGAGTAATGTCAAGGCCATATGCGGTCTGAAAATAGACAATGAAATAAAAAGTAAACAATGTAGTTATCATACTATAAATGTTAAAATGATTATTTGCAATATTATTGTAAGCACTATTGGCAATGTTATGTACAATGTGTATATTAATATTAATACTAGCTGTATATACCATGTTGTAAACAAATTATGGGTATATTATATATAAGAAACTTTACTTTTTTTAACTAGAAATCTATGGTAAACAATGAGTGAAACAATACATATATGTTCATTAAACTGCCAAGGTCTTGGTTCAAAAGATAAAAGACAAAGGCTTCATATGTGGATGAAGTATCAGAATTGTAATATTTTATTTGTACAAGAGAGTCATTTTACTTCTACTTTAGAGGAAAAATTTAAAAATGAATTCAAAGGTGATACATACCACAGTTATGGAAATTCTCAATCAAGAGGGGTATCTATTTTTATAAGTGATCACACTGATTATCAATTAATTGATAAATTTCAAGATGAGGAGGGGCGCATAATTTTGATTAACATAGAAATTTCAGAAAGTATATATACTCTAGTTAATATTTATGCACCAAATCTACCTAAAAATAGGAATGTTTTCTTCAAAAAAGTAAATGACATGATACAGAAAAACAGTTTAGGTATGGTCATAGTAGGGGGAGATATGAATGATACATTATCTAATATTGACAACAAAAAAAACAACAGAAATAATAAAAGAAAACAAAAACCAGTCAACAGTTTAAAGGGGTTAATCAAAACACACAAACTGATAGATATTTGGAGAGACATACATAGAAATAATATACAATTTACATGGAGACGGAAAAATAAGATAAACGAAGCTTCACGCATAGACTACTTTCTTGTTTGTCCAGAAATAAGGTCACATATTTATTCAACAGATATAAGACCTGCACTTATTTCACATACAGATCACCAAGCCATATCTTTAAAGGTAAAAGGGAGATCACAATCAAAAGGGAAAGGTTATTTTAAAATTAATAACAGTATCTTAGATAATACAGAGTATAAAAATATAATAAAAGGTCTTATCATGAAATATAAAAATAAAACAAAACTTACTGATAAAATAGGCCATCAATGGGATCTGTTCAAAATTGAAGTTCGAGAACATACTGTTGCATACTGTAAAAGAAATGCAAATAAAAATAAAAGTGAAATACATATATTGGAAAATAAGATAAAAAAATTAAATGAAAATATAAACAGAAACTGTAAAGATGATGTTATTAAACATTATCAAGAAGAATTAACTTATAATGAATGTAAACTAAGAAAAATTTATGAAATAAAAAGTAAAGGAGCTCAAATAAGGTCAAGGATTAAATGGGTAGAAGAAGGAGAGAAAAATACTAAATTTTTTTTGGGACTAGAAAAAGCTAGACAGACCAGAAAGACTATAACTGCTTTAAAAGATGAAAAAGGAGATATACATACAGAGTCTTCTAAAATTTTACAAATAGAAAAAGAATTCTATCAAAATATTTATAATAGCACATGTCCAAATGTAAAATCCATAGATAAATATATTAATGATATAAATATTGATCATAAATTAAATAAACAAGAGAGTGAGATAATGGAAGGTACGTTAACCATTGAAGAATGTACTAGTTCGTTATTCAAGATGAAACTTAATAAATCACCTGGAATTGATGGACTTAGTGTTGAGTTCTATAGGACTTTTTGGAATGATTTAAAAGAATTTGCTGTATCTACATTTAATTATTCATATAAAAAAGGGGAGTTAACAAGTTCTCAAAAACTAGGAGTTATTTCTCTATTACATAAAAAGAATGATCCACTTTGCTTAAATAATTATAGACCCATAACTTTATTAAATATTGATACAAAATTAATTGCATATTCATTGGCTCAACGCATTAAAAATATACTTCCAAATATTATACATAAGGATCAAAATGGTTATGTTAAAAATAGATATATAGGTTATAATATTAGACAAATCCAAGATATAATTGATTATGCAGAAAGATTTAACATAGAGGGGGCACTACTTTTTTTAGATTTCTCTAAAGCATTTGACTCTTTAGACTGGGATTTTATGTTTTCAGCTTTAAAAAAATTTGGATTCCAAAACTCTATGCTTAAATGGATTAAAACTTTATATACAGATATAAAAAGCTCAGTAATAAATAATGGATGGATATCTGAACCCATAAACATTCAACGCGGTATACGACAAGGGTGTCCGTGCAGTGCATTAATTTTTGTTATTGCAGTAGAGATATTAGCCTGTAACATAAGGCAAGACCATAACATTAAAGGCTTTGAAATTAAGATAGATGGGAAAACACATTCATTAAAAGTCAGCCAACTTGCAGACGATACAACACTTTTTCTAAAATCACAAAAAGACATTTCAAAAGTTTTAAATATGATTGAAATCTTTGGCACATTATCAGGACTTAAATTAAACAGATCAAAAACAGAAGGCATATGGTTAGGAAAACACAAACATTGTAAAGAAAAATATGAAAACATTAACTTTACAAACAAACCAGTAAAATGTTTAGGAGTTTTTTTTGGTTGTAATAAAAAGGATTGTCAAAAGCTCAATGCTGAAAAACAATTAGAAAAATCTGAGAAGATAATTAAAAACTGGGAGAAAAGAAATCTAACCTTATTGGGAAAAATAACAGTTATTAAATCACTGATTCTACCCAATATTACTTTTTTAGCATCTGTTTCTCACATAGAAAAAGAATATATTGATAAATTTAAAAAAATTGTATTTCAATTCTTATGGAAAAGCAAAACAGAAAAAGTTAAACGTAATGTATTAAGCTATGAATTGCTAGATGGTGGTTTAAAAATGATTGACATAGATAAATACATAGAATCTTTAAAAATTGGGTGGATTAAAAGATTAATATATGGAGATTTTGCCAACTGGAAAGTAATACCATTATTTTATTTTAATAAATTTGGCAAGAATTTCCTTATCTTTCATATGAACATTGATGGTATTAACTCAATTCCTGGTTTAAATAAGCTGCCAGAATTTTATTTGAATATATTAAAAGCATGGGTAAAAAACAAAAAAATAGAGCAACCAGAAAACTTTAGAACTATTCGACAACAAGTAATCTGGGGAAATCAATTTATCAAGATTAAAAAAAAAAGCCTTATATTTCAAAACTGGATAAATAGCAAAATCATATATGTAAATGACATTATAGATGAAAATGGTAACATATCTGACAGAGAAATATATTTTACAAAAACTCAATATTAAATGTAATTGGTTGTCAGAATTTTCTCAATTGAAGAAAGCTTTACCAAAAGAATGGATAAACTTTTTAAGACAAGAAAATTCAAAGAAAACTCAAGTAAAAACAGATTATGTTTTATTTATTAAGAATAATTGTAATTATACAGAAACATTAGACAAGTTAGAAACAAAAAAATTTTATAACACATTCATTCAGAATGAGATTCAAATTCCTGTTGGTTTTAACCGATGGAAAACAGTGTTAAATATTGAGTATATTAAGAGTTCAGTCTGTAATATATTGAAATTTGTTCACCATTATTTGAAAGAAAATAAGTATAAAGTGTTTCGTTGGAAATTGTTACACTTTATTCTACCTTGTAAAACTTTATTAAAACAGTGGAATATCTGCAATACTTCAAATTGTAATTTTTGCAATACCACTGAAGATTATGATCACATGTTTCTGAAATGTCATTTTCTTGATGACTTCTTTAGTAAAATTAAAAATCTTTTTGGAAAACTGAATATTGATAATAATATTCTAACATTGAAAAATCTAGTATTTGGTTATAAAATTAATGATGAACAATATTATGAAATAAATTATTTGATTACATTAATAATGTTTTGTATATATAAAGCTTACTACATGTCTGAACAGAAAACAGAAGCTATAAATGTTTATGCTGTATTTAAAGCAGAATTTATGTATAGTTACAAATTACAGGCAAAATGTAAGACTACACATTGTAATTGTTTCCTAGAAAAAGCTTTCAAATTGTTGAAATAATTTTTTGTTTGTTTGAGAAATAGTAAAGATATAATTTTTTAAAATTACACATCAGGAACTGATGAAGTAATATAAATTTTACTGTTCACCGCCACATGTTAAGATTAATATCGAGGCTATTTATATCAATTTACCGTTACAAAAAGAAGATTTGAAAAAGAAACCAGTATTACTCTTGATCTTCTTTACACTATTGATAAATTTTGATTTAGACATACCTGTTATAATGCTATATCACATCTGTTTGTTCTATTTTTAAAGTCGCATAAACCGGTGTGACAATTTTGTTTCAAACCAGGAAGTTATTCGATAGAAAAACAATGCACACGTTAACGGAGAAAATATGGAAAGTTTCCGGAAACTATACTCAAAAATCATTTATATTGCTAGATGATATCCAAATAGTATTTTTTCCTATTTATATGTATAGGTAAACAAATAAATCTCGCTGATATTTACTTGTTTATTATTTCATTGCTGATTATTTTATAACTTAGCTGTTAGATTATAATACTAATGTTGATTTAATATATTGATGCTTACCAGAAAAAAAAACCTGGATTTCTGGTATTAACAAACAGGGACTCTTCACTGGTATGCTGGACTGGTGAGGTATATTGTTAACAGCGGAAAGTGCAATTTGTTGTTGAATAAAAATTAAAAAAAAGAGTTTGTGAGTAAGAGCCCCGGTTTACACATCAATAACCTCTAGAAAAAATGTGTTTAATCCTTATAATTCTTCAGCCAAACATTTGTAACATTTAATAAACATTTGTTTTGTTGATGGCTACTATATATATTTACCATCAAAAGCACAATGGCAAGTCGTAACTAAGGAGTACGCCGCCATCTTGACTTTCTAAAAACCATAAATGTCCGATAAATACAACGGAATCTTAAATGAAATAACACCTACCTCAAAAACTTCATTTTAATTAAATGTTATCCGAATTTGAAGCGTACACGTAACGAAATAATCTTTCCCTTGAAAATTTCCATTCGTATGACGTCGTGTTTTGCCATGACGTAAATTCGCCAAATCCTTCATGAAATTTCGCGGAATTTTATTAAGGATGTACACCTCTGAGGAGCCAAAAATTTCTAGAATTAAACTTTTTTTCTTAACCTGATTTTTAGGTTTATAAGACTGTAACAAAACAATTGGTGAAGAAAAAATCATATGGTGGTGTGCTTCTTTTTTTACTACGGCCCTTTGAAAATGCCCAATTTTGATGATTTTCTCACTTTTCATCGATTTTTACCTATTTTTGGGCTATTTTCGTGAAAAAAATCACAGTTCCACAATTAAACTTTTTTTCATACTTTCCATAAAGATGAAGTGGACCAATCTGAATAAATTTAACTTACAAAAACTATAGGTAGGTGTTAATATAAGAAAGTTTTATCATATTTTGATGCTTTTTTGTGTAAAATTTACCATACTGCCAATTTTGTATTTTTATGATTTTTCTCATTTTAAAGAACAAAATGCATATTAATTCAACTTTTTTGTTATAAATGATTGAAAAAATACATATCTAAGAAATTAGAAAAGACCAAAATGAGATGGGATGTATATTATGCTTGTAAAATCATTTTTTGTATCCCTCACCCATTTTCTCAAAATTTTGACTAAAAATACTGACTTGAATGGTCGTAAAATTTGAAAACTGGATTATTAAAAAACCGTTCATGGTAAATACACAATTTTTTCACAGAGTTATGTTTGATTATAATTTTTTAAAGTTCATTGATATTTTTCACTTCTATCATATGTTTTGGAAATAATTTAAGAACGAGATTTCAACGAGACTGAACGAGACTGAAAAGTCAGAAGAATACATCCTTAAATTGTATTTTTATGCAATTTCGAAGCTTTAGTGCTTTAATTTATTTCTTTTTTTTTTGTTGTTGTTATATATGCACTAGAATATTCACAATTGTTATGCATTTGTTTTTAAATCTCAATTTGCTGAAAATCCCAGGATCACTGCAAGCTTGTGTATCGCGCATGAATAGATTACAAAAGTAGTTTACATGGTTTATCGAAGTGTAAACTTAGAGAAAAATTCTAATTGACCAATCCAATTCAAGTATTTATAGATATGCAAATCATATAAGAATTATATATATATGCAAATCATATAAGAATTATATATTTATAGATATGCAAATCATATAAGAATTATGCATATCTATAAATATATAATTCTTATATGATTTGCATAATTCTAATTGACCAATCCAATTCAAGTATTTATAGATATGCAAATCATATAAGAATTATATATTTTATAGATATGCAAATCATATAAAAATTATATATATATATGCAAATCATATAAGAATTATATATTTATAGATATATATATAATTCTTATATGATTTGCATATCTATAAATATATAATTCTTATATGATTTGCATATCTATAAATACTTGATAATTATAACCCAGTGGGCACTCAACGTTGCATTGAAAAGGGAGATAACTCTTGCAAAAAAAGCAGAAATATCAATAAAAATTAATACAAAATTATAACTTTACCGCTTCTATTCATCAGATTGTATTGATTCTTGATTTTTATGCCCCACCTACGATAGTAGAGGGGCATTATGTTTTCTGGTCTGTGCGTCCGTTCGTTCGTTCGTTCGTCCGTTCGTTCGTTCGTCCGTCTGTCCCGCTTCAGGTTAAAGTTTTTGGTCAAGGTAGTTTTTGATGAAGTTGAAGTCCAATCGACTTCAAACTTAGTATACATGTTCCCTATGATATGATCTTTTTAATTTTAATGCCAAATTAGAGGGTTTACCCCAATTTCACGGTCCACTGAACATAGAAAATTATAGTGCGAGTGGGGCATTCGTGTACTGAGGACACATTCTTGTTTAGTGGTCTTTAGAGTATAAGAAACAACTCTTAAGGCGTTTTCATATCTTTTATCAAGCTATAATCTAGATTTCGTAATTAATTAGTTGACCATTTATTGAATTTTTCAACATATCAAGGTAAAAAATCTCAAATTTAATAAAAATAATTAAGCATTTATTCTTCTTTTTGTAGTTTAAAGTTTCTTTAGATAAGTAAGTTGCTGAAAAAATATAATATACAGATATATTCAATACCAAATTTTCACATTATTTTTTTCAAAATGGTCACAAAGCTTCAAATTTGCAATTTCTCTAATGAAAAGTGCATGAAAAAAATAAAACTACCCATAACACTTCAGTTTTGTACATTTCATGAGCAGAAGATTATATAATTTTGTCAAATACAAACTTACAACCCCATCAAAGTATCATACTTTACATACATAAATTTCAAGAAAAACAACCCAAAACTGACCAAAAAAAACCTCAATTTTGCAAGAGTTATCTCCCCTTCAAATGTTAATTTCCATAGGAAATTAAAAAAATGCTGATTTCCTCAAGTTATATTTTATGGGACTTTTTTCTGTGTATATAAAGGACATAATGCTATAGATAAAAACTAAAACATATACTGTTGCAATTAGTTTAAGGGTAAATCTTAGTTTGACTGGACTACTCCTGCATATTCTTCAAAACTTATGCTCATTTTGTAACATTTGAATGAACAAAATGATTACAAAATATAAATTATAAGGGTAAAAAGATGGACAAAACATGACCAAGGGACAATTTCTTGATTATTCACAACTGAAATTTTATGTAAAGATAATTGGTTTTAGAGCTATTGCTCTTATAAGCATTTTTTTTAAAACTTTGTCTGTTGTTTTTTTAATTGAAATGGTTTTTTTAAACGACTAGATCAAAATGTTATTTCCCCCTAATGATATATATGTTTTTCAGGTTTCCAATATTATTTATTTCACCAACAATGTACCTTTTTCATATCTTTGTGAAACAGACATGCATGTCTCTTGGTGTATTATAGGTATAAAAGCCTGCCTGGTGGAAAGTGCTTGTCAAATGATGCCTTGACCAGTGAATTAAGGGAATTGGTCCAACAATACAACAGAAGAGCAGAGAGTTTACAAAATATGGGATCTACACAAGCCAATGAAAATTTCAACCAAATTGTTGGAAGCAAATGTCCAAAAGCAAGGTAAGAAATTAATACACCCCCCCCCCCCTAAAAAAAAAATAAAAAATGTTAAAAAAAATCATATAACCACATTTTTTTTGTGATCATGATCTTTGGTTGGTTAGTGGGTGGCTGCCAAATGTTTCTGTTGATATCTCCTTGTGAATTTCTTCTCGTTTGCTGTGGTTCTGTGGTGCTTTTTCTATGGTTGTTATGTGTGACGTCATATATCATTAATCTAAATTTAGCATTTTTAAGGGCCAAGTGAGCTTTTCTCATCACTTTGTGTCTGTCGTCCAGCATTGTCTGTTAACTTTTACAAAAATCTTCTCCTCTGAAACTACTGGGCCAAATTAAACCAAACAGCCACAATCATCATTAGGGTATTTAGTTTAAAAATGTGTCCGGTAACAAGGCCAACTAACCAAGATGGCTGCCATGGCTAAAAATAGAACATAGGGGTAAAATGTAGATTTTGGATTATATCTCTGAAACCAAAACATTTAGAGCAAATCTGGCAGGGTAAAATTGTTTATCAGGTCAATATCTATCTGCCCTGAAATTTCCAGACCAATCGGGCAACCCGTTGTTGGGTTGCTGCCCCTGAATTGGTAATTTTAAGAAAATTTGGCAGCTTTTGGTTATTATCTTGAATATTATTATAGATAGAGATAAACTGTAAACAGCAATAAGGTACATCAAAGTAAGACATACAAATAAGTCAATATGATCAAAATGGTCAAGTGACCCCTTAAGGAGTTATTGCCCTTTATAGTCAATATTTATCAAGTTTCATAAATTTTGTAAATTTTTGTAAATTTTTACAAAATATTTTCCACTGTTACTACTGGGCCAAGTTCATTATAGATAGAGATAATTATAAGCAGCAAGAATGTTCAGTAAAATAAGATCTACAAAAACATCACTATCACCAAAACCAAAAACCAATTTTTCATTAATCCATCTGTGTCCTTTGTTTAATATGCACAAAGACCAAGGTGAGCGAAACATGCTCTTTTGAGCCTCTAGTTTATATTATCCGCCAATATACATATGACTATAATAGCGTCAATATATGAACAAATAGAAACAAGGTTTCACATAGGTGAAATAACTTATGAAACATACAATTGTCATATCCAATGAATACAGTATAATGCTACACCATATGTAATATTTTTAAATATATACTGCAAAAAAGGGTGAATGGCCATACATTTGCATAGAAGTGGTATGATTTCCAGTTATTATCGAAACACAAAATTCTTTCAACATCAGTTATCATTTTACAAATGATAAAACTAAAAATATTTAAGGAATGACTGTTCTATTTTTACTGTCTATGAAGAAATAACATAAAACATTTGGTGCACACTGAATAACGCGCGTAGCAGGTTATTTAACAGTGTGCACCACATTTTTTATGTTATTTCCAATAGACAGATAAAATATTACAGTCATTTCTTATAATTTCTTATAATTTAATTCTAAATTCCATTTTAAACTGTAGAAAACCATGAAAAAACGTTGATAACGTCACAGTCACATGACTAAATGATGTCTATGGGCTCCGCATAACAAAATAACGTCAGCCAATCAGAAGACGCGTTCAAATTAAATTATACATGTATGTGAGCTTGATAGTTTAATAATAAAAAAATAGATTTCACAACTAGTGAGACTTGCATCTATCGCATGCTATCAACCCTTGTTTACCGCTAGCACGCCAAAACGACATTTTTGTCGTTTTTCAGTAGAACATACGAAGCATTAAAAACGTATATAAAAAACTTCATTTGACTGCCGAAACCATATTAGGTTTAAAGAAAAATAATTGACTTTGTTCTGTTATTCAAGAATAAACATAAAAGTCTCAAATTATATATTGAATTTTGGGGTTGAAAACTATTTTTGTCTGAGATAACGTGAACTTTTTACACAATCTATACTCCAATTATAAACTTTGCATGCCTTTATTTATTAAATTAACTGAATGAAATTAGCTCACATGGTTGACTGTAAAAAAAAAAAGCTGTTATTTTATTTTTAAATTGTAACGTTTATCTGAATGACGTCATCAAAACTGATGCTGTGTGTGACGTTTATGCGTATAAAAGTGGCAGGTACTTGATATTACTGGAAACGTTTTGCAGTAAAACCATTGAGTTTTTACCGATTTTTACAATGTGAAGTGTTACAGATTGAAAATCATTCGATAATTTGTTTAATAGTTTGTTGTTTATTAATTTATTCAATAAAACTGTTAGTTTAAATTTAGAAGGTTAGCTCTGCAAATATAGTCGGTATATATATAGAATCCGGGAATATCTCTTTTTAAATGCACTATTTTACCCCTCATATTTCTTGAGAAATTTAGCCATCTGGGGTTGGCTTAAACATGGGTTGACTTCGCTAGTTTTAAAAACAACAAATATTTAAGTTATAACTTATAATGAATAATTTTGACAATGCCGGTCTTCTAAAATAATTTTTGCGAAAACCAAATAAACTTGACCCGGATTTTTGTATTTATCATTCTTAAACTTAATTATGGCATACAATCTGCATACTCCGCCTTATGTGTCCATGTGTCTCACTTTGTGGTCAATTCAATATTAGAATACATATTCAATTTTGAGTTAAGATCGTGTTTTGATTTACCCATCACTTACTGCGTATTTTTGGATTTATTTTTGTCCTTTGTTACTGTGTTGGGGTTTTTTTTGTGCTTGGTCCAATTTTGACAAGTCAAGCTCTTTTTAAAAGTTTTTTTCTATCTGTTCTAATATTAAACTGGTACCCGACATGTCATGATCATCTCATTTTAAATGTTTCACATTGAATTATAACGTGACCAATCGTGCATACAAAAAGATAGGTAAAAGATACCAAAGAGATATTCAAACTCACAACTTGAGTCAATGCCATGGCAAAAAAATAATACTGACCAAAAGACAAGTTAAATTTACACAGGCAGAAAAGAATACTAAAGACTGAGCAACATCAACCCAACCAAAAACTGGGGGAGATTATATATATATAACTATTGTATAAGGCAGTACGACAACCCGTAGTTTATAGCCTTGTCCCGATGACTTTGGTGGCTATAAGTGACTCATTTGTTACCATACGTACAGCTATCATGACTTATTATAACGAACCCTTTCAAAAATAATAGTGGTGCCAAAAGAAAATTCTGAATTGTTCATTTTAACAACCATTATTGTTAAAAAAAAAACCAGCTAAAGAATAAAACAATATATAAACACGGACGGCAGTGTATAATTCTCTATATATAAATTACATACAAGCTAATACTAGTACTGACAATTCAAACCCAACCACACGCAATTGATATACGAACTTGTTTATATACAGAAGTTAG
Organism: Mytilus edulis; assembly: GCA_019925275.1. Taxonomy (NCBI): domain Eukaryota; kingdom Metazoa; phylum Mollusca; class Bivalvia; order Mytilida; family Mytilidae; genus Mytilus; species Mytilus edulis. The sequence continues at coordinate 1,707,831 of CM034350.1, forward strand.
CATGCAGATCAGTCCATCTGATCCATTAAAATTATTACATTATTGTCGTAATTTTGAATCGTTTTTTTTTTTTTCGTTACTAAGAAAGACTAAACAAGACTGCAATCTAGCTACATTTGTACTTCGTATGACTAAATATGAAAAAGATTAAGATATAATCAAATAGAGCTAAGGAAAAAAGATGAAAATATAATAACATATAATGAGGCATCTCTTGTAATTCCAGTGTTTTTAAATGTTTCCGTTTGGTTTAAAAATCAAATTTTCAACTTGAAAATAAAGGGTCGTCTAAATTTGCGTATTATTCACACAAGTCCAATCTTCTAACTATGGATATGATATGAATGACTACATTTTAACCCGGGACCATTTATCTGTGTCAGTCAACAGCGATGTTTTCCACTCATGTCTGAGAGTTGTTTTATTGTCTCAGTCCAGTCGTTGTTTTCGATAGTATTTGAGTTGGTTTTTTTTTATTGTCTAAGCGGTTGTGTTTGTTAATATCAGACTTCTAAATTTTAATTTAGGAAGTGAATGCATGGTATAACAAATATGTGTAGCCTCCAATAATTTATTCGCAGTCAATTTATACTTTTGCTTTTAGAGTTTGAAATATCGTATAATGTATATTTCCGACTTTATTTTTTTTAGACTGTAAGTTGACCTCTATATATCTTTGTAAATTTGTTTGTGTACTGGAGTTAAAGTCTCATTTTCACTGAGTCTGGCATGCATGGATCTCTTTTTAAAATTTAGAGAAGGGCTTTTAATGTAAGTCGACCAGTTTGTGATTATATTTGTGCATTTATTAAAATCAAATTCATTACTTGAAGAATTAATCTCAGTAAAAAGGAAAGTACGTTGTCCGTTATTATGATTGGAGTAAACTATTGGTACCAACATTAACCTCTGTTATTTCAAACTTCAAACTAACTGTGTACATGTACTAGTAATTAGACACTATAAATCTAATGTAGGAATCAATGAAGGAAAATAGTTCAAGCATTTAGGGCTATATCGATTTTAACGAAATTCCTAAATAAACCCTTGCCAAAAGAATGTGTATTTACGATGAGATAGTTTCTCCTCATTTTCTGCCGAAATCACACCCATGAAAAAGGGGTTCATATCAGATTTTCGATGTTAATGATCGCAACAAGAAACATAAAATTATTTGAGCGACAGGCCCCTTTTAATGACAAAACTGAGGTTAGGTCAGACATGTATTTAGCACAGCAAAATATTTCTTAAAACTGTACCTTTAATAAATTGTACACTTTTTAGAAATAGTGTCTGGAAAAAAATCGGCTTACTCTATAAAAAGGTCAAGACAGTTTGAACCACAGGTATTAATACATTAAATTTAGACACCAAGTGCTTCATAAATAAATATTTAGTGAAATTATGAAAATTTGCATGCCGTTGACATGTAAAACATTAATTGACTTGAATTATAGAATACCAAAAAATAAAATAATTTTAGGCTATATAAAAAAAGAAGCAAAATGAATGCTAAATATTTTCGACTACATGTACTGGTCTAGTCAGAAAAGTGACATTCTTTAAAACCAAACCGGCAATTAAGAATTGAATGCTTCTTTTTGTAAATTCATTGGGGTGTAAAAGCGTTGACCGAAGTACATTTTGTATGAAGCGCGGAAGCAAGAAAAAGTTTTACGAAAGTTGTGAGGGGAAAATGCATCAGCTTGAATAGTTCTTATGGTGCGAGTTACACCATGTTCCCCTAACTACACGAAAGGAGGCGAAATAAAATTGCCATTTAACGATGAACGAACAATTAAAACTTTCTAGCACATTGATCTTTTTACCGATTTCACAAATTACGATGAATAACGACAACCTTTTTCACGGCTGCACGTGGAAAAAAAATGTCAAAACATGTTGCACGAAAATAACCCTTTACATGTACCACCCTCTTTATATCAAAATACAGAAATTGAGCTATAGTTTCATCAATATATCTTCATTGATAATGATATTCATCATGCTATAAGAATCTTCATTTATTTCCATATTGTCGGGTGTTTCAAAGAGTATTCTAGAAAAGAATAAAAAAAAAAACTTCGAATTCTAGCCTGAAAATTAAACAAAAATCACTGGAAATACGCATTCGCTACGTGAACTCAAGATAATTCAAAGGTGGCCGGAGATATGGGAAATTTTCCCGAATATATGAGATGTCCAAGTAATTGATTACGGAGGATAGCGTGCATGTGCTTGTACGGTAATGTGTTGACGTTACGTTACGTATCATTTTAGTAACGTCATTGAAATATGTATGGCAACGTAATCATGTGAAAAAACAACGTCTTGGCGCTGAAAGGGTTAATAAAAGGATTCAAAAGCTGGTCTATCATTATTGATCATTATTTTGTAAATGAAAAACCGAAGTTGATAACAAGCGACATGAAAGCTTCACTCATTATGTAACCTATAATTATATAATTTTACTCTCTTATTTATTATAAATTGTAGATCTTATGGTGGATCCTCATCTTTCAACAGCAGGTTATCAGCAGCTGTTTTACAGAAAAATGAAGGATATACATGGTTGTCAATGGTAAATACATGTTAGCTAGGACAATAATTAATGACCTTCTTTGAGTCTTCATTTCATATGGAGACATATTATTCTGATAAGAGTGTTTTGCTGACACACATTTGTTTATGGACATACACTTAGTAGTTTTTGTTTGCCTCGACTAAGTATAAACAAACTAGTGGAGTACCCTCAGAAATCATTGAGCCGGTTGGTGTCCTTAGCTGTTTAAGGTTTAAATATCAAAGTTCATATCTCAGTATCTATAAGTTTGAGGATCATGTAAACATGTACTCAGATGCAGAAAAGAACAGTTGAACTGTATTGATTTAAGTTAAAAGGTCAAGGTCACAGCTATTGAATATGTTTTTCTAATTTGCATTTGTATTGGAGTCTATTCCCTGATCAATGCTCATATTTTTCACTTATATTTAATTCTAAAATTCAAATGCACATTAAAACAATCACTTACATGGATGTACATTATATGCTGAAGCAATACAAAATTTTGTACTCAGCAGTTGAAATTATTGTTGCAATCAAGTTGTAAAAACCTTGTCATATTAGGTTAAACATTTTTTATGATACAGAGTGCCTTTGGATATATAATCTGCTTCAATTGATGTTTTACTCTTTAATATAGTACAAAGTATACTTGAATATTAGGGATTTTTTTTAATTTTGTGTAGCAAGAAAGGTCCTTGACACCATTTTTTATTTTTATTTTCCTAAAACATATTATAAAAACTATCTTCTCACATTTTATTTCAAAATTCCATCACATAGATTTCTTTTTATGCACAAAAATGTGTTTTTTCATGATCACTTAGCAAATTTAGGCAATTTTTAACAACTCATAGCTTGAAAAATAGCGATGCAACCTATCCTTTTTATTACATTTTTGAAAAGAGCATGTAGTAATCTACAATTGACGGTGGCAACTCTTCAACTACAGTACTGTTATTCCTTAATTCTACACTATAACATGATAATACATTACAATATTTCATAAATAAATCATACTTTCAGGTGAATGAAGCTTCAGAACTGTCCCCAGGCCAATTTACAATGAAAGTTGGAGAAACTATGAACAAGAAATTGGAAAGGCAGAGGGAAAATCAGAAAACGCAAACGTTTAAAAAGAGAAGAATTGAAAAGAAAAAGAACAGGAAGAAGGCCCAACGGAGTTCTAGTGTAAAAGAAGGAACAACATACCAACAAGAAGTAGAAGTAAATGAAAATGCTTGTGATATTATTCAGCAAATTCCTTCTTCTCTTATTCTTAGTAATACAGATAAATATGTAGTTTTTGATTTGGAAACAACAAGTCTTTCCAGGAACAGTGACATAACTCAGTTGACAGCTGCCAGTGGACTAAATCTTTTCCAGAGATATATTATGCCAAGATGTGACATTTCCAATGAAGCAAGTAAAATAACTGGTATTGCATTTTGTCATGCCACTAACAAGATGTATTTGAATGGTAGAGAAGTAGAAACGTGCACTATTCAACAAGGGTTGCTAGATTTTTTAGATTTTTTAAAATTGAATGAACTGCGTATTCTTGTCGGACATAACATCACCAACTTTGACATGATGGTTCTAGAAAATAGACTGAAAGAATTTAATATGTTGTCTGCCTTTACAGCCTCTGTGAAAGGCTTCATTGACACTCTTAAGCTGTCCAAGAGAGTATTTTCAAAAGCAGATGTTGACAACTACAAACAACAAACCCTGGTAAAGAAGGTCCTAGGAATTGAATATGCTGCACATAACGCAAAAGATGATGTTTTATCTCTTAGTGAACTTTTTAGTCAAAAACTACAAAGCAGTTGTGAAGAAGATGATTTACATCATGTGAATTTTAACTCTAAATGTAAACTGTCTTTAAAACCCTTAGTTGATAAGAAAATTATTAATGCAACAGTTTGCATTAAATTAGCAAGAAGTGGTATTAATGTTACACATTTAAAACTTGCAAATTCTAGAGATGTAAATGGCATCAAACTCATTTTGACAGATAACAATGTAAACAATAGATATGCGAGTTCCATTATTGGGCATTTGTCAGGTTGTGAAGAATAATTTTTATGGAACATCGATAATACACATGTAATTTATTTTTAGTTCACCTGCATTTTTGTCCTTTTATCATGTTTATAGTTTAACATAGGACCTCTAGATGTGAAAGACATTTTAAAATATTTTTTTCAGAACAAATGGGCTAATTAGAACCAAACTTGGTGGCAAGTTTAAAATGTTTTCTTATTGTTGTGCATCTCACTGCAACTTTTAAGATAAAGAACAGCAATCAAAGAGTTGATACTTATTGCAACTTCTGTCTTATGTACATGTATATTACCTTTTTATGTCAAAGTCATACCCATCATATCCTTTCCTTCATATGATTCCTATCTTTTGGTTTTTTTTCCTCTAAGATTTCATATTTAATAAAAACACAGCACCTATTATCTTTATTCTTCTTATCTGATTTATGAGAATAATAGTATTAAAGAATCTGATTTATGAGAATAATAGATTTTTCTTTTATTTGTATTTTTTTTGTAAATAATGTGTCTGGTATTTGTGTGATTGATTGGTTGGAGTTTTGATGTAGGGATGGACAATTTTGACAGGAAATGAAGAAAACTCTAATTTTGCTCTGACTATCAATCAGAATTTAAATGAAATAGAGGAATTAAATATATATATATTTAAATGTAAGTCTCTATACACATTGAAAATAAAGAAAGTTAAAAAAAACTTTTGAAAAAATATAATTTCATAAATTATTGTTTATCACTTTGTTATCATGGCAACTAATGTGTATGCTGTTTCATACTTAAAGAAGTTAGCTACTCAGTTTCAAAATAAATAGCTTTTCATAAAACTAGTATATATTGATAGGGGATTTATAAAGGATGCAAAAAATATATAAAAGTCAATGTGCTTATTTTCGAGATACTAGCCATTGAAATTTTGGCGGGGGAAATGTTCTCTCTTGATTTTTCATAGCTTGATCATTGACAAGTTAAAGTTCTCAAAAACTATTAAAAGATAAATAAAATTTTAGAAGACTTTTACAAATGGCTTATAATTATATATATATGTAAAAGATTTATAAAAAGAAAAAATGGGGTTTAAATGGGCAAAAAATTTGAAGGCATTCAAATGGATAAAACAAGAGGACTCCGAAAATCTGACAAAAATTCTAAAACATGACAAGCAAACATCCTCAAATTGTTAATTAACGACAAGGTGAAAAAAGTCTTGATATTTTTTAATTTGTTCCAACAGCAAAAATCGTACCTATGAATTGTTACTGTCTAAGAAATATAATGAATTTTGCCTGGAACTGCTGAGTAATTTTTTTTCTGCTAAATTTTTACTATAGAAACACTTTGTAAAAGCAATAATATCATGATATTCCTTGATAATTACATAGAAGCCATGTGTTGTAGCTCTCAAATAATTGAATTTGATCTCTTTATGTCTGGTAGATGTGATACTTGCACTTCAAAACAATGTAAAATATGAATTTTCCTACTTCTTGCCCTGTTGCCATGGTTACCGTTGTTCATAGCAACACAAAATAGCATTTATTTTATTCTCATGTGATACTTCATTAATGCCAGTAGTTTATACCAAAGATATAGTAACATATTCATAACTTTTTACACACATTTTTGAAAGATAAACAAAGAATTGCTTTTGATTACTGTGTTGTTACAACGTTGAAACTTGGATTAGTTTTGAAAGTTGTAATGACGTTGAAATTCTGACGTTGAATCAACGTTGTAGTTTCAACGTTGTGTTGACGTTGATAACATGTTGAAATCGGGTCCAGTGACGTTGAAATCAGGTCGGGTTTAGGTTGAAATCAGGTCGAGTTAGGTTGAAATCAGGTCGGGTCTAGGTTGAAATCAGGTCGAGTTAGGTTGTAGTTGGGTCATTTGTATGTTCAACTTGGTTGAAGTGATGGTTTTGGGTTGTACATTAATCCTTATTGGCACGTATTCAAATACAATAACAAGATACCTGAATTATGAAATGAAAAAGCCACTTTCAAGTTTTATTTCAAGTTGGTGTCTATCAACAGTTCCTTTCTCAACAAGGGACTCCAAACGAGAATAGTAGACAATAACAATCAGAAACAAAGAGAAGAGACAGTTACAATATCAAAATTTTATTTGAAACCAAATATATCAATATTAACAAAGCTTACTTTTATACTGCAATCAGCTATTTTACTATACAGATAAAGCTATACGTATAAACGTTAGCTTTATACGTCAATGACCTCAACTCACCTATAAGCCCCGCCTACTTACAACGTCACGTCACAACCATGACAACGTGTAGTAACAATGGTCAAACTTTTATGAATTTAAACCTGTTATGTCTTCAAATTGGTAATTTATATACCATGTTTATCAAATGTTATTAATTAAATTCATTTTCCCTTTCTAATTCCTTAAATTGTCAATGCTTACCGCCTAGACTACGCTCATAGGGAAATACCCCAAAATGGTACCCCAAGGGGGAAATTCCAAACACTTTTTTTTAATAATATTTGTTTCATATTTTTATTATTTTTTTTATTTTTTTTATCGATTTCAGTATAAAAACAATATACGTATAGTGTCTTGAAATATGAAATTTATTTGTATTCGGCACGAAACGGGAAAATGCTCGGTAGAACCTCGCATTTTCCCGTTTCTAAGCCTCATACAAATAAATTTCATATTTCAAGACACTATACGTATATTGTCTAATTCTAGCACATCAATTTCTCAAAGCATCATATGGTCATATGTAATAAGCTAAAATGTAACAAAGCATGTGGTCATGATGACATTGCTTACGAACACGTTTCGGTGGCAAACTGTTAATGAAACACTTATGTTATTTATTCAATCTGATTCTGCAATATGCCTACGTACCAAAAGAATGGCACAAAAGTATGATCACCCTCCTGTATAAAGGTGATAACAAAAGCCGAACTGATACAAATTCATATTTCGTTAGTACCAAGTATTACAAAAGTATTCGAAAAACTAACCAACATCAAGCTCTCCAGCATACGAACAGATTTTCCAAACGGACAGCAAGTATTGTATCAAAAGCTCTTAAGCAGCCTCAATGCGTCTTTTAATCTTCAAGAAGTAACTCTTCATCATATTGAAAAGAATGGGACTATTTATATTGTTTTACTTGACAGCACGAAAGCTTTTGCTACTGTTCCGCATGATGGACTTCGTTTAAAATTGCACGAGTATGGAGCTCATGATAAACTTTGGCTTTTGCGTGATAGTATGTACACTAATCTGTATGGTGCCGTGTCTTCAAATGGTAAATTGTCTAAATGGTTTGAACTAAAGCGTGGTATTCGCCAGGGAAGTTCCTTGTCAGCTAAACTGTACTTGATCTTTATAAATGACCTTATAAACGAACTAGAATCTTCAAAAGAAGGTGCATTCTTTCATGATCCTAATGCTAGCTCTCCAGTTCAGGCATACGATATTGCTATTATTGCTACAAACTGCGTTTCGACACAACGGATGCATATGCATGGTAACAATATGTGAGAACTATAGTAACATGTGGGGCTTCACGTTTTCACCAGCAAAAAGCAAATTATCACAATTCGGTAAACGCAGGACTTCTACTCCAACATATCTATATCAAGAACCGATCAACTATGTAACTTCTGCTCGACATATTGGTATTCAACTAGATACATCTTTAAAAACAATGGACATAACTCTTAAAGCTTGTCGCACCTTAAGCTTGCGCTCGACAACGACATCAGTTATACGCCTTGGAATACACCCAGCCATTGTAAATCCAATTGTATGCGCAAAGAGTAAACGTCAGCTCTGCTATCCGAAAGCACTATACGGTTGTGAACTCTGAGGAAAACTTACCTGCACTGAAATACTGATGCTTGAAAGAACTCACCACTATATTTGTAAATTTATACAAGGTTTACCAAGAAGAACAAGAAGCGACATGTGTGTGTCATTGTTAGGATGGCTTTCAATTGAAAGTTTTATATGTGAACGAAAACTGTTGTTTTTTGGAAGAACATGTCGCCTTCCATACTCAGCTGTCTCATTCCATATTTTTCTCCGTAGACTCATTGATGCTAGATATAATCAACATGACATCAGATCAGGTTTCGCTTGTGACATTATTGAAAATACTCACAAAATATGGTTTATCGAAATATCTAGATCAGTTTCTCAATGATGGACAATTCCCAAGTTCGGCAACATGGAAATCGGTAGTCAAGACGTCAATTTACCAGGTTGAGGTAGTAAAGTGGCATCATCGTATGGCAGTGGATCCCGATTTTGTTGTTTTTAAAGACATTCACTCGTTTTGTGTACCGCATGCGGCGTGGAGAGTAGCACTACGTCGCCCACTGATGCGCAGACAGGCCCATTTTGTAACATCAACGTGCTGTCTTATACGCGAGAACTTACAAAACAACAGAATACTACAACTGCGATAAATGTGGTAAACTTTTTGATGATCCTTGTACTCATGCGATACTATCATGTGACTATACAGTTGATGCTCGAGATCAATTTTGGAGGAATGTTATAGACATAAACCCGATTATATTTAGTGTTCACTTAGGAAATATGACTGACAATAAATTGCTTAATTGTATTCTTGCCTGTGACACCGATTTTGATCTACAGAATAAAGAACGTGAACAGTTTAACTTCATGTGTGTGAACTTTATCTACAATTCTTGTAAATTGTTACAGAACCGCAACTGCTGCTAGAAGTACATAAATTAAACTATCTTCAAAGAAACTGTAATGAACAGATGTAAATAATTGAACTTTTCGTCGTGATCTCGTCTTTATTGACTGTCTCTGTGTAAATCATAACTCATGTTGTTTGTATATGATTAATCAAGTTGTAATTGTCTTTGCTTTGTTTCATACTCTCCAATAGGAGGCAAATAAATTATATATATATAGTATAATCTTTCTAATTTTAATGCCAAATTAGATTTTTACCCAATTTCACGGTCCATGGAACATGGAAAATGATTGAATGGGGCATCCGTGTACTTTGGACCCATTCTTGTTGATGGCTTAATCAGTTAAAATCTTTCACTTAAACTAGTTGAATTAACTGAAAAAGACACTTTTAAAAGTGTTTAAAAAGTGTCAAAAATCTTTTGTCAGATGAACCTGAAATTTGACGTCAAAATCGGCCCTTACCGGACCTACTCCTTTGCAGCAAATAAGTTTAGGCGTTGTCCTCTAAATCCCCTTCTGTTATAATTATAGATATACCACTAATTTACGATTTAAAGAGCAGCAAGGTCCTTTTTGTCTCAGATTGAAAATTATCCCATAACATCAATCATACCACATATTTTTATCTTTATATTGTATATGCTATAAACATGTTAGCAAAGCATTACAAATTAAAGACAACAAAAAATACGCTAATAAATTCGATAAGATCATGTATTCTTTAAGACCAAAACAGGATTTGTAGGAAAGTGCCTAAACTAATTTGCTGCAGCAGAATACATGACAAATAGACAAATTTAGACAACAGAAGTTAACCACCAAATGTACCGAGACACGAGTACTAGAACTTATATACCAATCAGTACAACACAACAAAAATTGCATGAAGGTAAATACATATACTTTCATAGAAATGATATGTTTGTATTCAATTCGAACATTTTATTGTTATACATTGGACAATTCAAGTATATCTTATGATTATCCTTTGTAATAAATTCCATTTTTTTTTAAGAATGTGTATTTAGAATTATCTTAATTTTTTGTATGAGAATAATGTTCCTTGTTTTCCGTGCGAACATATTAAATTAAAACAATTCTTGATATGACAAAAAGGAAAACATATGGCCAGGAATATCTGACAAGGATCTCAATTAAGGACTAGGTCCTAACAACCACTTAACCTTTTATATAATATGGTACATAGACTCAGCTGTGTAATTCTTTTCAAAGCAGAACCAAATGCATTGTACAATGAAAGTTCCAACCATGTACTTGGGTCCGAAGCTGCACATAACTCATTACAAACAAAGATTTATTTCGTTTCAAGCCATTGTTTCCCTACTAAACTATGTATTCTACTTACTAATACACTTGGTACAATCAAAAACCTCAGCTGATAAAAAATTGTTAAATAAGGCCTTTGAAAATAGTGGAATAAATTGCTTTTAGAGTGTCAAAATTCGTTCGAAGTACTTGATAAATTGCATGCTTATAATTGGTGCTTTTGATTTTTCTTTGCCTCATAGTTTTATTAAGAAAAATTCACACACCTCATTAAATGGTCATTTAGAAAAAGTCAGAATATTCAAACTCTTTTAGGTCACTTTTTTGATTAGCAACAAAGGGAGCTTTAGTCGATATATATAAACAATACACCAACGTTTCTTCAGAACTGCTGAAAACATTTTTGTGTTAATGTCTGAAAACTGGAAAATCACCCCTTTTTAATTAATAAAACCCGTTAAATCGGAAACGTAAAATCTAAAATTTATAAAAATTGAAAGTTACCTCATGTTAATAGATATAAACAATTCACCAAAATTCCTTTCAATGTGAAAGCATTTTTGAGATATTATCAGAAAACTGAATAAAAAAAACACCAATTTTATTGAATAAAAACCCATTACCCAGAAACTTAAAATCTAAAATTTATAAAAAAAAAACAAAAAAAAACAGAAAGGGAGCTCACGTCAAAAGATATAAACAATTTCCCAAAGTTTAATGCAAATGGTTAAAGAGTTTTTGAGTTAATGTCCGACATGTTGACATCAGACGGAAAACACTATACCATAATACGTTCCGTAAACGAGCGTATAAAAATATTATAATCTATTGAGTAGTAATTTAAACACATTCTAGATACATAAATTAATACTAAAAACATAGTCATAAAAAATGGAATGCATTACAAAGGATTATATCCGTAATAAGAAATACTGATTTGTCAAAGACCGAATTATTTTAATATTTCATTTACTGTTATCTGTTTTTGTCCATTTTAATTCCTTGTTATCTGTTGTGAGCCAAATCAATTTGCTGTTTTGCTGTTATTGGGACCCCCCTTGCCCCCCTCATACCAGCTTGAAAGATAAGTTTCCTAGGAAGGGCTTATCATGGTTCAGTGAGATACATGTAGATATTGATTTACTCGTCTATATATATATATGTAGCTATGCTCGTGCAAAATACTATTATGAACTGTAAAATATATCTGATTAATGAAAATACAAGTGTGTATGTACTTATGTGTGCTTTAGCGTGCAAGAACTAATTATGAGATGCATTAAGTTCTAAAATCAGAAATTTATTGCAATATGTTCACTTCCTTTGAAATCTGTCCTCTGAAAATACAAATAATCGGTTTGAAATTATATGATGATAATATAATCTAACACTGGTGCTGAAAGTTTAACTTAGTCAATGAGTACTGATACAGGGACGCCTCCTCCTTGTTGTCTCTTTGACACATTCCCCATTTCCATTTCAATTTTATTAAGATAAATTCATTTAAATTTGTATTTCACTGAAATCATCCACTCTGATTTATTTAAACATGTTTTAAGTATATAAATGTTGTAAGGATTGGTGTTCAAATAGAATTATGTTAAACATTCGCAGTCGTTCTTCTTGTGATATGAATTTTGATTTCATTAACTGATACTTGATAAAGAGGTTAATATCATATAATGTACTTTAAGAATTATACTGAAGGTTTAAGTTAGTTTCTACAAATATCAGTCTGTGACTTGACTAAATGATAATTTTGATTCATCCTATATTACTGCTTTCATTATATCTGTATTACATATAATTTGTCGGGTACATGTACAGACTACCAAATGAAATGGGAAGTTAGTGACCCTTAAGAAGGACATTCAATTTATTAATAAGCATATCAGACATATTAAATTCAACTAGAATGAACGGATTTTTCACTTATAAAGTCTGATTTTATTTATCTTTTAATTATTACGAAGGTTAATCATTTAAAGCGTGCAAACATTGATAATTAGGCAACTGTCCAACAGATGTGTAATGATTGAACCTAGGAGTGGTATGGAGCTAGAAGTAGTGGTGAATGGTCAACAAACTGTCCATCAGCTGTGATGGTAAAAAGTCAGCTAACTGTTCATCAGCTGTGGTGGTAAAAAGTCAGCTAACTGTCCATCAGCTGTGGGGGTTAAAAAGTCAGCTAACTGTCCATCAGCTGTGATGGTAAAAAGTCAGCTAACTGTCCATCAGCTGTGATGGTAAAAAGTCAGCTAACTGTCCATCAGCTGTGGTGGTAAAAAGTCAGCTAACTGTTCATCAGCTGTGGTGGTAAAAAGTCAGCTAACTGTCCATCAGCTGTGGTGGTAAAAAGTCAGCTAACTGTCCATCAGCTGTGATGGTAAAAAGTCAGCTAACTGTCCATCAGCTGTGATGGTAAAAAGTCAGCTAACTGTCCATCAGCTGTGGTGGTAAAAAGTCAGCTAACTGTTCATCAGCTGTGGTGGTAAAAAGTCAGCTAACTGTTCATCAGCTGTGGTGGTAAAAAGTCAGCTAACTGTCCATCAGCTGTGGTGGTAAAAAGTCAGCTAACTGTCCATCAGCTGTGATGGTAAAAAGTCAGCTAACTGTCCATCAGCTGTGGTGGTAAAAAGTCAGCTAACTGTTCATCAGCTGTGGTGGTAAAAAGTCAGCTAACTGTCCATCAGCTGTGGTGGTAAAAAGTCAGCTAACTGTCCATCAGCTGTGATGGTAAAAAGTCAGCTAACTGTCCATCAGCTGTGGTGGTAAAAAGTCAGCTAACTGTCCATCAGCTGTGGTATGAACCTAGCAGTGATGGTATATGGACAATTAACCATCCATTTGCAGTGATATGGTACTAAAAGGGTTGTCAATCGGAGAATTATTGTCAAACATCAGTGGTATAAATTGAGCAGTGGTGGTAAATCGGCAATTAACTGTCCATCAGCTGTCTTGTGGAGTACAGAAGTGTTGGGCAATGGGGACCGATCTGTCCACAAGAGTTGTAGAGCTTGGTGTTGGTGTTAGATCTTTGACATAAGAACCTTGTAGAGCTTCGTGTTGATAGTAGTCTTAGATCTTTGATATTAGTACTATGTAGAGTTTGGTGTAGATCGTAGATCTTTGTTATTAGTACTTTGAAGAGCTTCGTTTTGATGTTAGAACTTAGACATTAGTAAGTTGTTAGCTTCGTGTTGATGGTAAAACTTTGAATTAAATGTTTTCATGTTCCAACCGACGCTAACAATTAGGTTAAACGCTCAATGAACGAATTTGTAAAAAAAAATACATAGAAGTTGGTGCTAAGGAAATAACAGTTTTTTACTGAAAAATAATTTGCACATCGATATCTAACCAATATTGGTTTTCTTATATTGTTTTTAATGAGACTTTCTCAGTTAATCACTTTCCCATTTTGATATATTACTACCAACCTAGTACCCTATACATATAACTATCAACCTAGTAACCTATACATATCACTACCCTGCAGAAGTTCCTTCTGTACACAAATATCAACATCATTTGTTTTTCCAATAATAATACTTCTTTCCTCAGACAATCTGATACTATTTCTCGACATTTCAAAATATCAAAATATATCCAACAATTTAAAATCCATACAGTGTCATTATGTTTGGTGAGTGTCTACATTTGAACAATTATAACTCTTACCGAGATATACGTTGGCCACAGCACTGATGCAACCTATTGTTCTGTTATATAAATCAGACAATTCTACCAAGATATACGTTGCCCACAGCACTGATGCAACCTATTGTTCTATTTTATTAATCAGATAATTCTACCGAGATATACGTTGCCAACAGCACTGATGCAACCTATTGTTCTATTTTATAAATCAGATAATTCTACCGAGAAATACGTTGCTCACATCACTGATGCAACCTATTGTTCTGTTATATAAATCAGATAATTCTACCGAGATATACGTTGGCCACAGCACTGATGCAACCTATTGTTCTATTTTATAAATCAGATAATTCTACCGAGACACACGTTGCTCACATCACTGATGCAATCTATTGTTCTGTAAGTTATATAAATCAGACAATTCTACCGAGATATACGTTGCCCATATCACTGATGCAACCTATTGTTCTGTTATATAAATCAGACAATTCTACCGAGATATACGTTGCCCACATCACTGATGCAACCTATTGTTCTGTTATATAAATCAGATAATTCTACCGAGACATACGTTGCCCACATCACTGATGCAACCTATTGTTCTGTTTTATAAATCCAGACAATTCTAACCGAGACATACGTTGCCCATATCACTGATGCAACCTATTGTTCTGTTTATAAATCAGATAATTCTACCGAGACATACGTTGCCCATATCACTGATGCAACCTATTGTTCTGTTATATAAATCAGACAATTCTACCGAGACATACGTTGCCCATATCACTGATGCAACCTATTGTTCTATTTTATTAATCAGATAATTCTACCAAGATATACGTTGCCAACAGCACTGATGCTACCTATTGTTCTATTTTATAAATCAGATAATTCTACCGAGATATACGTTGCCCATATCACTGATGCAACCTATTGTTCTGTTTTATAAATCAGATAATTCTACCAAGATATACGTTGCCAACAGCACTGATGCAACCTATTGTTCTATTTTATAAATCAGATAATTCTACCGAGATATACGTTGCCCATATCACTGATGCAACCTATTGTTCTGTTTTATAAATCAGATAATTCTACCAAGATATACGTTGCCAACAGCACTGATGCAACCTATTGTTCTATTTATAAATCAGACAATTCTACCGAGATATACGTTGCCCATATCACTGATGCAACCTATTGTTCTGTTATATAAATCAGATAATTCTACCGAGACATACGTTGCCCACAGCACTGATGCTACCTATTGTTCTGTTTTATAAATCAGATAATTCTACCAAGATATACGTTGCCCATATCACTGATGCAACCTATTGTTCTGTTATATAAATCAGACAATTCTACCGAGATATACGTTGCCCATATCACTGATGCTACCTATTGTTCTATTTTATAAATCAGATAATTCTACCGAGATATACGTTGCCCATATCACTGATGCAACCTATTGTTCTGTTTTATAAATCAGATAATTCTACCAAGATATACGTTGCCAACAGCACTGATGCAACCTATTGTTCTATTTTATAAATCAGATAATTCTACCGAGATATACGTTGCCCATATCACTGATGCAACCTATTGTTCTGTTTTATAAATCAGATAATTCTACCGAGATATACGTTGGCCACAGCACTGATGCAACCTATTGTTCTATTTTATAAATCAGATATTACTACCGAGACATACGTTGCCCATATCACTAATGCAACCTATTGTTCTGTTATACAAATCAGATAATTCTACCGAGACATACGTTGCCCATATCACTGATGCAACCTATTGTTCTGTTTTATAAATCAGATAATTCTACCGAGATATACGTTGCCCATATCACTGATGCAACCTATTGTTCTGTTATATAAATCAGATAATTCTACCGAGACATACGTTGCCCACATCACTGATGCAACCTATTGTTCTGTTATATAAATCAGATAATTCTACCGAGACATACGTTGCCCACATCACTGATGCTACCTATTGTTCTGTTTTATAAATCAGATAATTCTACCGAGATATACGTTGCCCATATCACTGTTGCAAACTGTTGTTCTGTTATATAAATCAGACAATTCTACCGAGATATACGTTGCCCACATCACTGATGCAACCTATTGTTCTGTTATATAAATCAGATAATTCTACCGAGATATACGTTGCCCACATCACTGATGCAACCTATTGTTCTGTTTTATAAATTAGACAATTCTACCGAGATATACGTTGCCCACAGCACTGATGCAACCTATTGTTCTGTTATATAAATCAGATAATTCTACCGAGATATACGTTGCCCACATCACTGATGCAACCTATTGTTCTGTTTTATAAATCAGACAATTCTACCGAGATATACGTTGCCCACAGCACTGATGCAACCTATTGTTCTGTTTTGTAAATCAGACAATTCTACCGAGATATACGTTGCCCACAGCACTGATGCAACCTATTGTTCTGTTATATAAATCAGATAATTCTACCGAGATATACGTTGCCAACAGCACTGATGCAACCTATTGTTCTGTTATATAAATCAGATAATTCTACCAAGATATACGTTGCCAACAGCACTGATGCAACCTATTGTTCTATTTTATTAATCTGATAATTCTACCGAGATATACGTTGTCCATATCACTGATGCAACCTATTGTTCTATTTTATAAATCAGACAATTCTACCGAGATATACGTTGCCCATATCACTAATGCAACCTATTGTTCTGTTTTATAAATCAGATAATTCTTCCAAGATATACGTTGCCCACAGCACTGATGCAACCTATTGTTCTGTTTTATAAATCAGATAATTCTACCGAGATATACGTTGGCCACAGCACTGATGCAACCTATTGTTCTGTTATATAAATCAGATAATTCTACCGAGATACAAATGTATACGTTGCCCAAATCACTGATGCAACCTTTTGTTCTGTTTTATAAAACAGATAATCCTACCGAGATATACGTTGCCCATATCACTGATGCAACCTATTGTTCTGTTTTATAAATCAGATAATTCAACTTGAACTTTAATTCGCGAGTTTTCGTCCATCAGACATCACGAACTGGTCAACGGTTATCATAAAATTTTATCAAAAAATTTGCGATTTGTTGTGCAAGTTTTTCAGTCTACCCACAGGAATTTCATAAATAGAGACTTTTCGAAAGAGCTTGTATCGTTCACGTGGGTCATGTGCATCTTTAACAATGGAAACTCTCTAACATTGTAGGCTACAACATAATAAATTAATTTACTAGTTACAGTTTCTGCAAAAAAATGGAAACGTGTAAAATCGTCATTTTAAAATGAAAAGGTGTAATTAAAGTAAAACAAGAGGCTCACAAGATCCGGAATCGCTCGAATTGTATAACATGTCATTTCGATATTATTTTTCCTTTCTTTATTTCGGATTATGGCGGTAATATTTCTTGTTGGGTAAGGAAATAAATAGCACAACCATAATGATCATTCAGTCCAAGTTTGGTTTAAATTGATCAATTGGTTTCAGAGGAACTCCTAATATTTTTTACACCGGCGGACGACGCATGCAAAAAGGGAATTGAATACAGAATAAAGGGGGTTCCAGCTAAATGCTCCCATTCAAATGCATTGATCGGCAAAAAAAGGGGGGTTCCAACCCCCGGAACCCCCACCCCCCCTCTGGATCCGCGCCTGAGACGAATAAGTAAAACTCATCATACAAAGGCAATATATGAGGGTCTGGATGAGGGGGTCCGTTATTCTGTAAACATTTAATTTTCACCCCTTTTTTCTCTAATCTTCAAAAAATAAGTCTATTCTTTAAAAGTGATTTTTTACGCATTATTCTCTAATTTTTTCCCCAGTTTTCTTTAATCTTTAAAAAAAAAAAGTAAAAAACATTTTTTTTAATGAATGAGAATGGTGATTTCCAAACAGCAGTAAGTTTTTCATTTGTTTCTCAACAATGACGTGTTGATGTGGATTGTTCTGCATGATTTAAGTGTTAGTTCCTTGAAGTAACAAGTCCAAGTTCTCATCAGTTCTTTCCAGTGATTTTGACTACATATAAAAAAGAAGATGTGGTGTAATTGCCAATCAGACAACTCTTTAAAAGAGACCAAATGACACAGAACTTAACAACTATAGGTCACTGTACGGCATTCAACAATGAGCGAAGCCAATACCGCATAGTCAGCTATAAAAGGCTTCCAAATGACAAATGTAAAACAATTCAAACGAGAAAACTAACAATACAGTTTCATTGTGCCTTTTTTGAGTTAGCATATATGAACAATTATACAACAATAAAATGTCCTTACGCGTCTTTTACAAGTCTAATCTCACAGTGGCCCTTATAACACGACCTGACCTACTGATATGACCAATGTTTTCATTTCAGTTTGTTCCTGTGTATCATGGCTATGATACTAAACCCCTAACGGGAAGGATTGTGCCTGATGTTCATATGATGAAATCATAATCTTTCAGTCAGTTTAATTGAAGTCTGGAGCTGGCATGTCAGTTAACTGCTAGTAGTCTGTTGTTATTTATGTATTATTGTCATTTTGTTTATTTTATTTGGTTACATCTTCTGACATCAGACTCGGACTTCTCTTGAACTGAATTTTAATGTGCGTATTGTTATGCGTTTACTTTTCTACATTGGTTAGAGGTATAGGGGGAGGGTTGAGATTTCACAAACATGTTTAACCCCGCCGCATTTTTGCACCTTTCCCAAGTCAGGAGCCTCTGGCCTTTGTTAGTCTTATATTATTTTAATTTTAGTTTCTTGTGTACAATTTGGAAATTAGTATGGCGTTCATTATCACTGGACTAGTATATATTTGTTTAGGGGCCAGCTGAAGGACGCCTCCGGGTGCGGGAATTTCTCGCTACATTGAAGACCTGTTGGTGACCCTCTGCTGTTGTTTTTTATTTGGTCGGGTTGTTGTCTCTTTGACACATTCCCCATTTCCATTCTCAATTTTATCATCACTACTGCTGGATGAGTCATATTCATCTGAATTATCGGAGTCATCTAAAATTTCGTCAACTAAAATTTCGTTTGGTTTATTCATTGTCTCTTCTGTAACACGCACTTCATTGCTTATTCTGATTTCAATATGCCCCTGTTTTGAATGTCCTGATTCCGGCCTAAAGAAATTGGTAAAGTGCCAGCTTTGTCTTTGGTTGTTTCATCTCTGACGCTTCTTTTTCTAATCGGTCGGTAATTTTCTAAAAGACAAATTGAAAGAGTTGATATTACTTTGCTTCATAAAAAAGAATGGCCAACGTAGATACAAGTATCTTGTCTTAGGGAGGGATAAATCCTACTTTGTAAAGAATCACTCTGATTCAAACAAAAAATTCTCTGAAACTGATATTATCAAGATGCTTGATTTCTTGATTGACAACATATTTGTTACGTTCGGAGGACGTGTTTTTCAACAGACTGTCGGCATTCCAATGGGAACTAACTGTGCCCCTCTACTCGCCGACTTGTTTCTTTATTATTATGAGGCTGACTTTATGCAGGAACTTCTTAGGAAGAAAGATAAGAAGTTAGCAATATCCTTTAACTCTACTTTCCGCTATATAGATGATGTTCTTTCACTAAACAATTCAAAATTTGGTGACTATGTCGAACGCATCTATCCAATCGAACTAGAGATAAAGGATACTTCAGATACAGTTAAGTCGGCTTCATATCTTGACTTACATCTAGAAATTGACAATGAGGGTCGGTTGAAAACAAAATTTTACGACAAAAGAGATGATTTCAGCTTTCCAATTGTGAACTTTCCATTTCTAAATAGCAACATTCCAGCAGCACCTGCATACGGGGTATATATCTCCCAATTGATACGATATTCCCGTGCTTGCATTTCCTATCATGATTTTCTTGATAGAGGTTTGCTGCTCACAAGGAAGCTATTAAACCAAGAGTTCCAAATGGTGAAGTTGAAATCATCCCTTCGTAAATTTTACGGACGCCTTCACGAGTTGGTTGACCGTTATGGAATAACCGTTTCACAAATGATATCGGATATGTTCCTTACGTCGTAACTACAATCCCCTTCCCTTTCATGAATATGACCTACCGAATTAGACTATTTACCGGATTTGTAATCACGTAAGCAACACGACGGGTGCCACATGTGGAGCAGGATCTGCTTACCCTTCCGGAGCACCTGAGATCACCCCTAGTTTTTGGTGGGGTTCGTGTTGTTTATTCTTTAGTTTTCTATGTTGTGTGGTGTGTACTATTGTTTTTCTGTTTGTCTTTTTTATTTTTAGCCATGGCGTTGTCAGTTTGTTTTAGATTTATGAGTTTGACTGTCCCTTTGGTATCTTTCGTCCCTCTTCTATCCATGATTTCATTGCAACTACATCAGTTTTAGATACTTTCTTTATTTCCAAGTCAAATTTAATGTCGAAAACGTCTGATAAAGGCATGTTGCGGTTAGGAACGGGATAGTAGGAGTTTGGGTGTGTGAAATACTTTACAGACCAAACAGATACTCTTTTAAGAGATTCTCGAATAATAGCGCTGAAATTCCTGGCATATTCCAGCATTGATAATGTTTGGTGTCGGAGGTGCGATACGGCATGGAGGTTTTCTAAAATAGAAGTAAGCAAAGTAGAGGCTTCTGTGCGATACTGACCGGAAGACAACTTGTGAACATTTCTAGTTAACTCGCTTATTCCGGAGTGGAGTATCTGTATGGATCTACAGGTTTTGTTAGACACGGTTCCTTGTGGGCCATTTGTCACGTTAACACGAAGCTGTTGGACGTTTTTAGCATTTTGGACATGCTCTTGTACAAAAGATTTTGCATCGTTCACACGCTCTACTGTTGACTTTAAATCAATCTTTGGATATTTGTTTCCCTTCTCATGAATTCCAAAGGCCCTATATTGTAAACCCAGACTTTTTAAAAACATTCTTGTTCCGAACAAATCCGACACGACAGCTATTCTTCCGCAGGCTGGTTCCGTCACAAAGACAGAGTTTCCTTCTGTGCAAATCCCAAATGGTTGGCTAAAACGGGAACTAGTGTTAGTGCCATCTTTTATATCCCTTAGTTCTATTTCCAGCTATTGGTTTTAATGTGTCATTTTCCATGTTAAATACACTAACACTGTGATTCCCCTCATCCCCAACAACAATAGATTCTCCCAACAATCCTAATCAATTTAAACCTTGCTTTGCAATAATGGTCTGTTGTGCGCCTGATTCCGAGTTGAAGTATCGGAAACCAGTTCACATTGACTTAATCCTATAGTCTGTTATCACAAAACCAAAAAAGGTTTACCAAATTTGTTTTCACTTTTACATTTTTACAATGATAATTTTGATAGTTTTCTTTAAATTCTAAGAAGGGAAAATTCTGTAAACACTTAATGTTTAGCGTTTTCTTTTATTAATTATTCAATATTCATTATATTTTTAGACCACGCATTTCTCTAATCTTTATTTTTTTGGCCCGTTATTCTCTAATCTTCATTTTTTAAGGGCATTATTCTCTAATCATTTAACCCCATCCAAACCCTCATATATCCTATAAGGAGTTGAATGACATAGCGGGCATCTTGACATATATGTAGAACGTGTCTTCCTGGTAATATTTCAAGATAATATGCAAACATGAATCAAAGTGCTTGTACGCAATGCGTTGATTTATCAATAGGAAGTAATATTAAATATTGCATTGTCAATAAAGCATTGGTTTTTAATTAGTTGATTCAACTACAATTTCTAAACAATGAGAGATAACTCCAAGTTTTAAAGGATGACTTTAAACATGGCATAATTTGTATTTTTAGAACAGATATTAGATTCCTGCACCTTGCACACGTTGAGTAATTCTTTTGACAGATGTTACATCTTTTAGTTACTTGAATATCTGAGCATATATATCATTGATAAATCTCTAATGTTCATGAATAGGGTGTGTAGAATGTTATGATCAATGCACTATATTTTGTGTATCAAAAAGGTAGTGATAAACCTTGGCAGATTTAGATATCAAGTCAGTAACATAGAGTTTTTATTGCATTTCGTGAGATCATTACCCAAAAAAATAGTAACGCACATTTCTGCCCCTATCAGACTTTCGCTATGAATATGGACATTCAAGATAATAATTACTATACTATATATAAAAATATTAATTTTCGCGAACCATTTAGGTCACGGAAATTCCAAAATATGGCATCAGTAAGGAGAGTTGTGCAAATAATGTGAATACACAGAACCCCCATCCAAATTATCTTTAGCTAAAAGTATTCATCATTTTCTATTTTATATGTACTAACAACATTCCATTTTTCTATAATTTCGATTAAAATATTCCAAAATCTGAGTTAAAAAAAGTCAAATGCCCAAAATAAACATTGTCTGATTGGTTGAAGTACTGTGGCGTCAATGATAAGCATAGCAAGCCTCGATGTAAAGCACACGCTTCACATGAATAAGGAGAGTTTTACAAATAATGTGAATACACAGATCCTCCATCCTATTTATATTTTGCTGAAAATGTTGCAATGTTCATCATTTCTGTTTTGATTCTGCTAACAACATTCCATTTTTTCTTTAATTCCGATTTATATATGTGGAACCCGCAATAAAAATAGATGGCCTCAATGATTTAAACGCAACGCAAAAAATTCCGTTGACCCTGAATTCAACGGATCGATAATAGCATCATCACCATCAACAAAATGTTTACCGTTATCTTTGTGAAATTTCAGTTATAATAGTTCTTTAATTAGAGAAATTTTGGTAAGTATTACTTATTAATGTTAAGGTTCTACTGATGTGCTCCTCTAGACCTTTTTGACGGTCCGTTTTATCCCATTTATCTCAATATTATCTCCGATGACAGTAATGTCAACCCGACCTATTCGTGTCAAAAGTGAAAATCGCATCGATTTATTGAACTAATTTCTTCTTAAACTGTGCATGCATTATTTCTGTATTATATGATAACCAATCACATTCACGTTGCATGTTTGCATGAAAATGGTCATGTATTAGTGAATTGTAAGGGCGATGCAACTTGAGGTCAGTGCGCGATCACGTGACATTATTATTTGTAAACAAATTTAAAACATGCTCCCCGCGTAACACGTGTCTGAATTATCCTTTCAAAGTGTTATGAATCTTTCAATCACTATTTTATGAAATATTTCTAGGTTTGCATATCAGTAGTCAAAGTGAATTAAACGTAGTTCTTAGTTGTGTTTTTTTTTATATAGAATTAGAAGGTAAATCTACATAAGGGGGTCTCATTGGGGGGGGGGGGGGGGGGGGGGGGGTGTTCTGATCCCAGATCCCACTTACTGTTTTGTCAGATTCCCATATCCCGCTTACACTATGTACATGAGCAATTTTCATTTTTTTGTTATTTCCGGGGTCCTGCAGAACCCCATTTCCCGTTTTCACGACAGACCTCATTTCCCGTTTTCATGACACAATAATTTGACTTTCACGTTTCACGCTTGCGAAAAATTGTCAATATTGGTCACGCTTAGACCCAATGAGAACCACACACTAGTCAGTATTTAACTTCACCCAAAAAGATGACTCAACTTCCCTCTATATTTAAAACCTGCATACTAATTTAAATAGCATTTGCTCCCCTTGAACACTATTTGGCCCCTTCCGTGTCATTTCCCTTTAAATTTGCTGAAAAGTCATACTTTAAGTCCATTTACAGTAACGGCTAATATTTGATTTTACCATCTTAATTTCAATTTTCATATTGAACACATTTGACCATTCAATATGAGTTCCCATGTATTTTTGTCATATATGAAGGAGGTTTTAGGTCATGTTTTCCTAAACACCTTATTGCTATTTGTCTGTCTGGATTGTTAAAACCACAAAATCAAATATTGATGAATATGCAAGTTTTCAACAATCCCGGAACATTAACAAAGATGTGTGTGAGAGGGTGAAAATTACCCTTCTGATGTACTGATATTTTTAGCACCCCAAGTGAGAATCTAACTCAGGACTTTCAGCACTGTAGCCATCGGTCTTAACCACAAGATCACGAACTCACATTTGATGAACTAATTTCTTCTATATTAACTGTACGTGCATAAATTCTGTATTATTTGATAACCAATCACATTCACGTTGCATGTTTGCATGATAATGGGTTCTGTATGAGTGAACTGTAGTGTATTGCAAAATTAATGCAAATTGTGACGTCAGTGCGCCTTCACGTGACATAATTATTTGTAACCAAACCGGCTTCTCATGTAATGTAACGGTTTATTTCGTCCTCTGTGATATTTTATCCTGAGGATAATTTGTCCCGGTAATTTTTTTCCAGGCATGGTATTTCATTTCACAGGTTGATTTTTCCCAGAGGAGTGAAAATCTATCAGATTTCTGTGTTATGCGGATAGTATGTACGGGTATATATTTGCCGTATTATATTTCACAGAACCGTGTGAAAAAGAGTCCCATTAACTACTATGTAAGTTACTCTCAATCAATATATACCTGACTATAATTATAAAATGTTTACAAAGGTAAGCAACTGTCTAGGGCCAGGTAAGGGAGGGGAAAAATTAGTATTAGTACTATTTCGCAGAACGATAAACAGATGCATAGACAGACCAAGGGGGTGGGGGAAATTTAGCTTATGACATATATGTAAGAAATCATTGAAGCTTGATGGGAGTGGGCAACCCTCTGGTCCATCAGAGCCCCCACACCTTTTTGAAAAGTTCTGGATCTGCCACTGAGATTTGCAGGTTTTCTTAGTAAAGATACCTTAAAATATCACAAACTGTGTGCTTTCCAGACCATAGTTTACATTTTTTTTCATATTTTGCCGTGTCAAAATGACCTAAATTTAAAGGACAGTATATAGACCCAAAAATGGTATATCACATTCTACACATCAAGATTTTAGCAGGAAAGACTGCCATTGGAGTTTTTAACCATTGTGACTTTTTAATTTGATCTACTCCACTAATTAAAGTCGTTGAAGTAGAATATTTAATGTAGGTTTGTCCACATTTTGGTATATATTAATACATGTTTAGAAATAATGTTGAGCCTGTTCCTAGATGCCTGTTATAGACTTCAATATTTATTGTTTATTGAAAATAAATGGAATCAATTCTTTCAGAAAAGTTTAATTCTATGGAAATGTATCCCCCCTTTTATAAGTTGAAAAGGCTACATAGAGGTCAATATACAGTCTCCAACAGAAAACCAAAAAAGGAAAAATAAAGTGAATTTTGGAGAATTATTAAATGTACATGCATTTGAAATATTTAAGATATATTGTTTCAATTTTTTTAGTTCTAGGTTCCACATAACTACCATTTTAGAAAACGATTTCAATGCTAAGTCTATTAGAGGGATATTTGATTTTCATTGGTTGTAAATATGGAATCTTATTCAGTGGCAAAGGAAATAGACACTGACAAGTCTTAGATAACATTTTATATAGTTTTGAATTTTTCTTCGTCAGTTGACTAAAATTAGATGGAGGTGTGTTCTAATTTCCAACAGAGGAGCAATCAACCTATATCAATATGTGCATGAAGCAAATTGATAGTTGCTAGATACTGAATGATTATATCCACAATAAAGGTTTAACCTGTGCATATATACTTAAAACAAGATAAAAAAAAGTCATGTCTTTTTCAGGACTTCTGAATCCAATCATGTAGTATGGAATGTTATTGAGATATGGTTTGGGTGGATGGATGGTCATGAAGGACCTGTAGTACAAAGTATATCACTGGATTTAGCTCTTTGTCTAAGTGTATTATTAAAGTACTTTGCTTTGAGCTCAGTTCATTCTTTGTGAAATTAAGATTTGACAGACAACTCTAATGGACAAGGATTTGTCAAAGTAGTATCATCTCTATGTACAATGTAAGTATTCAGGAGATAAAAGCATTCTATTTTGATTTGAACCATACATTTTATAAAAAAAAGTGGGAACAAATTTACCGGACAATGCTACTCCCACTACTAGCAATATGATGCTAGGTTGTTTTAATACATCTGTATTGCCTGCTGATGACTCGGCCCTGAGTGTAAACGGTCCTTCAATTATGGGGGGAGCTAGGATGAAATTTGAAAAAAAAGGCAGGACAGGATTTTGAGTAAAAAAAAAAAGGCAGGATGAGTAACTTGGCAAAAAAAAAAAAAGGCAGGATGACAATTGTTGTAAAAAAGTCAGGATAAGCTAAGAAAAAAAGAGGCAGGACCGAATAGACTAAAAAATAAAAAGGCAGGACAGAGATTACAACTAAAAAAAAAGGCAGGACAAAATTTTTCATCCTAGCCCCCCCCCCCCCCCCCCCCCCATAAAAATCAAATGGTAGCTCCCTAATCGATTTCTAAAACTATACTTCATTGCACATGTTCAACATTTTTATACAACCACAAAAAATTTGGGGTCGTAAATTGGTATCCTGTCCGAAAGATGGTTTCTGGATAATAACTTTATTATAAGTCAACAGAAATCAACAAAATTATAACACAACGTTTATAACCACAAAAGGAAGCTTGGGATTGATTTTGGGGGTTATGGTCCCTAAGGTTTAGGAATAAGGGGTACAAAGGTGCCCAAAACAAGCTTTAATCTAGTGTTGGTTTAAAAAGTTGTGTATAAGTATTTCAATTGTTCTGAAATTGTACCACAATGTTTAATACCATAAGTAGAAGGTTCGGATATATTGTGTGGGTTATGGGACAAACAGTCTAATAATTACGGACCAAAAACAAACATTTTTGTAAATTCAAGACCCTTAATTGGAGTTTGTCCAGAATGGTTCTTGAATTACCTAATACCAATGCTTTATGAAATCTTCTTTGAAAATTGGAGTTATCTTTCTTTGTTCAGTCAACTTAAATCAATTATACAATATACAATGCAATATTCACTTTATTACCAACTGATAAATTAAAGCAGTCATTAATAACCATTCAGTGATTGCAAGCACTTTCTAGGGTATGCCCTTTTACAAATGGAAAAATTATACATTTTTTTAGTTTCTGATCTCTTAACTGAAGTTTGTCTCCTCTAAATGTTTCTCATTTCAGAAATTAAAAAGAAAATTTCTTTAGATATTTTTGTTTGAAAGGATTAATATTCAGCAGCATAGTGAATTGCTCCTAACACAAAAGCAAAACAAATATTTAAGTTCATTAGACCACATTCATTCTGTGTCAGAAACCTAAGCTGTGTCATCTATTTAATCACAATTCAAACTCAGAGCTGTTTCCAGCTTGAATGTTGTGTCAATACTAGCCCCAACTGTTCAGGCTTCGACCTCTGCAGTCGTATAAAGCTGGGCTCTGCGGAGCATCTGGTCCATTCATTTGTTTATTTTTCAATTTGTGTGAATTAACATAGTTACAGTAAATGCTAATTACTGCACTTTCATACCACAACATATATTGTATTGGTACATGTATCACTCAAATGTGTATCCATATAACAAAAAAAATGAAAAGGAATAATTTTGCATTACCTTTTGAATACTATGACTTTTTAGATATGTAGACATATTAAGACTCATTAGTAGATGTTGATAATATTGGCTTAAAATGCTTGAAATTCTATCAGATTACTTTTGGAGCAGTTATGAGTTTTGAAATTAGAAAGATCATATCATATGCAACAAGTGTCGTAAGTTTCAAGTTGATTGGAATTCAGCTTCATCAAAAACTACTTTGACCAAAAACTTTAACCTGAAACTCCCACTTCCATTTTCTATGTTCAATGGACCGTGAAATTGGGGTCAAAAGTCTAATTTGGCTTTAAAATTAGAAAGATCATATCATAATGAACATGTGTACTAAGTTTCGAGTTGATTGGACTTCAGCTTCATCAAAAACTACCTTGACCAAAAACTTTAACCTAAAGCGGGACAAACGAACGAACGGACCCACAGACCAGAAAACATAATGCCTATCTACTATTGTAGGTGGGGGCATAAAAAATTTAATAAATAACACTCATAATGCTCAGATTGGTTGTCATCGTGCAACATAGTTAATAACACCATATAGAAAAAACATAGAACTCATTTTGTCATAAGACACTGTCAAACATCCATACATACTATCCACACTCATCTGTGTCCACACTTGTAATAATAATAAAATTCTTTATTTAACGAAGGTAACATATTGTCAATGCTTGCATTTTACCCCTATGTTCTATTTAAAGCCATGTAAGCCTCATGTTGTTTTACAAGCAGGATCGTCGGACCATTTAAACGGGATGTACCTATGATGACTATGGCTATATTTTGTTCCGATTTGCCCAGTGATATCCAGAGAAGATGATTTTAAAAGTTAATGAACGACAGATGACGATGGACGTTTTAATAGTTCAATTGACCCTAACGGTTTATTTGTTAAATACCAAGTTAAGAACGGCCTTCAACAATAAGAAAAAAAACATACCGTATAGTCGGCTATAAAAGGCCCCGACATGAAACATATGAGACAATTCAATTGAAAAAACTAACGGCCTAATTTATAACAAAAGCATTTACGATAAACAAACATTAAACAGATCTGTTTGAATGGAACTCGATATTATTACATCTCTTAGTCTTTTGAAAACAGATCAGTTTAAAGGATAATATTATAAAAACACAAAGTCACCGACTTCAGGATGATTAATCACGTGATAATCGTCTCTAAGAGCTTCTGTACTGTTATTTGTAATCATAATTTGATCTAATTTGGCATACTGGGATGTAACAGTGGTTATACACAATGCCACAGAATTGTGAAAAAAAACACCATCCGCCTGCATTTCTGACGCAGGTAGACTAATTAAAACGGACTTATTTTCAGTACATTTTACTGTTCATTCACTCAAATCATGAATGCACCGAATGAAATTTAGCTTTATTCCTATTTTAATAATCAAAAGTTAAACTTTTTGTAAGAGGAGACGAAGAGACCTGAATAAACATGCAGATACGAATTTACAAACTCAAAAAAGTCATCAAGTCAAAAATACACAAAATATTAGTAGTTCAAATACACAAAAAGTCAGTAAATCAAATACACAAAATAGTCATAAGTCAAATACACAAAAAAGTCAGTAAGTCAAATACACATGATAGTCAGCAAGCCAAATACAAAAAGAAATAGTTAATCGAATACACAGAATAATCAGCAAGTCAAATACACAGAATAATCAGCAAGTCAAATACACAGAATAATCAGCAAGTCAAATACACAAAATAGTCAGCAAGTCAAATACACAAATTAGTCAGCAAGTCAAATACACAAATTAGTCAGCAAGTCAAATACACAAAATAGTCAGCAAGTCAAATACACAAATTAGTCAGCAAGTCAAATACACAAAATAGTCAGCAAGTCAAATACACAAAATAGTCAGCAAGTCAAATACACAAAATAGTCAGCAAGTTTATTAGTTGTAAGTGGCTTTGAACTAGCTGTCAGTAACTCTCAGATCTGTACCTAGTGTCTTTTTGTTGTTGGGATGTACAAGTATCCGGTCACGTCCACTTGTATTTGTATTTTTATCCGTCTAATGAGTTAAGCCTTTTTCAACTGAATTTTATAGTTCGCTCTTATATTGTACTGTTATACCACTGTCTCAGGTTAAACCGCCACATTCTGTATGTATGAGTGCCTGTCCCAAGTCAGGAGCCTGTAATTCAGTGGTTTTTCGTTTGTTTATGTGTTACATATTTGTTTTTCGCTCATTTTTTGTACATAAATTAGGTAGTTAGTTTTCTCGTCTGGATTGCTTAACATTGTCATTTCAAGGCCTTTTATGGCGGACTATGTGGTATGGTCTTTGCTCATTGTTGAAGGCCGTGCGGTTGCCTATAGTTGTTAATGTCGGTGTCATTTGGTCTCTTGTCTAGCGGCTAGATTAAAACTGACGTGGAAAGGTAACACACGGCCAGCGAAAGCTCTATTATTGTAGAGCCCTGGTGGTCGTGTGGTCTAGCGGGACGGCTGCAGTGCAGGCGATTTGGTGTCACGATATCACATCAGTATGGGTTCGAATCCCGGCGAGGGAAGAACCAAAAATTTGCGTAAACAAATTTACAGATCTAACATTGTTGGGTTGATGTTTAGACGAGTTGTATACACATTATGTACACAGCCATGTATCACCATCATTGATGAAACAAATATGGAACATCAATAGACCTCATCATGAACTTTTACCAGATGAACTTTTGTAGGATTTCATCATCCCCTTTAGGAGTTATCTCCCTTTTATTGTTTTTTTTACATGACCCCCCTCGTTGTGTTTGAAGATATCATGACCTTATTTGGACAAAAGTTAGATCTCATCATGATGTGTTACCATGAGGCTGCTAAGGATTTCATCATTCCCTATGAGAGTTATGTCCCCTTGAAGCAATTTCTTTCTTTTACATTTTTCTCAAAAAGTATTCAAGATATAATCCATTTGAAAACGACAACATGTACAAGACCAGATGGCAATGTTAATTAATATATACAATCATTTTGTTGTTAACCCTTATAAGGAGTTATTTCCCTTGAAAAAATATACACAATTTTTGAAAAATTGTATCTCGAGAACCGGAAGTCGTAAAGACTTAGGACTTACACCAATAATCTTAAGTTTATGTGACCTTAAATTTGCACCCAAGGTCAAAGGTCACCGAGTGCAAAAAAAAATTAGGCTGCAATTTCAAGCTTTCATATTAAGAAAACGATAAGAGTTTGCTGCATACTTACAGCGTATAAAATGTTCCTCTCGACGAGCTCTACATTTTATACTATGAGCTCAAAAGAGTCCGACTGTCTGTTCAAAAGTTACGACGGGATGATTCTTAAAAGTATAGTATTGTGTGTATATCTTTTTAAAGGTAACGGATATCAACGTACTATAAACTGCAAAGATGATCAGTAGTTCAAGACCTTCAATTTGAGGTCAATGTCAGGTCATGATGAAATTTCACCTTGACCTTCACATTATACTATGACCTTGACCTTGTGATATTTGTAAGGTCAAGTGGTCCTGAGTTGAATGGTGATAATCCCATGTCTCTACGACTTCCGGTTCTCAAGTTTGGTATTGCATCATATATTTGATGATTAATTGTGACCTTGGTGAACTTTGAAATTGCCCCAATTCTTTTTCTATAATGTTGTCCTTCAACTGTTGATCATTTATCATTTAACAGATTTGAGATATCTATTGTCGTTTTAGAGATAATGCAGTTTGAAGTTTTGCGAGCGGAGGCATGTATTTCTGAATCATCAAGAGCTTACCACTTAAAATGTTTTAGAAATTGAAGAGATTGACATAGTTATATGTTTGACCAAATACCAACAATATTCCATGGAAAAAAACACCAAACAATCAATTTGAAATTTTCAAGTTTTGCATTGACTTTTATTTATATAGTTGATATTGCATCATTATTTGCACTTTGTCAAATGGGGTCATCTGATATATCAAATTGAAGGTCTAAATAAACACTACTTAAAAATGAAAATTTTAAACCCCCTTTTCATCCCAGGTGGACGGGTGGGGTCATTTAGTGCAAACTTTCAAATTCCTCAGATGGTAAGGTTGTCGCATATCAAAAGAAAGAACATGAAGCGTACATTTCAAAATTTCAAATTGACGTCTCCCAAAAATGGGTTGGATGGGGTCATTGAGTGCAAAAAATAAATGTTCTTTTAAGGTAGGGTTGTTGTATATCAAATGAAAGGTCATGATGTGTACATTTGAAATATCAAATTCCCGACCTCCAAAAATTAGTTGGATAGGATAATTAAGTGCAAAATCAAACTTTCTAGAACATGGTGTTGTCGCATATCAAATGAAAGCTCATCTACTCTGTTCCATATATCATAATTCCGATCTCAAAAATGTAGGCGGATGAGGTCATTAAGTGTAAAAAGCGAAAAGTTTCAGAAGGTATGAGTTTTGGGGTAATTGCCTAAAACATGTAGGAATTATGGACCAATAAAGGGCTAAAACAAGCATTTTTCTATTTTCAAAACAATAACTTGTGTTTAAGTGTATGGATCTCTCTGAAATTCCACTACACGAGGCCATAGTACAAAGGAAATAATTGGATTGAGTCTTGCGGTAATTGCTCCAAGAGGGGATTCCAAAAGTTGAGGGGGGGGGCGATTTTTCCCCAATTTTTAGGAATTAATATTTAAAAAAAAAAAAAAAATCAAATTTCAAATTTTTGAAAAGTTTCAAGAAGAAATCTCCAGTTGCATAGTATTGCGCAATAGATTTGTAATATCATTGAACACACTGGTTTTGTGTCAGAAACCTATATTATGTCAACAATTTGATCACAATCAAAATTCACAGTACCGAGCTTGAATATTGTATCCAAATTTGCCCCAACTGTCGAGGGTTCGACCTCTGCGGTCGTATCAGGCTACGCTCAGCGAAGCATTTTATTCAATTTGTAAAGGGGCATAACTCTAGAATGGTAAAAGTGGCGCCCCCCAAAATTCAAACTTGAGCTTGTGTTGTGTGGTTGTTAGCATGGAGTAAGAGTTTCATAACATTTGGTTATGGCAAACTTAAGTTAGAGAACAGAAACCAATTTCTGGACGTATGGACAGGGGTAAAACGTAATGCCCCCTTTCCTACGGCGGGGGCATAAAAATCAAACTCCTGTGGCCATTACCATACAAACCTTCATTATGTGTAAAATTGTACTTAAAAACTGGGACAAATAGCTGGACAAACAATTTATCCTAATCCAGACGAATAAAGGACCAACGGATAGTGGTAAATCAATATGCCCCTCGACATTTTGGCACAAGGGCATTATAAAACATATTTACAAACTGATAAAAACATTTGGTTTTATAGAGTAAAGCACAATAACGGTATTGTAATACATCCCTCTACACAAGTTTGACATAGTTAATGCTGAAGATTGACTTCTGGTTGAATCAGCACCCATGTCGCATGTCTAATATTAATTGCTCAACCTTTTTATATACCATGAAGCCGGTAAAAAGAGGATCTATCCCAGGTGCCCATCTCTACGACACATTACATTGAAAGTGTCCTCCAGAGTTCCCTCCTTTGCCAGTTCTAATTGGTCTGTCTGTTCCACATCGTATTCCCGACAACGATACACTCTATTTTCACAGACATTTCTCACGCTTGTCATTTTGTCTTGACATGTTTGTCTGATTTTTTTTGAATACTTTGAACCCTGTCAATTCAAGAACAAGAGTTCACACGCTGAAATGTCTCACCTTCTTTACTCGACACTAATTTTATGTTGATATCCCTAAATATAAAGCTTTACTAGAACTATCACATAAACTTAACATCCATGAAAATGAGGTCAAGGTCAGATAAACTAAACATACTATACATATGAAATACATATACCTTTATCTTTATTGCAAACATAACATATCTGTATAACATTAAATAATATACTCATAAACATCTAACATAGTTTAAAAAAACAATTTTACAGTGTATGCTTACAATGTACTTACTCACACAAGTAATAATCAATTTCAATAATATATTCATTATTCATCTGTGTTTGGTCTATTTAATTCACTATTCATCTGGTTCAGGCCTGCGAAATTCATTAGTCAGGTGTTTTGACCTGTGTAATTCATAATTAATTTGTGTTTGTATATGCAATTCATCACTCTAGTATTTTGGCCTGTGTAATTCATTTTTCTTGTATTTTGCCTGTGTAATTCAGTATTCTGCATGTGTAACTCATTATTCTGGTATTTTGGCCTGTGCAATTCATTATTCTGGCATTTTGGCCTGTGTAATTCATTATTCTGGTATTTTGCCTGTGTAACTCATTATTCTGATACTTTGCCTGTGTAATTCATTATTCTGGTATTTTGCTTGAATAATTCATTATTCTGGTGTTTTGGCCTGTGTAACTCATTATTCTTGTATTTTGCCTGTGTAATTCATCATTCTGGTATTTTGGCCTGTGTAATTCATTATTCTGGTATTTTGCCTTTGTAATTCATTATTCTGGTATTTTGCCTGTGTAATTCATTATTCTGGTATTTTGCCTGTGTAATTCATTATTCTGGTATTTTGGCCTGTGTAATTCATTATTCTGGTAATTTGCCTGTGTAACTCATTATGCTGGTATTTTGGCCTGTGTAACTCATTATTCTGGGATTTTGGTCTATGTAATGCTTTATTCTGGTGTTTTGCCTGTATATTTCATAATTTGGCAATTGGTCTATGTAATTCATTATTCTGATATTTTGGCCTGTGCAACTCATTATTCTTGTATTTTGCCTGTGTAATTCATTATTCTGGTAATTTGCCTGTGTAACTCATTATTCTGTTATGTTGTTCTATGTAATGCATTATTCTGGTGTTTTGCCTGTGTAACTCGTTATTCTTGTATTTTGGCCTGTATAGCTCATTATTCTGTTATTTTTGTCTATGTAATGCATTACTCTGGTATTTTGGCCTATGTTACTCATTATTCTGGTATTTTGGCCTGAGTAATGCATTATTCTGGTATTTTGACCTATGTAACTCATTATTATGGTATTTTGGCCTAAGTAATGCATTATTCTGGTGTTTTTGGTTATGTTGTTCATTATTCTAGAGCTTTGCCCTATGCAAAAATTCATTATTTTGGTGGTCTGGCCAATCCAAAATGTTGTTTTGATGTTTTAGCATTTATATTTCATTATTTTGGTGTTTTTGTCTGTTAAATTCATTTTTCTTGTGTTCCTATGCAATTTATTATTCAGCTAGTTTTGTCCACTATAATTCACATTCTGGTGTTTTGGTTTATTCGATTCAATTGTTTCTGATGTTTTAGCCTATGTAAATCATTATTCTGGTGTTTTAGCCTATGTAAATCATTATTCTGGTGTTTTAGCCTATGTAAATCATTATTCTGATGTTTTAGCCTATGTAAATCATTATTTTGGTGTTTTAGCCTATGTAAATCATTATTCTGGTGTTTTGGATTATGCAATTCACTATTCTGGTGTTTTGGCATATGCAATTCATTATTCTGGTGTTGAAAACTGTTTGGAATCATAAATAGACCAATTGTCTTCCTTGTCATTTGAATCACATTATTTTCCCTTCCATAAAGATCTGATGACTGAATTATGTCATATCACAAGAGAAGGCCATTGAAATGTAACCAAATTAAAAGAACACATCACCGCAATGACATAATAGTATTTGAAGCTGGATGATTGATTGATTGGTATTTAACAGTTTTCAGAACTACTGACTATTCTGTGGTAGCCAGTTTTTTTATTGGTGGAGGATGAAGTGTTCAGAGAGAACCATCAACCCTTGGTAGGATTTAACTGACAATCCTAGTAAAATAAGAGTTTAACACACCTATAATGTGCCAACCCATATTTACAACCTCATTGTTGGCAGGCTAGTGATAACAGTTGTTGGACTACTGAGACCACTTGGCCGCCAACGCCCTCTGAAGCTGGACTATAAACTACAACCATAAATGTTTTCCATCCTTAATTAAAACTTGTTTTACACCTTATTCCACTAAACAGTCCCACAAAACAATGTCCTGCGCAAGAAAATTGAGCATGTTTCTGAGGATTATGCAAATATCCATCATGCTGTTTATTATTTAACACTAGCTATCTTCGGTAGCATCATATTTAACAATATTGCTCACATTATACATAATAACTTAAAACTTTAAGTCTCGTATTGTTCTCAGGTAACATAAGTATCTTTTATTGCCAGTATATAAGATGGTTGCTGTGTTTACGAAACATGTATTGAGAATTACCTTCAGCGCACACTAAAATACACAAATTTATATCGTATATAGTAGTTGTATTCATTGTTTTAAACCATTTTCAAGTATAAATATCAATCCTCTTCAAGATTTACATTACACTGTATATTGGCATTGGTTAATACTGGACTTTGATTGGTCCAATCAGAGTCACGTGTTTGAGATGATAAAGATTTTTCACTAGCTTCTGAGCCTAAATTGTCATGGTTAAAAGTCACATTAAAACTTGATATAAATTGTGATTCAATGTTTTCATCTGTTTGTTCATGAAGAGGAAGCAGCGGTTCCTTGGATTCAGAGTCTCGTACACATTGATTACATTGTTCTTCTTCATCAGAATCCTCCAAAGGTTCTACACACTCTGCTGATAACACAGGCAGTTTGGGAATCTGATAAAATGTCGGGATTTGAGCATTTATAACTTCAGGCATCTGTAAAATAAACAATAGGAAAATAAAACTAGGGAACAAACAGTATTGTGTGCATGCATTATGTGCTTGCTGTGTATTGTGCACATACATTATGTGCAAGCTTTGAATTGTGTGCTTGCTGTGTATTGTGCACATACATTATGTGCTAGCTGTGTATTG
This sequence comes from Mytilus edulis, assembly GCA_019925275.1. NCBI lineage: Eukaryota > Metazoa > Mollusca > Bivalvia > Mytilida > Mytilidae > Mytilus > Mytilus edulis. The sequence goes on from CM034350.1 coordinate 1,744,529, forward strand.
TGTGCATGCATTATGTGCTTGCTGTGTATTGTGTGCATGCATTATGTGCTTGCTGTGTATTGTGTGCTTGCTGTGTATTGTGTGCATACATTATGTGCTTGCTGTGTATTGTGCACATACATTATGTGCAAGCTGTGTATTGTGTGCATGCATGATGTGCTAGCAATGTATTGTGTGCTTGCTGTGTATTGTGCACATACATTATGTGCTTGTTGTGTATTGTGTGCATGCATGATGTGCTAGCAATGTATTGTGTGCTTGCTGTGTATTGTGTACATACATTATGTGCTTGCTGTGTATTGTGTACATACATTATGTGCTTGCAATGTATTGTGTGCTTGCTGTGTATTGTGTACATACATTATGTGCTAGCTGTGTATTGTGTACATACATTATGTGCTTGCTGTGTATTGTGTACATACATTATGTGCTTGCAATGTATTGTGTGCTTGCTGTGTATTGTGTACATACATTATGTGCTTGCTGTGTATTGTGTACATACATTATGTGCTAGCTGTGTATTGTCTTCATACATTATGTGCTTGCTGTGTATTGTGTACATACATTATGTGCTTGCTGTGTATTGTGTACATACATTATGTGCTTGCTGTGTATTGTGCACATACATTATGTGCAAGCTGTGTATTGTCTACAAACATTACGTGATTGCATCTTTGTAATTTGAGTTATTAAATATATTTATATGCTTCCACCTGCAGCTTTATATCACAAATTTGAAAAAAACAGGTTATTTAAACTGTTTGATTTCAGAATGACAGAAGCTAGAACAGATATGAGTTACACACTATATGCCCTGGCCATTAAGTGGTGGGACATAAAATGTGAAGGGTCAACAGACCATCATCAAAAAATATACAGCTTTTGGGGCATTAGTTCATGATCACTATTTTGACTATCAATTTTGATATTTAATATTTCTCTCTATCTCTATCTAAAATTAATAGGCAATAACATGAAACATTTTTTAAACTAGTTATCCGAATGGTGACAGCAGTGGCCTAATAGTTACAGAGGAGAATATTTTTGTAAGATTCAATGGATGATAAGACCCAAAGTGAATAGATAGGCCAAATGACACTTCACGTCAGGTGAGCTAAAATTCAAAGTAATTGGTATATTTATAATACTTTAATTTAAAAAAAAACATGTAATGATGATGATGATAAATGGTAGTTGAATCATAGATTTTCTGATTTATTCACGATCGTTTGAACTAACTTGTCAAAGGAAGTGCACATAATATCGCCAACTATTCTAATTGTTTATTAATAATATCTATTTCACATACCTGCCAAGTTTTCAAAATTCCCATGGGGGTTTTGCGTGCAAGATGGCTGCCATACTCCTAAAAAATCTTTAAGGGGGCCTTCAAATACAGTGTAATATTGTTTTTTGGCTTCTTCATACATTTACAAGCCTCAATTCATTGTAAAATTAATTGTTTTGTTAAAATTGTGGACATTATAGCTCTTTAAAAATTTCAATTTGGGAGCCTCCATGGGGGAAATCCCCCGCAAATAGTGACAGTTGGCAGGTATGATTTCAGATGGTGTATGACTTCTTAACCAGGTAGGTTTGTAGTTAAAGTAGTAAAATAGAATAGTTTTAATATACCTGTTTGGCCCTTTGTAATCTTTCTATTAATTCAGAAAATGTTGGTCTGGTTTCTGGAATGGCTGCCCAGCAAATTGACATTAACTGGTACCTACAATAAACATTTACTGGTTCTATAAACTGTCACACATTTGTTTTAATACATACAAAACATAGGTTAGAAGTGGGTCACATCAAAATAAAACTTGTAATGATGAACAAGGTCAAAATGGACATTTTTGTGGGAACTCATTCAATATTTCATTTAAAAAGTAAGTCCATACTTTTCTGTACACATTTTAAATAAAAGAGGTTATTTTTTTATAACACCAATCCTATTTAAATAAAATGTATCTTTCATGCCATAATATATAAGTAGGTATTATATTTGTCATTGCAATTACGGTATACAAGGGGCAAGACATGATCTAATAATTTATTTAATAAAAAAGAGAGTGAATTATAAATGTTTCTTGCTAAATGACTGATATATTGAATTATCTACTTTTTCATATTTTCTATCCTTCACTTTGATATGTGATAGGAGACACAAAATAAACTACAAAAAGAAGAATCACAGCAAATAATCAATTGCTATATTCTTTTCTTAATTCAAAACAGACAGTAAGTGTCTGGCCAATCCTAAAACATCTAAACATGTTAGAACTCATCAAGGCTAAGATGATGACACAATATGAAGTCAATGTGTTCATTCAACATATTGAAAAAGTTAAAGTTTTGATAAGCAAAAAAGTAAGTGTTTAGTGGACAGATCTGGAAAAGTGCACACTTCTTACCATAAAGTTTCTGACCAGCTGTTGTAAATAATTTTTGGACTACTAACACAAATGTTTCTGGTTTGATCCCCATTCCGGGTAGAAAATTTCAGGAACTGAATTTTACGGCTCTCCCTTGACACCATTTGCAAGAATGGTCTTGGGAAATGATAAATGGCGGACCCTTGTTAAGAGAGAGCCATATCTCTTTCACATAAAAGACACCCTTGTAGATTTCAAAAAAGAGTAGGCTAATATACTGCTACATTAGGCAGCACTTGCACCCGCAAAGTGGAAAGGGATAAATATATGTTGCAATAACTTGTGATCTATGTTGAGTGAAGTAAAAAATATACTTTTGGAATTTTGCCAATTTGTAGCTAAAACCATGCAAATCTGTAAACGTCATTTTCCTGACATTACAGTTAAACTGTTCATGAAGTTGTAGCTTTTGTTTGATTTTAAAAACTAAAGGCTTCAAAGAGCCTGTGTCGCTAAAAAAAATTACGAAAAATTGTAAAAAAAAATTGACTATAAAGGGCAACAACTCCTTAAGGGGTCGACTGACAATTTTGATCATGTTTGAATTATTTGTAGATCTTACTTTGCTGAACATTATTGCTGTTACAGTTTATCTCTATCTGTAATAATCAAGATAATAACCAAAAACTGCAAAATTTCCAATTAAAGGGCAGCAACCCAACAACGGGTTTTCAGATTAGTCTGAAAATTGAAGGGTAGATAGATCTTAACCTGATGAACATTTCTTACTATTGTCAGATTTGCTCTAAATGGTTTGGTTTCAGAGATATAAGCCAAAGTCTACATTTTACTCCTATGTTCTATGTTTAGCCATGGCAGCCATCTTGGTTGGTTTGCCGGGTCATAGGACACATTTTTAAACTAGATATCTCAATTGTGATTGTGGCAAAGTTTGATTAAATTTGGTCAAGTAGTTTTCAGAGAATATATTTGTAAATGACAACAACGACGATGGATGCCAAGTGATGACAAAAGCTGACTTGAACTTTGAGGTCAGGTGAGCTGCACAGGGCTTCCATTGCCTGTCACCAGAAAACATACTTACATGACAGGTGGACACTGTTGAGGGGCTTCTAACCTGCCACCACTTGTAACGTATTGCATGACATCATGGTTTGTTCTTCCTGGGTAAGGCATATAACCCATGGAAAATATTTCCCACAACAAAATTCCAAATGACCTGAAAAATATATCAAATGCATACCAATTAAATCACAAGAACTACAGTGCCATAATTATGTTTACAACTACTGTTATCCTTATAATTCTGATAATAACTGATTGTTGATTACATCTTTTGGGGTTCAACAACCGGTGACAAAACAGTAAGAGAGAGATTTAAAAAAAATATTCAAACAACTAGATTTATAACAGGTTTTTCATTTATTGAAGCCATCATAACAAATTGTAAAGAGAATGTTTCTTCTTTGATTTTCAGTCCTTCTGCACCTAACTGTATGTTAAGCTTTAAACATGTTAATTGCTTATTTCTGTAACTTATTAGAACTCTGGTGGAAAGTTGTCTCATTGACATGCAATAACACCACAACTCCTTATCTTTATACAATTTTAAAAACAGAATTGAAATGTAATTATTTGTTGAAACTTTCAGATTGTATCATATGGTGATTACATTGTAGAATAATATAATTTTGTCATTAAGTAGTTCAAATGAGTGGAACAACCTAACATTTTCTTTTTCTTCTTCTTAAAAGTATTCTTACTTAAAATGTGATGATTAACTGGCTTTCATATCATATAAATTTTCAAAACCACACCATTCAATTCATATATTTAAAGATTTAGGTAATAAAAATTAAAAATATGATATTTAAATTTTCAATCTGAAAGTAAATCCTTTCAATTTTTTTTATAAATTGTAGTATATTTCCACGTAAAATCTATAATAATATGTCGGTGATTTTTGGTTTCTAAACATACAGTGGCAAATATTTCATTCATGTTTAAGATGAACATTAAATACAATAGGTAGATCCTGTACACAGACAAATTTTGCTCACGTGAATTTCACGTGAATCTCATTTCAAGTGAATTTCACATAAATTTCACGTTGATTTCAGTTGACAAACCCATGTCCTATGGTAAAGATACAATTTTTTAATGCACATTATTCACAGCGGGGCCCACAGAGATGGCTCCCATCTCAATGATATCTAGTTAGTACAATAGATATGAGATAAACATCAATCAGACAGCAATGAATACTACAACAAAAACACCTGAAGGCATTTAGGTTCTAACATGCAGTCCTCAACAAAAGATCGGTGTCTTAAAGATATGCCACGATCTGTGAATCAAGAATAGCCATCAACATCAAATTCTTTGAATATTTTCTTTTAGTTAAGATGAAATTTAATACAACCACTGAAACGCTTTCTGGCTTTAAATGGGTACATGCATATGTTGCAAGGTGAACTGTTTTTTCTTCTTTAAAACCTTCTTAAAAAGAATTGGCATCTTGTGCAGGTACTTTTCCATATTATGTGATTGGTTTGTATCAAAACTGATGACCACACAATATGACTTATTCACACATACATAATAAAAATCAACTGAAATGAAATATACATCAGTGCAAACATCTCCTATAGTCCATAAATCATTTCCAAATAAGGATTGAGACTCCAACACAACCAAAATAGTTCTAGGAGTGAACTAAGGACGGTGCCCTGGATATTATTTATAACCTGTGATGATTTTGGAAACAAAGAACGTAGAAAGAGGATGGAAGTATGAACACATGGTCAAGACTAAGAAGAATGTTAAATTAGCTCAAATCCTGTGCAATTTGTGTGATTGAGGCTGAATTCACTTTAATTTCATTTTTTTTAAAAGAAGCTCGATTCACGTTAATTTCACATGAGTTTCACGTGAATTTCATGTGAATTTCACATCAGATTCACGTGAAATTCACATGAATTTTTTTTCACATGAATTTCACGTATAAGCTCATTTTAGGTGAATCTCACGTGTAAAATTTCACGTGAAATTCACGTGATATTTCATGAACAAAATTTGCCTGTGTAATAGAGGGTACTAAAGAAGAAGGCCTGGAAAAATTTGACTGTCATTGGTAAATGAGGGTATATTGAATAGGGTCAGACATTTTGTCTTGCAACAGGCAACATATAATACAATTGAGAATGGAAATGGGGAATGTGCCAAAGAGACAACAACCCGATCATAGAAAAAAAACAACAGCAGAAGGTCACCAACAGGTCTTCAATGTAGCGAGAAATTCCCGCACCCCGAGGCGTCCTTCAACTGGCCCCTAAACAAATATATACTAGTTCAGTGATAATGAACGCCATACTAATTTCCAAATTGTACACAAGAAACTAAAATTAAAATAATACAAGACTAACAAAGGCCAGAGGCTCCTGACTTGGGACAGGCGCAAAAAATGCGGCGGGGTTAAACATGTTTGTGAGATCTCAACCCTCCCCCTATACCTCTAGCCAATGCAGAAAAGTAAACGCATAACCACTTTGAGTGATTGTAAAGGTTCTTTTATATGTTCTGAAAGTGTAAACAGTGTGGCATTCTCTTTACACAAGGCAAGGGATTTAACACCCATATTCTCACCAGACATGGCTGCCTTCTTGTACATTCTGCACAGCCAAATGGATGCCCCATTTTTACAAGGGTTTATCTGCCTGTCTGAAGAAGACTTGTAGTTACAATATTTATATTCCACTCAGTCACCCTTTGGGGCTAAATATGTCATATGAAGATGTCAATTTCAATGTATATAAGTGTGAAATATTAGATAAATAAGAAAGGGTGTGAGGTTTCCATCCATGAAACAAAATCAGTCTACACAGAGCAAAGAACACAAAAAGGATCATCTCAGGGTCACAGTCAGCCTTCAACATGACAAATTTGATTAAATTTCAATCAATATTGTATATGTATATTATAGGATAATAATCAATAGTTATATCGCTATATATGAGTAGGTTCCTTTGCTAGAATTTGATCAGATTACATAATATATAAAATATATCACATATATTTATGTAAGTACAGTAGGTTTATCTCAAACTCCCACACCTAGTTTTACGATAAAAGAACAAAGCCTTGTTATTTAATTGGCAATCTAAAGACTTTCCACATCAATGTGTATAACAATGACTTTCTGACAAACTTCTCGTTTATTGTAGAATAAAATAAATGATGAACAAAAGACACATTAACAGCATCAATAAATACATTATTGTTCTTTGATTCTCACGAGGTCAACTAGAAAAAACTTATTTGCTTCAAAACACAATCTGACCATTATCTTTACAATGATAGGAATGTCACAATTATCTTTAAAATGACGGCAATCTGACAATTATCTTTTAAATGACTGCTTGGTGTTTTAACCACAGACTATTTCTGAAGACTTTTTGTGATATCCTTTAATAAATATGTGACAAATGTGGTAAAAATATCACTTAGTCTGTATTCTCATTTCTTATAAACTTTCAAGTAGATATAGGAAGATGTGGTATGAGTGCCAATGAGACAACTCTTCATCCAAGTCTTAATTTATAAAAGTTAACCATTATAGGTCAAAGTATGGCGGTCTTCACGATATCCTTGGAAGTTCATTTTCATTGAAACCAATTTTCAATGGTTCCATCAAATTAAATTTTTCAAAATGGATCAAAGGCTCCTATATTTAAAAATGTTTTAAAGGGATATAAAAAAGAGATGTTGAGTGAATATGTAAATTGGGATCCAATTAGGCTTATTTCATTTGAATATTGTTAATTTCTACGTCATTTGGTCTCTTGTGAATAGTTGTCTCAATGGCAATCACACCACATCTTCTTTTTTATATATACCCATGGAAGGCAGATACTTAAATGATTGTACCACACTGTTGATTCATATTTTTACATTTATTCAAGTTGTTGATGGAGTTAAAAGTTTCTTCAATACAGATGAGGACTCCATACAGAAAGGAAGACAGCTTTAATGCAACACAATCACAAATTTTTATATAAATACAGGTCCCCACTCAGAATCCTGTGATATTAGCTACACCCTTATATCTGAATTAATTATCAATCTAAGTTACCAACGTTTTGTTGAGAATAATCCATCTTTGATCTAATGGGAAATAAAGGCAAAAGGAGAGATACCATACAATAATTATAGCATTTGAAAATCATTAATTCAATAGCTGCCATATAAGCAGCAACTTTCAACGTAGGAACTAAAGGTAGGAAACACCTAGAATATTGTATAGACTAAAAGATAAAGACTCATAGTGACTACAATGTTATCAGATAGGCATTTAATCAACTTGTAATGTTGGGTATAATAGAGAAAAGTCAGTTAATTTCTTATTGCATAAACCTTTTTATTCTATTATCTATAAACCATAATAAAATTGTGGCAGTTAAAACTTTGATTAAGAAATATATTCGTTCTTCAATCTTACTATATCAAATTCAAAACTAATTCAATTGTGAAGAAAAGGAAATGCCTCTAAGCTAAATTGATTTGAGGCTCAATCAAAATTTACAATTGACTTATATTGTTTACAATTTAACCATCAATCTGCTTTTTTGCTATCAAATTAGACGAATAAATTCAAACTGGCTGAGATTTTTCTTCCTCGTCAGTCAACAAATCCTATCAAGACCAATCGGAGATAAACAGAGTCTGACATTTTCTTAATCACTCCAGGCTGTCAACTAGAAAAGATGCTTCCGTCTCAGTTCTCAGAAAACAATTAATGTTAAAGAAAATAAAATCAAATGTTTCTAAATAATATAACTACCTTCACTTTTCAAAAGGAGATTAGAGAGGAAAAAAAGTTTCAGTGCTGGAAAGCTAATCCCATTTTGACCATGTACAAATGTACTTAGAAATGATAAACAAGAGGACTGATAAAGGATTAACTTCTGTGTAACTACGAATATGAATCCTGCAATCCGCTGCTGAATAGGAGGACAGATAATCCAACTCAAATGAGAATTATTTGTGTGAGATAGGTGGGTGGGTCTGGGAGGAAAAGAAGAAATTCATTTTGTTGGACAGAAATTATGTTTTCATACAAATTCATAATAAACTGTTGACACAGAGATATGTCTGGCCTGTCGGCATAAAATTCAGAACCAGAGGCTCTCAAGAGCCTGAATTGGTCACCTTGATTTTTTGGCATTTATCCTTTTGTTAAGAGTTTAAGTGTCCAATTTCATCGTAGTTTGTTTTTTGGTTTAATGTATATAAATAAGATTTTGAAAATGCAGTTTTTTGTCATACTTTCTTCAAAAGCAAAACAAAAAAGTGTTTGGTGTGAGATTTTGAAGTTTGTTAGGTTTTTAAAAGGTGATTAACTGCAGTTGACTTGAAGATGCTTACATCAACATTGATTAATCTGTTGCAAATAACTGTCTCATTGATTATCGTACAAGATATCTTCTTTTCTATATTTGGTTATATAAACTTATTTGTAGATCTTACTTAGCTGACCATTTTTGTTGTTTACAGTTTATCTTTATCATTAATAATATTAAAGATGATAACCAAAAACTGCAAAATTTCCTTAAAATTACCAATTTAGTGGCAGCAACCCAACAATTGGTTATTAGATTCATCTGAAAATTTCAGGGCTAATAGAACATTACCTTGTGAATGGGAACATTTTAACCCCTTGTCAGATTTACTCTAACTGCTTTGGTTTTTGAGTATAAGACAAATCTGCATTTTACCCCTTTGTTCTATTTTAGGCATGGCGGCCATGTTTTTTGACGAAACAGAAAATAAAATCAAGTTTAGTTGGAATTGGTTCAGTAGTTTCAGAGGAGAAGATGTTTGAAATATTTTAAACCAGACGGACGACGACGGACGCCAAGTGATGGCTAAAGCTCACTGTTCCTTTGGAACGGTGAGCTAAAAAGAAAATCTGATGGACAGCGGCATTGCTTATTAATTTAGTCACAGGACCATGATCTTTTGAAAAATAAAGAAGGAAATCTCGGCCAGTTTGAATTTATTGGTCTAATCATTATAACTACACCAACTACTGTACATGACAGTAAACCACCCCCTTCAGTTGGAAAAATAAAATATTTACCAAACATCTGTCTTTGTAGAGAAAATACCATCCAAAAAAGCTTCTGGAGGCATCCATTTGATAGGTAACATGGCTTTGCCACCTTTTTTGTAATAATCTGACCTGAAATTACAAGACATAAGCTGCCAGATGAAATTTGTTTATGAAAAAATCAAACAAATATTTTTAAACAATATCTTAGTGCCTTTAAAATGAAAGGAGTAGGTCCGGTAAGGCCCCTTTTTGGCCCCAAAATATAACAGTTTTACAAAATTGTTAAAATGTAAACTTTTAGTTATTTATTGGACAGATGAATGCTTCTGCTACATAAATATGGGCTGTATTTGACAATACAATGCACTTATATCGGGTTGTAGCACCATTAAGTCATGCTAAATTACTGAAATCTTCAAAATTCTATCATTTAGTTAAATTTTAGACGGTTTCCGTGTAAAACGAAAGTGGCCGCATTCGTGTTTATCCTTAATATTGCAATGTAAGTTGTATTTCATGATAATACATAACATATATAAAGGTTGTGGATGAACACGGATGCGGCCACTTTCATTTTTGACAAAAACAATCTGAAAAGTGACGTGTTTTGGCATATTTGAGAGATTTTTCATATTTGAGCTTCAATCGGATCGTTTTTAATGACTTAATCAGTTAAAATCTTTCATTTAAACTAATTGAATCAAGTGAAATAGACACTTAAGTGTTTAAAAAGTGGTCAAAATCTTTCGTCAGATGAATCTGAAATTTGAGGCCAAAATGAGTCCTTACCGGACCTACTCCTTTGCACAATATGCTTTTGATCAATAAATAAGGCATGAAGTGTTATTGATTAATAAGCTTTCATTAAAACCTAACCATTGTTTCACTTATACAGAAGATTTTATTTTGATTTTTCTAAAAGCCTAACAGACAAAGGTCATATATGCGTTAAATATTTCCAGGGTTTCTTTGTCAAGACTAATAAAGTTTAATGTATCTGTTTATTTAATTCAAAATGTTTAAGAATATACTTGTAAATATCTTTTGTCATACCAAAATGTTTGAGAACATACTTGTATATGTTTTTTTTCATACCAAAATGTTCAAGAACATACTTGTAGTGTAACTTGCCTAATCCGACACCTAAGTATTTCAACATCCTGCTTTAACCGACACATTTTCATGGTCCCAAAATAGGCCTATCCTTGCAGAAACATCTGAGTATTCAAACACTCTAGCTTAATCAGACATTTTGTTCTGGTCCCCAGTGTGTTGGATTAGGCAAGTTCCACTGAATGTCATTTCAATTTTCATACTAAAATGTTTGAGAACATACTTGTATTTGTCTAGTGTCATACCTGCATGTTTGAGAACATACTTGTATTTGTCTTTTGTCATACCTACATGTTTGAGAACATACTTGTATATGTCTTTTGTCATACCAAAATGTTTGAGAACATACTTGTATATGTCTAGTGTCATACCTGCATGTTTGAGAACATACTTGTATGTGTCTTTTGTCATACCAAAATGTTTGAGAACATACTTGTAGATGTCTTTTGTCATACCAAAATGTTTGAGAACATACTTGTATATGTCTTTTGTCATACCAAAATGTTTGAGAACATACTTGTATATGTCTAGTGTCATACCTGCATGTTTGAGAACATACTTGTATGTGTCTTTTGTCATACCAAAATGTTTGAGAACATACTTGTATTTGTCTTTTTTCATACCTAAATGTTTGAGAACATACTTGTATTTGTCTTTTGTCATACCAAAATGTTTGAGAACATACTTGTATTTGTCTTTTGTCATACCTAATGTTTGAAACATACTTGTATATGTCTCTTGTCATACCATAATGTTTAAGAACATACTTGTATTTGTCTTTTGTCAAACCTACATGTTTGAGAACATACTTGTATTTGTCTTTTGTCATACCTACATGTTTGAGAACATATTTGTATATGTCTTTTGTCATACCTAAATGTTTGAGAACATACTTGTATTTGTCTTTTGTCATACCTAAATGTTTAAGAACATACTTGTATATATGTCTTTTGTCATACCAAAATGTTTAAGAACATACTTGTATTTGTCTTTTGTCATACCAACATGTTTGAGAACATATTTGTATTTGTCTTTTGTCATACCAAAATGTTTGAGAACATACTTGTATATGTCTAGTGTCATACCAAATGTTTGAGAACATACTTGTATATGTCTTTTGTCATACCAAAATGTTTAAGAACATACTTGTATTTGTCTTTTGTCATACCAACATGTTTGAGAACAAACTTGTATTTGTCTTTTGTCATACCAAAATGTTTGAGAACATACTTATATATGTCTAGTGTCATACCTAATGTTTGAGAACATACTTGTATTTGTCTCTTGTAATACCAAATGTTTAAGAACATACTTGTATATGTCTCTTGTAAACCAAAATGTTTAAGAACATACATGTATTTGTCTTTGTCATACCAAAATGTTTAAGAACATACTTGTATATATGTCTTTTGTCATACCAAAATGTTTAAGAACATACTTGTATATATGTCGTTTGTCATACCAAAATGTTTGAGAACATACTTATGTCCTTGTATACCAAAGTTAAGAACATACTGTATTAGTCTTTTATACCAAAATGTTTAAGAACATACATGTATTATGTCTTTTGTCATACCAAAATGTTTAAGAACATACATGTATATGTCTTTTGTCATACCAAAATGTTTAAGAACATACGTGTATATGTCTTTTGTCATACCAAAATGTTTAAGAACATACTGTATATGTCTTTGTCATACCAAAATGTTTAAGAACATACATGTATTATGTCTTTGTCATACCAAAATGTTTGAGCAATATACTGTTATATGTCTTTGTCATACCAAAATTTGACAATTTGCATTATTTGTTTTGTCCATTAACAAAAAGTTCTGCAGATATCTTTAATAATACTGTTATTAGGTCTTTTTAACACTAACTCAAACATTCTTGAATATTTTGTTTTCTGTTATAGGTTTTTACTTCTAACCTCTAATAGACATGTCCTTATGAATATTTTGTTTCTTTAGATAGAAACGAGGTATGGTTATTTAACTTTCTAACCTCTAATTGACATGTCTTATGGAATGATTTTTGTTTTCTTAGATAGAAACAGAGGTTATTTAACTTTCTAACCTCTAATTGACATGTCTTATGGAATGATTTTTGTTTTCTGTAGATAGAAACAGAGGTTATTTAACTTTCTAACCTCTAATTGACATGTCTTATGGAATGATTTTTGTTTTCTGTAGATAGAAACAGAGGTTATTTAACTTTCTAACCTCTAATTGACATGTCTTATGGAATGATTTTTGTTTTCTGTAGATAGAAACAGAGGTTATTTAACTTTCTAACCTCTAATTGACATGTCTTATGGAATGATTTTTGTTTTCTGTAGATAGAAACAGAGGTTATTTAACTTTCTACCTCTAATTGACATGTCTTATGGAATGATTTTTGTTTTCTGTAGATAGAAACAGAGGTTATTTAACTTTCTAACCTCTAATTGACATGTCTTATGGAATGATTTTTGTTTTCTGTAGATAGAAACAGAGGTTATTTAACTTTCTAACCTCTAATTGACATGTCTTATGGAATGATTTTTGTTTTCTGTAGATAGAAACAGAGGTTATTTAACTTTCTGACCTCTAATTGACATGTCTTATGGAATGATTTTTGTTTTCTGTGATAGAAACAGAGGTTATTTAACTTTCTAACCTCTAATTGACATGTCTTATGGAATGATTTTTGTTTTCTGTTGATAGAAACAGAGGTTATTTAACTTTCTACCTCTAATTGACATGTCTTATGGAATGATTTTTGTTTTCTGTAGATAGAAACAGAGGTTATTTAACTTTCTACCTCTAATTGACATGTCTTATGAATGATTTTTGTTTTCTGTAGATAGAAACAGAGGTTATTTAACTTTCTGACCTCTAATTGACATGTCTTATGGAATGATTTTTGTTTTCTGTAGATAGAAACAGAGGTTATTTAACTTTCTAACCTCTAATTGACATGTCTTATGGAATGATTTTTGTTTTCTGTAGATAGAAACAGAGGTTATTTAACTTTCTGACCTCTAATTGACATGTCTTATGGAATGATTTTTGTTTTCTGTAGATAGAAACAGAGGTTATTTAACTTTCTAACCTCTAATTGACATGTCTTATGGAATGATTTTTGTTTTCTGTAGATAGAAACAGAGGTTATTTAACTTTCTGACCTCTAATTGACATGTCTTATGGAATGATTTTTGTTTTCTGTAGATAGAAACAGAGGTTATTTAACTTTCTAACCTCTAATTGACATGTCTTATGGAATGATTTTTGTTTTCTGTAGATAGAAACAGAGGTTATTTAACTTTCTGACCTCTAATTGACATGTCTTATGGAATGATTTTTGTTTTGTTGATAGAAACAGAGGTTATTTAACTTTCTAACCTCTAATTGACATGTCTTATGGAATGATTTTTGTTTTCTGTGATAGAAACAGAGGTTATTTAACTTTCTACCTCTAATTGACATGTCTTATGAATGATTTTTGTTTTCTGTAGATAGAAACAGAGGTTATTTAACTTTCTGACCTCTAATTGACATGTCTTATGGAATGATTTTTGTTTTCTGTAGATAGAAACAGAGGTTATTTAACTTTCTAACCTCTAATTGACATGTCTTATGGAATGATTTTTGTTTTCTGTAGATAGAAACAGAGGTTATTTAACTTTCTGACCTCTAATTGACATGTCTTATGGAATGATTTTTGTTTTCTGTTGATAGAAACAGAGGTTATTTAACTTTCTACCTCTAATTGACATGTCTTATGGAATGATTTTTGTTTTCTGTAGATAGAAACAGAGGTTATTTAACTTTCTACCTCTAATTGACATGTCTTATGGAATGATTTTTGTTTTCTGTAGATAGAAACAGAGGTTATTTAACTTTCTACCTCTAATTGACATGTCTTATGGAATGATTTTTGTTTTCTGTTGATAGAAACAGAGGTTATTTAACTTTCTGACCTCTAATTGACATGTCTTATGGAATGATTTTGTTTTCTGTTGATAGAAACAGAGGTTATTTAACTTTCTAACCTCTAATTGACATGTCTTATGAATGATTTTTGTTTTCTGTTGATAGAAACAGAGGTTATTTAACTTTCTACCTCTAATTGACATGTCTTATATGAATGATTTTTGTTTTCTGTGATAGAAACAGAGGTTATTTAACTTTCTAACCTCTAATTGACATGTCTTATATATGATTTTGTTTTCTGTAGATAGAAACAGAGGTTATTTAACTTTCTACCTCTAATTGACATGTCTTATGGAATGATTTTTGTTTTCTTAGATAGAAACAGAGGTTATTTAACTTTCTGACCTCTAATTGACATGTCTTATGGAATGATTTTTGTTTTCTGTTGATAGAAACAGAGGTTATTTAACTTTCTGACCTCTAATTGACATGTCTTATGGAATGATTTTTGTTTTCTGTAGATAGAAACAGAGGTTATTTAACTTTCTAACCTCTAATTGACATGTCTTATGGAATGATTTTTGTTTTCTGTAGATAGAACAGAGGTTATTTAACTTTCTACCTCTAATTGACATGTCTTATGGAATGATTTTTGTTTTCTGTGATAGAAACAGAGGTTATTTAACTTTCTGACCTCTAATTGACATGTCTTATGGAATGATTTTTGTTTTCTGTGATAGAAACAGAGGTTATTTAACTTTCTAACCTCTAATTGACATGTCTTATGAATGATTTTTGTTTTCTGTTGATAGAAACAGAGGTTATTTAACTTTCTGACCTCTAATTGACATGTCTTATGGAATGATTTTTGTTTTCTGTAGATAGAAACAGAGGTTATTTAACTTTCTAACCTCTAATTGACATGTCTTATGGAATGATTTTTGTTTTCTGTAGATAGAAACAGAGGTTATTTAACTTTCTAACCTCTAATTGACATGTCTTATGGAATGATTTTTGTTTTCTGTAGATAGAAACAGAGGTTATTTAACTTTCTAACCTCTAATTGACATGTCTTATGGAATGATTTTTGTTTTCTGTTGATAGAAACAGAGGTTATTTAACTTTCTGACCTCTAATTGACATGTCTTATGGAATGATTTTTGTTTTCTGTAGATAGAAACAGAGGTTATTTAACTTTCTAACCTCTAATTGACATGTCTTATGGAATGATTTTTGTTTTCTGTTGATAGAAACAGAGGTTATTTAACTTTCTGACCTCTAATTGACATGTCTTATGGAATGATTTTTGTTTTCTGTAGATAGAAACAGAGGTTATTTAACTTTCTGACCTCTAATTGACATGTCTTATGGAATGATTTTTGTTTTCTTTAGATAGAAACAGAGGTTATTTAACTTTCTGACCTCTAATTGACATGTCTTATGGAATGATTTTTGTTTTCTGTAGATAGAAACAGAGGTTATTTAACTTTCTAACCTCTAATTGACATGTCTTATGGAATGATTTTTGTTTTCTGTTGATAGAAACAGAGGTTATTTAACTTTCTAACCTCTAATTGACATGTCTTATGGAATGATTTTTGTTTTCTGTAGATAGAAACAGAGGTTATTTAACTTTCTAACCTCTAATTGACATGTCTTATGGAATGATTTTTGTTTTCTGTAGATAGAAACAGAGGTTATTTAACTTTCTAACCTCTAATTGACATGTCTTATATAATGATTTTTGTTTTCTGTAGATAGAAACAGCTAGCTAGAGGTTATTTAACTTTCTAACCTCTAATTGACATGTCTTATAGAATGATTTTTGTTTTCTATATCTCTGTAGACAGACGCGGAAGTTATTTAGCTTTCTAACCTCTAATTGACATGTCTTATAGAATGATTTTTGTTTTCTAATGAACTGAGACCTTAAAACCAAGACGTATAATAAACTTAATAAAGCCAACATTGTTCATCAGCATATCTTGTTTTGTGCAAAGTTACAGAATAATTAGATTTTCTGGCTGTGTTTAAATTTATTGCCAACAAAAGCTTTTTAAAAAAAATATTGTTGTCTTCAAATTTATTCTCCATTGTAAAAGTGCCCACTAAAAGTACATATTCTAAGAACTGATTAATTCTAACTCCTTTAATTGATGTTCTTCATCCAGATGATCAGCATTAGTTAAAAGTCTCACAAATCAAGATGGCCCCTATCATTTAGTTCAGCAGTCCTTCATTACATTAGTGGAAGAACAATTGAGTTAATAATTATTTATCAAATCTTTAAAATAAACCTTCTTTCAACTATTTCTAGACAGCATGTTTAAAGCCCCGTTATAAATAAATTATATGAGTCAATTCTTGGTAACTGTCTCACCTGTGGATAAAATGTTTATCTTCTAAATGTTGACAACCTTTGGCAATATCTATGGCTATCTTGAGCAAGTCTATACATGTCAAAGATGGTGTCATAGTTCCCTATAGAAAAAAAAACTGAGTATATTTTTTCTACAAAAATTAGAAGCTCTTGTGTTGCTCACCTTGGTCTATGTGCATATTAAACAAAAGACACAGATGGATTCATGATAAAATTGTGTTTTAGTGATGGTGATGTGTTTGTAGATCTTACTTACTGAACATTCTTGCTGCTTACAATTATCTCTATCTATAATGAACTTGGCCCAGTAGTTACAGTGAAAAAATATTTTGTAAAAATTTTCAGGGCAGATAGAAATTGACCTGATAAACAATTGAACTCCATGTCAGATTTGCTCTAAATGTTTTGGTTTCAGAGATATAAGCCAAAATCTACATTTTCCCCCTATTTTCTATTTTTAGCCATCTTGGTTGGTTGGACGGTTCACCGGACACATTTTTAAAACTACAATGTACATACCCGAATGATGATTGTGGCCAAGTTTGGTTAAATTTGGCCCAATAGTTTCAGAAGAGAAGATTTTTGTAAAAGTTAACGACGCCAGACGCCAAGTAATGAGAAAAGCTCACTTGGCCCTTTGGTCCAGGTGAGCTAAAAAAAGAACTGTAATATATGTCACAGTGAACTTGACATATACCAAATTAACATATGGCCTATACCAGACAGTGACTTTAGTACCACTTTTATTACTGTAAATATACATTTATTTCAACATATACCATACCTGTCAACCTGTGACGATGAAAATGCAGGTCATGACCTGCATTGAAGAATCAAATCTCAGGTCATAACGCGTACGAACTTTTTCGAGCTGAATTTCAGTATTTATGGTACATTTTCTTATAATGTATATCAAAGATACAAAAACATCAATGCATGTTCACTTGGTTAAGTCATTTTAAATCTTATCTATTATTATTTCATTACACTTTCAAAGATTTTTATAAACTTGTGTATCACAGTCTTATGTCCTTTACTTTTTGTCATCATCTAAAATTTATTTTTCTAATGCAATTTTAAAATGAGACTACTAGCATTTAAACATACCATGTAGAGGTATTACATGTATGAACATTTATCTCTCAATCAAACAAATGGAAGTTTTTAACGACCTTGACTGGCTATACAGCCCTTGCACGGTCGGCCCTGGCTTGCGCCTTTTTGGGCATTAAATAATTTATATTTTTACCATGTGGTAATTTAAATAATTTAGAATGATAAGAAAGTTTAATAAAAACAAAAATTTAAAAAGCAAAAATTTGAATAAATAAATGAATAAAAAAAGTAAACATTTTAAGATTAATTAAGTAGATAATAAAATAATAAAAAATAATAAAAGAATATAAAAATAAATATAATAAAATAATATAGAAATAATTTTGTATAAAAATAAAAATAAAATAAAACAAAATAAATAAATAATTATTAAACATGGAGCCACCGGAAGTAGGAACAGGAGGAAAGCTTGGCCAAGCAAACAGCAGTGAACGGCAGCAACGTTGTCCTGGTACACCAGCAGCCAAGTAAAGAGCGGATAATTTTGATATGCCAAATTGTGTATGTGAATTTATATGCCAAATATCATGTATAAACCACAATAAGCCTAAATTTGTGTATGTGAGTTTTGCAAAAATAATTAGTGGGATGTTTTGTATGTACTAGAAAAAAAGAAAAGTGAAATAAAATAAAATAAAATAAATAAAAAACCAAAGGGTGTATGTAAATTTTGACTGCTTTGTGCTAGCCTACCGTAGTTGCAGGACTTTAGAGTGCTAGTACACTGGAACACTTATCCGCAGGAAGACAGTGCCCCACGCTAATTAAAACTGGATTAGCGCAAACCAGATCTTGCGAAGTACCATTTTTTAAGTCTTAGATTTGACTTGTATCTCTCAATTGACAAGGTATCTCTCAATAACAAATGGAAGTTTTTAACGACCTTGACTGGCTATACAGCCCTTGCACGGTCGTATCTCTCAATTGACAAGGAAATTAGACTATGATAAAATATAGTAATACAGTTCAAGGAAGTACAAATGTAAAAAAATAATTTTCAACTTTTTTTTAAAAATTGTATAAAGGTATAAAAATAATGAAAAGTTATTTTTCAATATGTATTTGAATTTTATATTATTATGATTTAATCTTTTTCACCCATAAAACGTAAATATAAGGAATAATTTTGAATGGTAACAAATAAGGGGAAGTAACTCTTAGTTGAAATATCTTTGTAAAACAACAGGGCAATTTATTTACGACCTAAAGCTAAGGTAATTGGTGTTAATCAACAGTGTGTTTGACACCAAAGCTGTCAAGTGAAGCCATGCACTTAATGGGTCACTTAATTTGACAGTTTACATAGCTAGATGAACTGCATGTTCATGGAAGAATTACGAATTTCCGGTATTTCAAAGGAATATTACTTATGAAAATCAATCTCAAGGCTATCAATGACCCGGCAGTGATCCGGGTGATCCCTCAGAATTGTGAAAATCTCGGGTCACACCCACAGAATCCGGGTCAGTTGACAGGTATGATATACAAATCTTTCAACAAATTCGGAAACAATTACATTCATTCATACTCTAAATATAAAACCACAAACTACAATGAAACAAGGACTGACGGACTAATGAATTCGACAATGCACTTTTAAAATTACGCCATGAATTAATATCGCCAATAAAACAATTTCTAGCTGTAATTCAGTAATTTGAACTTTACCATAAAACTATGTAAAAAGTATGGAAAAGCCGTATTGCAGATTATGATAAAACTATCATAATATTTCCATTTAACTTTTAATGAATGAAACTCTATCGAGAAACTAAATAATATTTTCCAAATAACAAAATTAACTAACCTGTAAATATTGCTTCAGCTTTGAAAGGCTGCTATTCATTTAATGAAATCCTAAATCTCTATATAAAAATAAGGCGTACACATATTTTCTCGCGCTCATGCAATAATATTTTATTTTATTTAAATCGTTCAGGTGTGAAGTGACGTGTATATGAAATTGTGCAGTGACATATATTAGAAATGTCGTCAGTCTCAGTCAATCTTCATAATGAGTATGATGAAACAGACAATGGAATGAATGAATGAATGAATGAAATGAACTGATGAATAACCATTTAATATACACATAGATAGGACGGTGACATATATATTTTGGAATTGAAATAAATTATGGAACCCTAAAAATATTATAAACAGTCTGAATACTATAATACTGTACAAGGAAATGCCTAAAATGAGTTATTTGGAAACTACAATTCTTTGATATTTGATATAAAGGCTTTTAATGAGAAATTTCACAAGGGGATCAGGGCTCTCAATTCCAAAAACCAGTTGGGATAACAGACAAATAAATGTAAATGATAGTATGTAGGAAGATAATATGTCGTTAATCTTCTGAAAAACTTAAACTTGCGAAATAATTTTAGCATAGAACAATTCCTGGAGTCTGTTTACAAAAGACTAGTGCTTGTAATATTAATCTTACCTTTAAACTCATTGACTTTGGTCTCATTTCTCGTAGGAATGTTTTCAAATCTCCACCTTCTAATAACTCAAGAATAATATACCGTGGATGACATTCAAAACACACACCAATAAACTTAACAATGTTTGGATGCTGAAATTTACTGAAAAATAAGAAAAAGTTATACAGACAGTCTGGCTCTAGGACACTTCAAGGGTATTATATCCCAAATCCTGCATTTTTCCTCATAGACTCGGTTCAAATCATGCTAACAATTAGAACATACTAATACATTTGTTTGTACTAGATAGTTTTCATAATATCTTTCAAAGAGCAAAAAATATCTTCAAGATAATGGACATACAACAGTATAGCATTCTCTGAACAGTGAAGGCCTCAAACTAGATGAAAAGGCTTCATTACAATCCAATGTAAGGTGTGGAGAAAGAACAGTTATATAGAAACGACATATAGGGAGATAGATTATTGCATCTGCATCTGGATCTAAAATATATAGATATTTTCAACTTCATCATAAGTTAACAGAATTGTATAACAATTTGTTATGCCCTGGTTTTCTGTAGCTTACTTGACATGTTTTTCTGATTGTTAAAGGCCACACAGTGCTTTATAGTTCTGATTGTTAAAGGCCACACAGTGCTTTATAGTTCTGATTGTTAAAGGCCACACAGTGCTTTATAGTTCTGATTGTTAAAGGCCACACAGTGCTTTGTTGTTCTGATTGTTAAAGGCCACACAGTGCTTTATAGTTCTGATTGTTAAAGGCCACACAGTGCTTTATAGTTCTGATTGTTAAAGGCCACACAGTGCTTTATAGTTCTGATTGTTAAAGGCCACACAGTGCTTTGTTGTTCTGATTGTTAAAGGCCACACAGTGCTTTATAGTTCTGATTGTTAAAGGCCACACAGTGCTTTATAGTTCTGATTGTTAAAGGCCACACAGTGCTTTATAGTTCTGATTGTTAAAGGCCACACAGTGCTTTATAGTTCTGATTGTTAAAGGCCACACAGTGCTTTATAGTTCTGATTGTTAAAGGCCACACAGTGCTTTATAGTTCTGAATGTTAAAGGCCACACAGTGCTTTGTAGTTCTGATTGTTAAAGGCCACACAGTGCTTTATAGTTCTGAATGTTAAAGGCCACACAGTGCTTTATAGTTGTGCTTTGTTGTTCTGATTGTTAAAGGCCGCACAGTGCTTTATAGTTCTGATTGTTAAAGGCCACACAGTGCTTTATAGTTCTGAATGTTAAAGGCCACACAGTGCTTTATAGTTGTGCTTTGTTGTTCTGATTGTTAAAGGCCGCACAGTGCTTTATAGTTCTGAATGTTAAAGGCCACACAGTGCTTTATAGTTCTGAATGTTAAAGGCCACACAGTGCTTTATAGTTGTGCTTTGTTGTTCTGATTGTTAAAGGCCGCACAGTGCTTTGTAGTTCTGATTGTTAAAGGCCACACAGTGCTTTATAGTTGTGCTTTGTTGTTCTGAATGTTAAAGGCCACACAGTGCTTTATAGTTCTGAATGTTAAAGGCCACACAGTGCTTTATAGTTCTGAATGTTAAAGGCCACACAGTGCTTTATAGTTGTGCTTTGTTGTTCTGATTGTTAAAGGCCGCACAGTGCTTTGTAGTTCTGATTGTTAAAGGCCACACAGTGCTTTATAGTTCTGATTGTTAAAGGCCGCACAGTGCTTTATAGTTCTGAATGTTAAAGGCCGCACAGTGCTTTGTTGTTCTGATTGTTAAAGGCCGCACAGTGCTTTATAGTTCTGAATGTTAAAGGCCACACAGTGCTTTGTTGTTCTGATTGTTAAAGGCCACACAGTGCTTTGTAGTTCTGATTGTTAAAGGCCACACAGTGCTTTGTTGTTCTGATTGTTAAAGGCCACACAGTGCTTTGTAGTTCTGATTGTTAAAGGCCGCACAGTGCTTTATAGTTCTGAATGTTAAAGGCCACACAGTGCTTTGTAGTTCTGATTGTTAAAGGCCACACAGTGCTTTGTAGTTCTGATTGTTAAAGGCCACACAGTGCTTTATAGTTGTGCTTTGTTGTTCTGATTGTTAAAGGCCGCACAGTGCTTTGTAGTTCTGATTGTTAAAGGCCGCACAGTGCTTTGTAGTTCTGATTGTTAAAGGCCACACAGTGCTTTGTTGTTCTGATTGTTAAAGGCCGCACAGTGCTTTATAGTTCTGAATGTTAAAGGCCACACAGTGCTTTATAGTTCTGAATGTTAAAGGCCACACAGTGCTTTGTAGTTCTGATTGTTAAAGGCCACACAGTGCTTTGTAGTTCTGATTGTTAAAGGCCACACAGTGCTTTATAGTTGTGCTTTGTTGTTCTGATTGTTAAAGGCCGCACAGTGCTTTGTAGTTCTGATTGTTAAAGGCCGCACAGTGCTTTGTAGTTCTGATTGTTAAAGGCCACACAGTGCTTTGTTGTTCTGATTGTTAAAGGCCGCACAGTGCTTTATAGTTCTGAATGTTAAAGGCCACACAGTGCTTTATAGTTCTGAATGTTAAAGGCCACACAGTGCTTTGTAGTTCTGATTGTTAAAGGCCACACAGTGCTTTGTAGTTCTGATTGTTAAAGGCCACACAGTGCTTTATAGTTGTGCTTTGTTGTTCTGATTGTTAAAGGCCGCACAGTGCTTTGTAGTTCTGATTGTTAAAGGCCGCACAGTGCTTTGTAGTTCTGATTGTTAAAGGCCGCACAGTGCTTTGTTGTTCTGATTGTTAAAGGCCGCACAGTGCTTTGTTGTTCTGATTGTTAAAGGCCGCACAGTGCTTTGTAGTTCTGATTGTTAAAGGCCACACAGTGCTTTGTTGTTCTGATTGTTAAAGGCCACACAGTGCTTTGTAGTTCTGATTGTTAAAGGCCACACAGTGCTTTGTTGTTCTGATTGTTAAAGGCCACACAGTGCTTTGTAGTTCTGATTGTTAAAGGCCACACAGTGCTTTGTTGTTCTGATTGTTAAAGGCCACACAGTGCTTTGTAGTTCTGATTGTTAAAGGCCACACAGTGCTTTGTAGTTCTGATTGTTAAAGGCCACACAGTGCTTTGTAGTTCTGATTGTTAAAGGCCACCCAGTGCTTTGTTGTTCTGATTGTTAAAGGCCACACAGTGCTTTATAGTTCTGATTGTTAAAGGCCACACAGTGCTTTGTAGTTCTGATTGTTAAAGGCCACACAGTGCTTTGTAGTTCTGATTGTTAAAGGCCACACAGTGCTTTGTAGTTCTGATTGTTAAAGGCCACACAGTGCTTTGTAGTTCTGATTGTTAAAGGCCACACAGTGCTTTGTAGTTCTGATTGTTTAAGGCAACACAGTGCTTTATAGTTATCATCTTACTTCTTTGGTCTCTAGGGGAAAGTTGTCTCATTAATGACAATCATATTTCCTTACTTTTTTAATATAGATCACACTAACATCCATGCTACAAAATCTTCACTGTGTGAAGTAAATCTATTATTCTATTGATGATCAAATCGTAGGAGATTTGGAGTTAACAAACACATCTGGAGGAGCCAAAAGATAAAAATTGATTTGTAATAGATTCATTGAAAGTTGTTCTCCATGAACTTAAATGAATTGTTGACAGCTTCTTGTGTAATATTCTTTTAACCCTAACATTGAGCTCAATCCATCCTTAATTCTAATTAGTTTTATAAACAGGTTTGACTTTTTCCTCAATAAAAATTTCTCCTAGATTAATTAGGAATCTTTAAATGTAACAAACAGCCAGGTCAAGGAGAATTACCTCATTTGTAATTTCCTTTTTAAATGTAAGGCCTATATTATTTTTCTATGGAATTTCATGATTATGAAGAATGTATGAATCAAATTGACTGAATCTAAAGCCGTTAGTTACTTTGAAATTTCTTAAATAATCAAATATTTAAAATGTAGTATAGATCACTGTAAGAGACTTTTCTATACTTATACTCAATATAGAATAGTGAAGAAATAAAAATAAATAAGTTTATTTGTTTTCATATTTGATCACAGTGATGCCTTAAATTGTAAATAAATCTGTACTGTGTGCTAAACATATTTTTAGAAACACTATAATTTTCTCAAGACAAACTTTGGGATTTATCAGTCATGACATTACTTACTTTTTCATTGTTATAATGTAAGCATGTGGTCATTTTATTTTCTTAATTAGTTAAGGTCATATTTCAATTAAAAAGCTGTTTAATATTGTCATAAATAATTAGCTGCTTTTAAAACTGAGTTCAAAAATAAATTGACCTCAGAACATATTTTGCTATATAATAACACATTATGTCTGTAAAAAATACCTACTGGCAAAATATGTAGCACATTAAAAAAAAAGTATGAAAGATTTAATACAGAAAATTAGTATATAGATAAAACTACAAATCAATTATCAGAATTACCCTAATGCAAATGAAAAATAAGGCAGACAAATATATATATAAAACAGACCTAGCAAAAAATCTGAAAGCTAAAGCCATGGCTTTAAATAATTTCAATGAGAAAATGACAGCTTTTAAGAGAAAAACAAAACCAATTTAATTGGAAAAAATGTGGAACAGTATTAAAAATGTGATGAAGATGTTCTTTTGAAAAATTAGCACTTATAACAAATTAAATCAAAGCGCTGTAAGCGCTGAAGACAGTTAACCAAAAACCAAGGCAACCGTAATTATGAAAACTGTGGCAATGTTGCCTCAACATTAAACATTCATATGTAGTACATTCATGTTTATCTAATGATTTATTTATTAAGGCAAATAATTTACATGTTATCAAGGTTTCAAAAGCAATGCATATATCAATGTATATTTTTTTATGGTGAGTCTGCAGTGGTACAAGTTCCCAATGATTGCAGTTGTTCTACTTGGTAGTTAACCTTGGTTTTATTTGACTGCTAGAAGTTCAAGTTGACTTAGTATGAACATGTAATAGTATGAATGGACTGGTTTCCCTGGAAAGAAAACTGAGTTTGTGTTCTATAGTACAAAAGTTATGAGACACGAATCAGACAAATGTTCACTACAACAGGGATCAAAGGTGAGGTCTGACTGACCTGCCCATAGTAAATGTAAATGATTTGTTATTTTGTCCCATACATATGAATATACAAATGTATATAATTTAGGGGTGGGGATCTCAACGGTTTTCAAGTTCTCAAACAGGTAGGGGTAGGCAGAGGATTTAGGGGGCAGGGGGCCCGCCACCCCCCTTTTTGGGAAAAAAATTGGTTGCTTATATAGGGAATCACTCAAGCGTGACTGGAGCGGGCCCCCACTTATAAAATTTCTTGATCCGCCACTGGGGGTAGGGTGACCCTAGGGACTTCCCCTACATTTCATTTTATTTGTTATATTGTCCCATACATGAATATATATGGTTTAGGGGTGGGGATCTCATTGGTTTCCAAGTTCTCAAACAGGAAGGGGTAGGGTTACCCCAGGGACTCCACCTATATTTCATTTAATTAGTTACATTGGCTCATACATGAATATATATTGTTTTGGTGTGGCAATCTCAACCGTTTCCAAGTTTTCAAACAGGAGGGTTGGGGTGACCACAGGGACTTCTCCATTATTTTATTTGATTTGTTATATTGTCCCATTGTTGAGTAAATATGGTTTAGGGGTAAGGATCTTGACCATTTCCAAGTTCTCAAACAGAAGGGTGTACAGTGACCCCAGGGACTCCCCCTATCCTTCATTTGAATTGTTATATTGTCCCGTACATGAATATATGGTTAAGGGGTGGCGACCTCAACGGGTTTCAAATTCTCAAACAGGAGGGGGTGGGGTGACCCAAGGGACTCCCCTATATTTCATCTGATTTGTTATATTGTCCCATACATGAATATATATGGTTGAGGGGTGGGGATCTGACCATTTTTAAATTCTAAAACAGGAAGAGTGGGGTGACCCCCAACGACTTTTCCTATATTTCATTTGATTTGTCATATTGTCACAAACATGAATATATATGGTTAAGGGGTGTGGATCTCGACCGTTTCCAAGTTCTCAAACAGGAGGGGGTGGGGTAACTCCAGGGACACCCCCTATATTTTTTATTTATTATATTGTCCTATACTTGAATATATGCAGGGGCGGATTCAGGAAGGGGGGTTGCGGGCTTGCACCCCCCTTAAATTTGCAAAGCATGGGTTGTTCTCAGCTTAATAAAGAATATTCTGAAAATTTTACCTAAATTTTTTTTAGCCTCGCTCTCAGCTCGGCGAAAATTTAAGTTTGCGCCCCTCCTAACCTAAATTCATGGATCTGCCTCTCATATGTTTTAGGGGAAAAGTAAAATCACAAAAATACTGAACTCAGAGGAAAAACAATTCGGAAAGTCTATAATCACATGGCAAAATCAAATAACAAAACGCATCAAAAACGAATAGGGTGGGGAGCTCGACCATTTCCAAGTTATCAAACAGGAGGGGGTAGAGTGGCCCAAAGAATGCCACCTATATATCATATGATTTACTTACATTTAGGTATATATAATATAGTTGCATTATTTGTGAAAATAAAGAAAGAAACTTTCAGCTATTTTTATTGACCCTTCAAAATTGAGAAAAACAAATAACCCTTCGAAATTGCAGTAATATGTTTACACTTTAAAAGCATCTCACATGCATTATCATCATTTATCACTGATTAAGAAAATTTAGACTGTGACCATGAACATGTATATTGTTAGATATACTGTTCACAGCTGTCATGTTGTATTGGATTTTTAAATTAAAATTTGTCAAAAAGTTATTTTGAGTTTCTGTATAAAATATTTTCTACTTTTTCTTTCTTTTACATATATCTTTTGTTTACAATTCTAATGTTTATATTCATTTACCATGCATAGATTTATTTTTTCACCTGCTTTGATTTATTTTGCAATTGATGCCAAACCCGGAATTATCCTTATCCGCTTACGGAATCGGATCCGATATTGTAAAATTTTGTCTTCACGGCCGCCATTGTAATGTGTTTACAATGTTTTTTTTTGTTAATCAGATACGATTTTACTCGAATTTATACAATATTTGTCGGCGATTTTCTGTATAAAGCTAGCGTTGAACAAAATGAACATCTCTGTCATGAATAATAATGATAAAAATAAGTTTTTAGATCGTTTAATTGGAGACTGGTGACTTGCATGGAAAGTTTGCAAAGTAATTTCTTATTTTCTTTCAAGTGGAAGGTGACTACGCCGGGCATAGCTAGAAACCAACTTTCCTAGTCGAAATTCCGCTTGCAAAAGTGGAAGGTCGCGGACATCGGACCACCGCTAATTTGCACACCTGCCTCCAAATTGAAAATTTCTTTTTCTAATTTGAAATTGCCGCCAACAGCATGAACAGTTGAACTTATTATATAATAGACTACTGACGTAGTTGTACTACGTATTGATGACAAACAATATCCCTACGACTTTTGCCATTTGGGAAATCTAAACTACTTGTCTTAAGACATTTTCGGCGATTAAATATTTCATACAATTGTTCTTTGACATCTTAGCTAAAAGCACAAGTCATAATGAACTACACAAGGATTCTTAATAAGCACTACTTCCTATGTGTAACTTCAAAACTTTTGGATAAATCGACGATCATTTAAGGTTTTTCTGGTCATATTTTTTGTAATCCAGAATAAAAAGTATTAAAAAAGTGTTCAATTAGTTATAGATAACATAGTAGCGAGCTAGATAATAACAATGGCAAGTATTTCAGCATTTATTGGGTAGAACACAAATCTAGGGTGCTCGCATAATGCAGCTTAACTGCATAAAAAACAAGACTATAGTGCTTCACCTGAAGTTGTTAAATAGCAATGCACATAGGAGATATTTCCAGATTTGACCTCCAGATAAGACTCAGCTTCAGATTTGACCTCCATGTAAGACTATGCATTAAATTTGATTTCCATGTGAAACTTGGCTTCAGAATTGACCTCCTCGTCAATCTTGGACAAATCTGAAGCCATCTCTGACATGGAGGTCAAATCTTTAGCCAAGTCTGAAGCCTACTCTAACATGGAAGTCCAATCAGAGGCAAAGTCTGACATGGAGGTCAAATCTGAAGCAAAGTCTTACATGAAGGTCAATCATGAAGCCAAACCTAACATGGAGGTAAAATCTGAAGCCAAGTCTGACATGGTGGTCAATCATGAAGCCAAGTCTGACATGGAGGTCAATCATGAAGCCAAGTCTGAAATACAGGTTGAATCTGAAGCTGAGTCTAACATGGTTTTCAATCATGAAGCCAAGTCTGACATGGTGGTCAAAACTTTAGGCAAGTCTGACATGGAGGTCAAATCTGTAGCAAAGTCTGACATGGTGGTCAATCATGAAGCAAAGTCTAACATGGTTTTCAATCATGAAGCCAAGTCTGACATGGAGGTCAAAACTTTAGGCAAGTCTGACATGGAGGTCAAATCTGAAGCAAAGTCTAACATGGAGGTCAAATCTGAAGCAAAGTCTAACATGGTGGTCAAATATGAAGCAAAGTCTTACATGGTGGTCAATCATGAAGCCAAGTCTTTCACAGAGGTAAATCATGAAGCCAAGTCTGACATGGAGGTCAAATCTGAACCAAAGTCTGACATGGAGGTCAAATCTGAAGCATAGTCTGACATGGAGGTCAATCATGAAGCCAAGTCTGACATGGAGGTCAAATCTGAACCAAAGTCTGACATGGAGGTCAAATCTGAAGCATAGTCTGACATGGAGGTCAATCATGAAGCCAAGTCTGACATGGAGGTCAAATCTGAAGCAAAGTCTGACATGGAGGTCAAACCTAAGCAAAGTCTGACATGGAAGTCAATCATGAAGCCAAGTCTGACATGGAGGTCAAATCTGAAGCAAAGTCTGACATGGAGGTCAAATCTGAAGCAAAGTCTTACATGGTGGTCAATCATAAAGCCAAGTCTGACATGGTGGTCAAAACTTAAGGCAAGTCTGCAGGCTTCAGGATTGACATCCACGTCAAACTTGGTTTCAGATTTGACATCCCTGGCTCAGCTTTTGGGGAAACATTAACCTGCTAGTCAGCAAGCTTTAAAGACAGAACTGACATGTATGCCTGGTTTTATGTACAATAGAAATGCAATATGTTTGAATAAAACTATTGTCTGTTTAATAAAATGATACTTCTCAGTTTAGTCACATGACCACATACAAAAAATACCTGACATGTCATAATTAACTTACCTCATTATAACAGCTTCCATTAAGAAGTCTAATTCTGCTTGCTCTGTAGTAAGTGCTGGTAAAGTCTGAAAAGAAGAAAGTTATAGGATTATAATGACTTAGTTTGGCTTTCAGACTATTTTGATTTGAGCGACTTATAAAGACAACAATACTTTATTGTAATAGGGTTATACTAACTCAGTTAGTTATGCAACTAATCTTTCATTATATCCTCAAAATATTGTTGTAGACATGTAATGTCACCAAACCCAATTTGCACTACTTTGTATAAAAAGAAACTGCAATCAAATAGGTTTTATCAGAGATTTAACAATTCATCTATTTCCAATTGTAATTATGCACTTCTTTCAATATAGGTAAATTTACTGAGATACACTTAACAGCTGTCAACTCACATTATATTTAAAACATATAAAGACCTAAGAGAAAAGGTAAAATTAACAGAAACTTTTGCATGTTACATCCCAGCTCCTTTGTTCTAACAGGGGTGATCTGATCTGAGCCGGATCACCCCAGTTTGTTTTCCTTTGTTATGCATGCTTTCCTTTGTTCTGCAACATTTTGGCAGGAATGTCAAATCCACTATAAAACTTATAATTAATTATACGGAAAAGACTAGCTATCAAAATTCAGGTAGAAAAAATCCAGTGTATACGCTGGGATTCGAACTCAAGGCCTTTGGCATATAAAGCCACGACACAAACCACCACACCAGGACAATTGGATACGAAATTATCAATAATTTAACACACTTAAAGGAGGCAAGATATTTTTATAAGTGGGGGGAGTTGGCAGACCTTTAATCAGTGGGGTTTAAACCCTTTTCGTTAATAAGTGAGTTGTTAGACTGATTATTCAATTTGATTTGACACTTTTTCAAAAGTGGGGCGAGTCGGTAAACAAGAGTGGGGCGATTTTTTTATAAAGTGGCGATATAGTGTGGGCCGATTGGCCAGTTGGCATTGTTAGATATCTACTCATCGTGTTCGGGGGTCATAAGGGGGTATACATCATATAGTAATATATAAAGTATATTATAATGGTTTTGTGGCGTTCTAAACTAGATTTTGTGAATTGTAAATGGTTTTTCATCTAATCTAAAACAGTTGGGATGTAAAATAGTTATCCCACTCAGACTTGGTGTGTCAGTGTTAGATCACCCTCTGGCCTCTGGCCATCAGGGTGACTGACACACCAAGTCCGAGTGGGATAACTATTAATGAGATCTCCACAAAAAGATAAAAAGAAAACTTTTTAAAATGAGCAATTAAAAAATGTTTAGAAATCCATTTCTTACAAAAATTATTCATTCTTTTTGTGATAGGTTTGAGCTGACTCACTCAGTAGTCAGTACCATACCTTTTTTTAAATAGTTTATAGAAAATGTGCCTACTATCACATATTTTATTTAGCTACACTAATAGCTACATGATTACACAATTGCTACACTAATAGCTACATGATTACACAATTTCAAGGAGAGCTTTAATAAAATTATATGAATGTCCTGTAAACAAAACATACTTTGATTCTTGAAATCCAGAAAACATAAAATCCATAACATTGGATAAATTGTAATGGACAATTTCTAATGATCATTATAAATCAACTCTCAGATATTTCTGACCTCCATTAAAGGTCAACACAACAATATCTTTTGTCAAAACAAGTCATTTAAAGCCTATACAAGTATTTGTCAACTGATTTTTCAAGATAACCCTATTTTTCAAAAGAAATGATGTGACGTAAACAACTATCTGATAAATCAATTGAAATCAGCCAATTCATCAGAGTAACAGTGATTTTATTGCTGTGGTTCATCTTGACAGTCGCTACATTTTAATTGATATAGAGATTTGTTTAGTACAATTTCATTACTTGAACAATAAAATATCAGTGTCTAAAAAATACATGAATAGTTTATGGTTTTATATTTAGGCTTCTTGTATTGTGCTGTAGTTGGTTTACATACCTGTCAACCTGTGACGATGAAAATGCAGGTCATGACCTGCATTGAAGAATCAAATCTCAGGTCATAACGCGTACAAACTTTTTCGAGCTGAATTTCAGTATTTATGGTACATTTTCTTATAATGTATATCAAAGATACCAAAACATCATGTAAATGCATGTTCACTTTGTTAAGTCATTTGAAATCTTATTAAATATTATTTCATTACACTTTTAATGATTTTTATAAATTTGTGTAACTCAAGTCTTATGTGCTTTACTTTTGAGAAAAATACTGCAATCATCAAACACTAGAATTTAATGTAATTCTTAAATGTTTGAGACTATTGACTATGCAGCCTTAAACCATAAAATTTTTCATTCATCAAGGAAATTAGACTATGATAAAATATAGTAATACAGTTAAAGGAAGTATAAATGTAAAAAATAATTTTCAACTTTTTAAAAAAATTGTATAAAGGTATAAAAATAATGAAAAGTTATTTTTCAATATGTATTTGAATTTTATATTTTTATGATTTAATCGTTTCACCCATAAAACGTAAATTTAAGGAATAATTTTGAATGGTGACAAATAAGGGGAAGTAATTCTAGTTCAGTTTGTAAACCAATGGTGCAATTTATTTACGACCTAAAGCTAAGGTAATTGGTGTTAATTTGTGTTTAACACCAAAGCTGTCAAGTGAATTAGCCATGCACTTAATGGGTCACTTAATTTGACAGTTGACATAGTTAGATGAACTTCCTGTTCATGGAAGAATTACGAATTTGCCAATATTTCAAAGGAATATTACTTATGAAATCAATCTCAAGGCTAAGAAATACGGGTGAAATCGGGTCATTTTCGGAATTCCCGGGTTATTTTAATGACCCGGCGGGTGATCCCTCAGAATTGTGAAAATCTCGGGTCAAACCCGCAGAATACGGGTCAGTTGACAGGTATGGGTTTAGTGCTCTCTCAATATAAAGTTTACTACAAGCTTTTTAATTAACAGAATGAAATATTGACTGCTACTCGAGATATCTTTTTCTCTATAATATTAAACATATTTTAAGACTAGGCTTATATTTGAATTAAATTCAACCACCATGTAAGAGAGATAGAATATCCTTATTTCATTACTAATGTAAGGTTTGGGTATGTATGAACATTGCATATTTGTTTTTTGTATACAAAAGAGGGGCAAAAGATACCAGAGGGACATTCCAAGGCATTTAACAATAAAGCTTGTGAGGGTCAGAGGAGACTTTTAATACCAGGAAGTAGAATATCTAAACAAAATTTTACAAACTCAATGATCTTAGGTTTGGAAATGCACAATAGGACACTAACTTTATGTCTGCTTAATTGGTGATCAGTCGCATGTTTCTCAATATTATAATCAAAGAGCTGAAAGCTCTGAAGAAAAATGACGCCACTGTCTCTAATATTGGGATAGTTTTTATGCAAGTCTTGATTTTCACATACCGTAATTAGTTTAACAATGCAACATGTCTCGTAAGCATATAATTGATATTAGTATATGAGTGTGTGTGAAGTGAAGGTGCCAACTGGCTGGGTTTTTTTTAAGACAAATGAATAGGTCAAGACTACCTGAATTGTACAAATAAATACTGTAGAAAGGCTTCTATATTTCTCACTGATACATAGGCTGAATCCGGGTCCGTTCGTGCCCATTCACGTTTGCGCCAACTCATGTTCGCCCCCTTTCACTTTCACACCCTACATGTTCGCAACTAATCTTAATTGGTTTTGTGTTTAATAACTCTGTAAGCAAGTGTTTTCTTATAAGTATAATTGTTGTCATTGTCTCAAAATAAAGTGAGACAGCATTTTTTTTTTGTGTTGAATAAATCTTAATCATGTTTTGGATAGCGTATTGTTAAAGATAATAATAATCCTTTCTAAATAAAGTGGTATTTTGTCAACGTTTTATTTAGCGTTGAATAACTCTTAATCATGTTTTGGTTAGTGTATTGCTATACTTTGTTTCATTGACCTCTTTCATAATGAAGTGAGATTCTGACTAATTTTTTTTCTGTGTGTTGAAATTTTTTTATCATGTTTTGGTTATAATAGTGGATTGCTATATTTTGGTTCCTATATTTTATTGTTTCGTTGTTTCAGATCAAAGGGCTTAAAAACAATTATCTTTTGTGTTTTTCCTTTAAAATCTTCAATGTTTTACTCATACCAAGCTATAAATACATTCAGTATTTACACCAAAGCAATTTAAAACAACAATCATGATTTTCCAATTATTCAACTTGAATTTGAATTAAAATTGGGCGCGAATGAGTAGAGTGCGAACGGACCTTGGGTGTGAACGTGCGAGGTGTGAAAGTGTATTGGGCGCAAACAGACCTGATACCACATAGTCTGAACCCCCTTCTCCCACAAAATATGAAGTAAATTAAAAACAAATTGTTCAGAGAACAATTGAAGTCTTTCCACTAGAAAAGATCTATTTTTATATTGAAATATGAAAAATCAGTTTAAAATGTTAGTTCCTATGGCTTTATGACGTCCTATTAACCTATGACCTTGACCTCAATTTCAAGGTCACAAACCATGGACCTTGAATCAAAATATCCTAGGTCTTTAATATGTTTGGTTAATGAGTACTACCACTTGACGCGTAATTTTAAATGTAAGATGGACAAAAACTCCCTTTTATTGTATGCGCAGCCTTTCAACCAAAATATACAAGTAAGGACATGTCGCAACTAATAATTTATGAAAAATTATTTGTCAAAATGTCATACAGTATTTGAAAAGAAGTGAAAATAAGCCAAAATCAAAATTTATAATATGACCTTGACCTTTGACATTGACCTCATTTTCATTTTTAGTACCAATGACCTCATGAAGACCCTAGGTCTCTATCAGTTATGGTTTACCAGTTGAAAATGCATATCGCTTGAATCAAATGAAAAAGGGGGAATAACTCTCATATGGAGTCCCCATAGAGCTAGGGTTCAAACGAATATTCTTATCCTAAATATGTAACGAGTAATTTGGTAAAATAAAATCTTTTACGGTTACGAAGGAGAGGTGGCCACAAGAAAAACAGTGTTTGGGGAGATAACTCTTACAACGTAATGTATTTTGTTATAATTACATTTGATACATGTTTCATTATAATACTTTATTCTGATTGGCTAACTGCACATCACATGTTATTCCTCAAGCAATTGCATCACTCAATAAAACTTTTCATTCATGATAACACGTGGTCCCACAATAAAGTGCACAGATGAATTGAATAAAAAAGTTATAAAATTCGTGTTTTCATGATCCTAGCTAAAAAAAGTAATTATAAGTATTGAATGTTTCTTTTTGTAACCTCATAGGGTTGCAAAAGCGTTGACCGTGTGCACATTTTTAGAATGAAGCGCTTACGCTTACGCGCTTCATACAAAAAGTACTTCGGTCAACGCTTTTACACCTCAATGAATTTACAAAAAAAAAAGCATTCAATACTTAAATGCAGTTGTAAATTTTTAAAGCAAAAAGAGTTAATACTAACTTTCACTTTTTTGGATGTTCATGTACATTTTGTATGTATTTATTTTTCTCAACTACATGAATTTTTTGGTGTATTTTTAATGATATATATGAGTAGTTCAAATAATTATTACGTCTGGCAAGGCTTTTTAAATTTTATTCTGGGACACCTTCCTATGACCACAAGGCTATGTTAATTTTTTTCTGGGACGCCTTCTTAAGAACGTCTTAGGAAGGCGTCCCAGAAAAAAATAAAATAGCCTTGTCAGACGTCATTATTATTTGGACTAATACATGAGATATTGGATATTTTTATGCATTATTTAACCAGTTGAGTCTTTTACAGGATTGTTTGTTTAATGCTGTTTAAACATTACTGAAAAAAAACACCTTAAATTTGCTAATTATTTGGCATGAAAGTTTGATTTATTGAAAGG
Source organism: Mytilus edulis (assembly GCA_019925275.1). Lineage (NCBI taxonomy): Eukaryota > Metazoa > Mollusca > Bivalvia > Mytilida > Mytilidae > Mytilus > Mytilus edulis. The sequence goes on from CM034350.1 coordinate 1,780,124, forward strand.
GACTCATAGTTTTCCATTTAATTTTAATAATTGTCTAATGGTTAAAACAATAGCTTCGTTGTTTACTTTTATACACAACAACATATTCACTTTGGTTTCGTTGTTTACCTAATATTCACTATGTACTTGGTAACAGTTATTAATTAATTGAATAGAAAATATTATAATAAATATTATTGGAAGCCGAATTGACGTCAAATAGGTGCCGATTTGACTAGATGCCAATTTAACCAGGTGCCGAATTGACTTGTACGTTTCAATTCCTCTGCGATCGTTTGCGGTATTTTCTTGAGAAAACCTATTTTCCATCATCAAAGAGAAGAAGAAACTGCTTGAAATGATTCCCGAACGCTTCGTGATTGTTAAAATAAGTTTAATTCACTCAAAAAACAATTTTAAAACTTGCGATGTTTAAACAGGAAGTTTCAAAAGCACGTGTAAAAGAAGAAATTAACCGGTGAGAGTGGAAATCCGTACATAACATATATCACTATAGTACGACTTTTAAAGCAAAACAGTTTCATCCTTTTGTAAAACAGTCTTTAATATACCTATCACATTAATGTTTGAAGGGTCTTAAGCTTATTCAAACCATATAAGTCGGTATGAAACACCAAAACGGAATGATAATAACCGATTACGTTTTGTAGTTTACAAAATTCTGGACTGGTTCCTGTCAAACTACAACACTTTGTTCGACTGTAGTGGAATACAAACAGAAACCAGTTAGTTTGTAAACTGGTTCCTGGCTGATTACTACACAATGCTCATGCATATTAATGATAACACAAGCACATTCCAGTTTGTATTGAAATTAGTAAATACGAAACCAAGCGCGGTAGGCAGAGAAATCAGGTCGGCAGTTATGGAACAATGACTGCGTCATTTTCCAAAAACTTGAAATTGCATTTTTGTCTAAAATTACAAAATCACAATAATAAATGCACGAAATAATTTGAGAATTTACAGTGTACATGATGTTTTTTTTCAGGATAATAAATTAGTAAGGTGTTAGTTAACCTTTGAACATACAGTGAATGACCTTTATTATTAACCTGTGAACATACAGTCAATGACCTTTATTATAAACCTGTGAACATACAGTCAATGACCTTTATTATTAACCTGTGAACTGACCTTTATTATTAACCTATGAACATACAGTGAATGACCTTTATTATAAACCTGTGAACATACAGTCAATGAGCTTTATTATTAACCTGTGAACATACAGTCAATTACCTTTATTATTAACCTGTGAACATACAGTCAATGACCTTTATTATTAACCTGTGAACATACAGTCAATGACCTTTATTATTAACCTGTGAACATACAGTCAATGACCTTTATTATTAACCTGTGAACATAGTCAATGACCTTTATTATTAACCTGTGAACATACATTCAATGACCTTTATTATAACCTGTGAACATACAGTCAATGACCTTTATTATTAACCTGTGAACATACAGTCAATGACCTTTATTATTAACCTATGAACATACAGTGAATGACCTTTATTATTCTAACCTGTGAACATACAGTCAATGACCTTTATTATTAACCTGTGAACATACAGTCAATGACCTTTATTATTAACCTGTGAACATACAGTCAATGTCCTTTATTATTAACCTGTGAACATACAGCCAATGACTATTATTAACCTGTGAACATACAGTCAATGACCTTTATTATTAACCAGTGAACATACAGTCAATGACCTTTATTATTAACCTGTGAACATACAGTCAATGACCTTTATTATTAACCTGTGAACATACAGTCAATGACCTTTATTATTAACCTGTGAACATACAGTCAATGTCCTCTATTATTAACCTGTGAACATACAGCCAATGACCTTTATTATTAACCTGTGAACATACAGCCAATGACTATTATTAACCTGTGAACATACAGTCAATGACCTTTATTATTAACCTGTGAACATACAGTCAATGACCTTTATTATTAACCTGTGAACATACAGTCATTGACCTTTATTATTAACCTGTGAACATACAGTCAATGACCTTTATTATTAACCTGTGAACATACAGTGAATGACCTTTATTATTAACCTGTGAACATACAGTCAATGACCTTTATTATTAACCTGTGAACATACAGTCAATGACCTTTATTATTAACCTGTGAACATACAGTCAATGACCTTTATTATAACCTGTGAACATACAGTCAATGTCCTTTATTATTAACCTGTGAACATACAGTGAATGACCTTTATTATTAACCTGTGAACATACAGTCAATGACCTTTATTATTAACCTGTGAACTGACCTTTATTATTAACCTATGAACATACAGTCAATGACCTTTATTATTAACCTGTGAACTGACCTTTATTATTAACCTATGAACATACAGTCAATGACCTTTATTATTAACCTATGAACATACAGTCAATGACCTTTATTATTAACCTGTGAACTGACCTTTATTATTAACCTGTGAACATACAGTCAATGACCTTTATTATTAACCTGTGAACATACAGTCAATGACCTTTATTATTAACCTGTGAACATTCAGTCAATGACCTTTATTATTAACCTGTGAACATACAGTCAATGAGCTTTATTATTAACCTGTGAACATACAGTCAATGACCTTTATTATTAACCTGTGAACATACAGTCAATGACCTTTATTATAACCTGTGAACATACAGTCAATGACCTTTATTATTAACCTGTGAACATACAGTCAATGACCTTTAGTATTAACCTGTGAACATACAGTCAATGACCTTTATTATTAAAATATTTTAAACAAACGTCTTACTAAAAGAAATGCTGATCTCAGATAGAACTAATGTTTCAACTTACATAAATTTTTCAAATGGCGGAGTAGGAAATTAACATTGTGTTTAGAAATGCTGGGTTTCCTGTTGTGAACCCTGATACCTATGACCTTGATGATGAGAACCCGGATGACAAAAATCCAGTGGTACGATCATGATGTAATTTTGTTTGATAAAATTCTAGCTTTTTAGTCAGATATACCAACATAGAAAATGAACCATGGAGGTAAAAGGAAGCCCTCATATAACAACTCAAACAACCCAAGGATTCTGATGGAAAACAACATGAACTCCAAGTGAAAGTGAAACTGATAACTCACAAACTAATGTTTCCAAGGTCACATACAAGGATATGTAAAATGGTTAAAATATTATCATTTTGAATTCAAGAGACACCCAAATTCTTAAAATTTTAGAGCCATTAAATATGCAAACAATCATGATGAAAAGGCTGTGAAAACTTGTATTGTTCATGTCACAATATTTTCACACAAAACATAACATAATTTTAAATACATACATTATTATGGTATTTGTATTTATAAGATTACAATTACAACAAGATATTTTTCATGCAAATTATCTGAGATCCAAGTCATTACTTTCTGTCAAAGCGAAGACCTGAATAAACTGGCCTGTTTTCACTCCATAAAAACCATATCCGACCAGTTTATACAGATTTTACTGTATAAGGGATATTTAAGTTACTTTGTAGATAAGGCATTTAAGATGATTCCATAAACTTATCTGAATCTGTTAAAAAAGTCTCAAGAGGAAAAAGTCTCAAGAGGAAAGACTAACAACTGGCAAACAAAAATCTGCTTGTTTTCTGCTGATTGGTCAGGTTGTTGTCTCTATAAACCTCTTCAAGTCATTGCACTTGCATTAATGAAATAATTAATATATACAATTACTTTATTCTTCATTCAATGAAAAATGTTTCAAGTGTTATTACTCCTACTACATAATATGATTATCTTTCTCCTAATTGACCGGTCAAACATCTTTTACCTCCTCTTTACACTGAATGATGGACATACTGATTTTGACCTATAAGTGACCACAATTGAACTTATAGTTTATACCATAAGAAGCTAAGCACTATCATCTTTTCTATAATACATTGTAACTTTTTCAGTATTTGAGAAGGCTTCTGTTAAATAACACAGCAGTAAAGCTGATTAGCTCTGAACCCGATCAATGTATTTACCAATTAACCTTGATGTCCATTTCTTTTCTTATTGTTTATTAATAATAAACATTTCAGATATTTTATTTTATTTTTTTGTCATTTAAAGGGGCATAAGCTTCTATTTAGACCTTCATTAAAATTCTTTCTTTTTGTTTCAAGAACTAATACATGCAGAATCTTGAATTAAATATTTCATTGTAAACAGTCAGTTAGGCCCAAATTTGACATAATCAGATACAAAAACTAGAGGCTCTAAAGAGCCTGTGTCGCTCACCTTGGTCTATGTGAATATTAAACAAAGGAAGCAGATTGAAAATTGACTACAAAGTTCAATAACTCCTACAGGGGTCAATTGACCATTTCGTTCATGTTGACTTATTTGTAGATCTTACTTTGCTGAAAATTATTGCTGTTTATCGTTTACCTATATCTATAATAATATTCAATATAATAACCAAAAACAGCAAAATGTCCTTAAAATTACCAATTCAGGGGCCGCAACCCAAAAACAGGTTGTCCAATTCATCTGAAAATTTCAGGGCAGATAGATCTTGACCTGATTAACAATTTTACTTCATGTCAGATTTTCTCTAAATTATTTGGTTTTTGAGTTATAAGCCAAAAACTGCATTTTACCCCTATGTTCTATTTTTAGCAGTGGCGGCCATCTTGGTTTGATGGCCAGGTCACCGGACACATTTTTTAAACAAGAAACCCCAAAGATGATTGTGGCCAAGTTTGGATCAATTTGGCACAGCAGTTTCAGAGAAGAAGATTTTAGTAAAAGATATATAAAATTTACGAAAAATGGTTAAAAATTGACTTTAAAGGGCAATAACTCCTAAAGAGGTCAACTGACCATTTTGGTCATGTTGACTTATTTGTAACTCTGACCTTGCTGAACATTATTGCTGTTTACAGTTTACCTATATCTATAATAATATTCAATATAACAACCAAAAACAGCAAAATTTCCTTAAAATTAACAATTCAGAGGCCGCAACCCAAAAACAGGTTGTCCAATTCATCTGAAAATTTCAGGGCAGATAGATCTTCGCCTGATTAACAATTTTATCCATGTCAGATTAGCTCTAAATGCTTTGGTTTTTGAGTTGTAAGCCAAAAACTGCATTTTACCCCTATGTTCTATTTATAGCCATGGCGGTCATCTTGGTTAGTTGGCGGGGTCACCGGACACAATTTTTAAACTAGATACCCCAATGATGATTGTGGCCAAGTTTCAAATAATTTGGTCCAGCAGTTTCAGAGGAGAAGATTTTTCTAAAAGATTACTAAGATTTACGAAAAATGGTTAAAAATTGACTATAAGGTCCGAGAACACAATTAATTCGTAGTGCATTTCTTTTAGAACATAAATGAAAATAAAAAAAATCCCACCTGCGCTTTCTCAAAGAAACTTTTACAGTGTGTTGTACTACTTTTGGGACAAATTATATCAAATTTATAGAAAACTTCATCGCCTCTAACTCAAAATATGGCCAATTTTATGTTTAGGGCGTCTTGAAATCTTTTGACAGCTTCCGAAGTGCTCATTTTCAACCTTTTTCAGCTGGACCAAATCACTACTTTCCTTTAAAATTCTGGACCCAAATTTTTTTACAGTGTAATTTCAACCCCCTTCTTGCAATTTGAGGCAGTGAACATGGAGAAATAAATTTGGAAGGGGTATAAAAATTAATGGCAAGTAACCCACTGTCAACACTAGGGACTATATTTGTGAACAACGAAAATCAAGGGACGACAATGGTGGTCTCGGACCTAATAGGGTAGAAAGAGTAGACAAATCTTAAAAAAACTTGGTATGAACAAAGCTTAATGTATTATAACACTACTTACAAAGTTTCATGACAATAGGATGTATATTATAGACATTAAGTTTAGTTCTATACTCATCTTTGCGTGTAAAATTTTGACGTTAAAATTGAAAAATTTCAACTATCAACATTTGGGGCTTTAAAAATTTAAATATTGCAAAAAAATACTTGTTAAATGCCTTAATATATAACTTATCATGTACTAAAAGCAATAGAGTACTCATTTGATTTATCAGACTTGGCATAATTATTCATAAGTCAAATTTATATGAGCCTGCGCCTAAAAATTCAGGTTTTTCAATGAAGTGGAGCCTTACATGAAGATGTAATATTTTCCAGCAATTTTAAATTTGTGAAGCTTTTTGGTTATAAATAATCCTTACATATGTATTTAAAGTACTTTAAATGGAAAGAAAAGTTACAAATAACATATCATATTAGTTTAGAAGGGTCTTAGGCCAAGTAAGACTGGAAAAAATTTAGGGTCAATTAAGGCCGTGCCACATATTTACATTTAAAAATGCATATTGAGGCTATAAAAAATAAAAATGTGTGTCTTTTTTATCATTTCTATACTCATGTGACATGATACAACAAATCTGAGCACAAAAAGACTCTTGCAAATAACTTTTCTTACAAGCAGTATGGGCTGAAACAAAGATTTTTGCCTTTTTAGGGAAAAACTTTCATGCAATTTATTCTCAACAGGCTTATATTTAAACCACTTGCTATCCTACAGAAGAAAAGAAATATAGTATGTGAAATGGAACAGGTACAATAGACATTGTAAAGTGCATTTGATACAAATTTAGTGAAGTCTCTAATATGGACATCAAATTTTATATACCAAGCTCCCCACTATTGCCTTCATCCAAACAAGGCGTTAGACAAGGGTCATTCATACAACACATTTTGCACATTTTATCTGAGATAAACTTCTTTTCTTTAGATTCAGAGTTCATAAATAAGTAAAAAAAGCAGGTAAAGGCATAGAAACACAAATATTGACACATAAAAACCTGTCAGATAGAAAGTCAGGATGCCATTTATGCATCAATATTGAAAAAGTTATAAAATGCCTATTTTGACCATAAAATGTCAAAATTGGTCGTTTTGGCAGAAATTCTATAAAATAAAAGTTTAAATCCTTTAGTTTCATGCTATTTGACAAGTTGACACCATCAAATCATTTAGGGAAGTTGCCAGAGTACAAATTCTATATTTACAGATTTCACCTCTTAGGTCCGAGAACACAATTAATTCGTAGTGCATTTCTTTTAGAACATAAATGAAAATAAAAAAAATCCCACCTGCGCTTTCTCAAAGAAACTTTTACAGTGTGTTGTACTACTTTTGGGACAAATTATATCAAATTTATAGAAAACTTCATCGCCTCTAACTCAAAATATGGCCAATTTTATGTTTAGGGCGTCTTGAAATCTTTTGACAGCTTCCGAAGTGCTCATTTTCAACCTTTTTCAGCTGGACCAAATCACTACTTTCCTTTAAAATTCTGGACCCAAATTTTTTTACAGTGTAATTTCAACCCCCTTCTTGCAATTTGAGGCAGTGAACATGGAGAAATAAATTTGGAAGGGGTATAAAAATTAATGGCAAGTAACCCACTGTCAACACTAGGGACTATATTTGTGAACAACGAAAATCAAGGGACGACAATGGTGGTCTCGGACCATAAAGGGCAATAACTCCTAAAGTGGTCAACTGATCATTTTGGTCATGTTGACTTATTTGTAGATCTTTCTTTGCTGAACATTATTGCTTTTTACAGTTTATCTCTATCTAAAATAATATTCAAGATAATAACCAAAAACAACAAAATTTCCTTAAAATTACCAATTCAGGGGCAGCAACCTAACAACGGAATGTCAGATTCATCTGAAAATTTCAGAGCAGATAGATCTTAACCTGATTAACAATATTACCCTTTGTCAGATTTGCCCTAAATGCTTTGGTTTTTGAGTTATAAGCCAAAAACTGCATTTTACCCCTATGTTCTATTTATAGCCATGGCGGCCATCTTGGTTAGTTGGCGGGGTCACCGGACACAATTTTTAAACAAGATACCCCAATGATGATTGTGGCCAAGTTTGGTTAAATTTGGCCTAGTAGTTTCAGTGGAGAAGATTTTTGTAAAAGTTAACGCAGGACGACGACGGACGCCGACGACGGACGACGCCGGACGCCGGACGCCAAGTGATGAGAAAAGCTCACTTGGCCCTTCGGGCCAGGTGAGCTAAAAATGGCTGATGTATTATAGACTTGCAAGTCATTAATATGACCTAAATTGAATTCCTATTTATTCGACCTCCAATTGAACCAGTAAGCTGGAGATAACTTATGCATGTAATAGACATGTTCAGCTATTATAAGGAAAAGAGTGTCAACACTGAAAGAGAATTATGAATGACCTGAAGAACTGATTAATTCGACAAAAAAATCATTCTTATGAAGTAAAAATGATGATTAACTTGCTTTTTAAATCTATAACATGATATCAAACAGACCTACAAATAATCCAACTGCATGTGGTCCAGATCTTTTATAATTATATTTATATCAGTAATTACTGCTCATATCTGCAATCTTCTGATGTCATCTCTATGGTTGATTAAAGGGCAACTAGACTTTAATATATATACATCTAATTCTGATATATATTATCCAATCTATGCATTGTTAATTTTTTATTTCAGACTTTTTGTAATGTGGATCTACATTTTAGTGTCATAATTGAAATATGAGAATTTAAGTCAAATCGGTAAACATGAATTTGACATCTAAATTAGCTGAGCTGATGCACTTTAAACATTGCGACAATAAAAAAAGTCAAGATTAATGTATTTCACCATTCAGAAGCCTAAATAATCACTTCTAAGCATCTTAATCTCCGACAAGAAATCATAAAATATAAAGTTCTATATCAAAAAGAAATCATATTTGTGACTTTAAATATTTAACTACGCACTTGATAAAAATTGAGAATTTCAAACAAGATACCATATATTTCTTTATCTTGAACTTTACTTTGTGTGTCTGACTGAGACAGAAATTGATTGTAAACCATTTTTATCTTATTGAGGGTTCTATAATAAGAAAATACAACCATTGACAAGATTTCTGACAGACATATTACCATGTAGTAATGTCCAACTGGTTTTCCCAAATCTCCAATTAAAACAAAAACTAAATATGTTTATAGTGTTTCAGTCCTACAATTTCAATTGACAGATCTGACAAAATCATGCTGAGCCTAGATGATTGATTCAAAATGAAAATAATAAACAGTCTATCTGACAAGGATAAGTCCAACAAATTTTAATGGTACCAATTATTTTTTATAGGAATGTTAACATTTATTTTATTTGCAATCAACAGTGTGTAAAGGAAACAATCGTTGTATGCCAGTGGCTAAGTTTAGGGGTCAAGGACGTGAATAATGAGAATCAAAGAAAATATTGACATATTGGAGTGTTTAATTTGATTCCAGGAAATGTTTCCTCCCACTTTATATGTCTTTAATATCTTAATGGAAGGTATTTCACTTTACCATTATATCTATTAATCAATCCATATATAGAAATATGTGTTTTTATTTTCTACCACTAAAAATCGTAAAAAGGTTGACTCAAAAGACTTTGTCACCTCAAATGATGACAACCAAATCCTATGTAATCTGATGTTCATGGTATAATGGTTTACTTTTATAAATTGTTACTTGGATGGAGAGTTGTCTTAGACATTGGCACTCATACCACATCTTCCTATATCTGTATGAGAGCTTTCTGTCAAAAACATCACAGCATTTATGTTCACAAGATACAAAAAAATGTATTACAATAGTACACAAAATTTCACTTGCTACAAATTCTTGCCTGTTTTACTGATCATCAGTTCTAAGATGGTAAAACTTAATTTGGTACAACAGACGTGTGGTTTTGTTACATGAAAGTCATTACAATAAACCCCAAGTATCACATAGATTTAACATACTGTTAATTTAGAAATTATTGCAATGTTTTTATTATTGCAAACATGCGACAGGGTCATAATCACATTTTGAAATTTTTTGTATGAATTAAACAGGAAAAATTAAAAATGCATTTTAGTCTAAAATGACAAAAACGCAATATTAATAAATGCATGTAATAATTTCTGAATTTACAGTAATCAATGATCCATGAAATTTAGGTCAATGTCAAATCAACCCTACCACACAGCCATGTATATATATCAATCATTCAATACACCAAATATAATTGGTATACTGCTAAAAGTATCTGAGAAACAGACCTTTTACTGAAAACTCAACATTGACCAATGAACTATAAAACTGTGGCATGCCAGACTGCAGATAGATAAAAGAAGATGTGGTATGAGTGCCAATGAAACAGATCTCCATCCAAGTCAAAATTTATAAAAGTAAATCATTATAGGTCAAAGTACCGTCATCAACACGGTGCCTTGCCATGTATATGTTACAGTAAATAGGTGAAATTAGGAATTACACGTAATTACTAAACATTTCAGTAAATACCTATAATTACTAGCCAATTTAGTTATAACATGTAATTACTAGTTGTTTCAGTGATAACTGGTATTCACTGATTTTTTTGGTCATTTTTACAGCTATTTACTTACTTGATATTTTTGTTTTAAAATTAAAGACATGATAATTCAAGATATCAAATAAGGAAGTAAATGGTTAAGGATTTCAGGGCTTTACTTAAGGATTAAGGAATACAAGGCACTTCAAAAGTGCATACTCTTTAGTGTTTGTGAATTGAAACTGGAAAATGGTTGTTTGATAAGTTTTGAAACTCCCTAAAAATCGTTTTCAGCATGCAAGACAATGATATCAATCCAAAATTGAGATATACATTTGTGAGAAGTTTATAGTCAATTTCACCAGCTCTTTTTAATGATAGACATTTGATTATGCCAAATTTGGTTAAATGATCTTGATAATTCTTAAAATTTCATAATTTTGTTAAATTTAAATCTCCATAAGGCTTACTTTGCATATCAATTTGCCCAATAACATAAGTTAAATTCTTTTTACAAAATAGGTTTAACTACGACTTCTTTTTTCATACATTTGCAATAAAGCTGACATTCTTCACAAACAAAATTGTTCAAATTGATGGCGTTTAGTGTCACATTATCATATTTCTGTGCTTCTGTGTTTTACTTTTTTATGAGTTTTCAAACCTCCAAACTTTAAGCTTATATACCTGCATAAAAATTTTATCATCGTTTTTACCTATTTAAGAATGATCTTTTTGTGGATTGAATAAGTCTACTGAATGGTCCATCCTTTTTGTTTTAATTTCAATGTTGACATTCTTTTTTTTTTTGTCGAGCCTGCAACTTTTGTCGCAAAAGCGAGACATATCGAACCAACCTACATTCCGTTGTTAACGGCGTCCACAAATGTTCACTCTGTGGTTAAACTTTTTAAAACTATCTTGGATTTGTGGTTAAACTTTTTAAAACTATCTTGGATTTCTACCAAACCTGAACAGAAGCTTGTTTATGATCATAAGATAAATTTTAAGAAGTAAATTTTGTAAAAATAAAATTTGGCTTTTTACGTATTTTACTAATAAATGGACTTAGTTTGTTATGCCAGGTAACGGTACATTCACCCTCTGGTTAAGTTTTTAAAAGTTTTAATAACTTTCTCAAAATATCCTGGATTCTACCAAACTTGGACAGAAGCTTGTTCATGATCATAAGATAATTTCAAGAAGTACAGTTTGTAAAAAAAAAACTTTTTAGGTATATTACTTGTAAATAGACTAGTTTTTTTCTAGTAATAATTACATGCACTCTGCAGTTAAAAGTTTTTAAAACATTTATCATACTTTATATATACAGTGAAACCTGGGTAAACCGAACCCTGATAAAACCGAATTTCAGTTTAAACCGAACAATTTTCAAAGTCCCACAAAATTTCCCTATCAATTAACGTTAATCTAGCCTGAAAAAACCGAACCCTGTCAACACCGAATTCCGAATGCTTTTTGAAGACTCGTTAGTAAATTTGTATCTAAAAATTACCTGTCAAAATCAATCAATACCAATCAAAACAATAGAATATTATTAATTATTTGCATGATTTAATTAAACAAGCAGAGTATCCCCAAAGGTATTTGAGGTTTAATGAACTTGTGGGTTGTTATTACAAACTAATTAGCATGTCTGTGTCCATGTAAAAAGTGATTTGTTTGTAAAGAAACGTTAAACTGGTCAGCTACCCTCATCGCCGATAATGACAAGAAAGGAACTTTCCCTCAGATCAATTAAATGCACCTTATCCAAATAATTACGGCCACAAAATCGAAACTGCCATTCTGTAGCTAACCTGTTTAATTAAATTAATAGTTTTAAAGCCTTTCGCCGGATTAAGAAGTCGTGCAACACAACAAGGTCAATGGATTTCGATTGCTGGATTCCCTTAAGAGGCCCTATATATTTGATTCGAATGCTCCCAAAGACTTCCGTTCGCTATTTAGCAACGATAAAGTCCGAGAATAAACTGGACCCCTGCTGTTGTTTCACTGTTATCGTGTGCCGAAGTATCAATCAGCGGGTGACCAGTTTAGTCCGAGAACTCGTGTGTACAATGACGTTCCCGATTCAACTACGGAATCGTCATTTGACAGTGACTGTGAATCTGAATTGGTCAGTGAATTAACTGATGAAAAAATAATTATAAAAAGCAAAATCGCTCCTCGTCGGACATCTCCCAACCACGAGCGTGATTGACGGAGTGGCGTTTGATTTATAAACAAAAATGTAGCAAAACGTCTATCTTCATCTTCTTTTATATTAATATTTACATCTAAATTAATACAAAAATAAACTGTCGTCTGTTGTGTCACCTATTATCCCTTGTCAGTAAATGCCAAAATTATTTTGGTGTCGACTTCCGTTTACCTCTACAATCCGAACACCTGTGAAAACCGAACAAAACGCAAAGTCCCGTGGGTGTTCGGTTTGGACAGGTTTCACTGTACCTGGATTTTTACCAAATTTGGATAGAAGCTTCTTACAGACTAGTCAAAATATAGTATCTAGAGGAAAATTTTAATATTTTTTTCCCATTTTTGTTGAGGTTGCGACTAACAGCAAAAGTAGGCAAGACACAGGGTTCCGCGAAACTCTTACAATTTTAATAGCTAAATACATCGGTAACATATTAAAAGTCACATGAATATGTATTCAATGAGGTCCAATTATTAACTTGCAAGTGCACAACTCATTAACCATAATGTTTCTCAGCTTATCTAACAAAATAGAAACAGACTAGCTGCTAAAAGTGAATTATAATTTCACTTTATCATTTTCATTAATGATTTAACAAAAAAAATATCCTATTTAATTTTATTATATCTCGTAGCTAATGAACCTACTAATATTACAAAAAGGTACATTTTAGGCTGATCATTTTTTTAGAGTACTCACTGATCTTCTAGTTAGTTTTACCACAACTTTTGATCAGCTGACCATATTGCAACATTGTTAAAACAGTCAGTGAATAGGTGTAAAAATTCATTTTTAAATTAGTAATTACTGGTAATTACTGGGCCGTTTAAAAAATTACTTGTATTTACTAAGTGCATCGGGAATTACCTGTAATTTCCAAATTTTAGTAGTTACATGTTATTCCTAATTTCACTTATTTACTGTAACATATTCAGTGTACAATCATTCCATACACCAAGTAGAGTCGACATACTGTATATAGTATCTGTGAAACAGTCCTTTTTCCTAAAAACTTAATATTATCAAATGAAAAGAGGTCAGATTGACCATGACAAATTAACAATTAACTTTTCAATGATTCCATGAACCATTTATATTTGAACAATTGCTTTATATAGAAAATGAGAAACAGACCTAGTAGTTGTTGTTTGTTGATGTGGTTCCTGTTTTTTTTTAATTAAGATTAGACCGTTGGTTTTCCTGTTTGAATTGTTTTACAATAGTCATTTTTGGGGCCCTTTATAGCTTACTGTTCGATGTGAGTCAAGGCTCCGTGTTATTTATATACAGATCAGCAGTAAAACTTTATAATACTATTTTAGGCTTATGTTCAGATAAGAACCAAGATAAAGGGAATGGACACCATTCATATCTGTACTGAAGTTACTGACCCTGAGGTTGGTCAGCTGACAGAGGAGTGAAGGGTTTAATGCAAGACTTGGAAAGCTGATTAACTTTAAAAGTGTTTTATCTTATGAACTATCATGGTATGACACAATGGAAGGTTTATCTTTTATACATATATAGAATCATTAAAGCATAAGTTGAATAAATGAAACTGATATCAACGTCATTATAAAGTTTATCAAAAATAACCAAAACCAATACTAAGTATGTCAAATACCTTAAATAAAATTCACATAACTATTGTATGAATTAAAACTATCTACAGCAATCAAGGTTAAATACCTTAAATAACTACTAACAACAATTATATGAGTTAAAACTACTAACAATCATATGAATTAAAACTACTAGCAACAATTGTATAAATCAAAACTATCAGCAACCATTGTATGAATCAAAACTATCAGCAACCATTGTATGAATCAAAACTACTAACAACCATTGTATGAATCAAAACTAATAATAGCCATTGTATGAATCAAAACTACTAACAACCATTGTATGAATTAAAACTACTAGCAACAATTGTATGAATCAAAACTATCAGCAACCATTGTATGAATCAAAACTATCAGCAACCATTGTATGAATCAAAACTACTAACAACCATTGTATGAATCAAAACTGCTAGCAACCATTGTATGAATCAAAACTGCTAACAACCATTGTATGAATCAAAACTGCTAACAACCATTGTATGAATTTAAACTACTAACAACCATTGTATGAATTAAAACTACTAACAACCATTGTATGAATTAAAACTATCAGCAACCATTGTATGAATCAAAACTACTAGAAACCATTGTATGAATCAAAACTATCAGCAACCATTGTATGAATTAAAACTACTAACAACCATTGTATGAATTAAAACTACCAACAACCATTGTATGAATTAAAACTGCTAACAACCATTGTATGAATTTAAACTACTAACAACCATTGTATGAATCAAAACTACTAACAACCATTGTATGAATCAAAACTACTAACAACCATTGTATGAATTAAAACTACTAACAACCATTGTATGAATCAAAACTACTAACAACCATTGTATGAATCTAAACTGCTAACAACCATTGTATGAATCTAAACTGCTAACAACCATTGCTAACAACCATTGTATGAATCTAAACTGCTAACAACCATTGTATGAATCTAAACTGCTAACAACCATTGTATGAATTAAAACTACTAACAACCATTGTATGAATCAAAACTACTAACAACCATTGTATGAATCAAAACTACTAACAACCATTGTATGAATCAAAACTACTAACAACCATTGTATGAATCAAAACTACTAACAACCATTGTATGAATCAAAACTACTAACAACCATTGTATGAATCAAAACTACTAGCAACCATTGTATGAATCAAAACTGCTAACAACCCTTGTATGAATCAAAACTACTAACAACCATTGTATGAATTAAAACTACTAACAACCATTGTATGAATTAAAACTAACTAAACCATTGTATGAATTAAAACTGCTAACAACCATTGTATGAATCAAAACTGCTAGCAACCATTGTATGAATCAATACTACTAACAACCATTGTATGAATCAATACTACTAACAACCATTGTATGAATTAAAACTACTAACAACCATTGTATGAATTAAAACTACTAACAACCATTGTATGAATTAAAACTACTAACAACCAATGTATGAATTAAAACTACTAACAACCATTGTATGAATTAAAACTGCTAACAACCATTGTATGAATTAAAACTACTAACAACCATTGTATGAATCAAAACTACTAACAACCATTGTATGAATCAAAACTACTAACAACCATTGTATGAATTAAAACTACTAACAACCATTGTATGAATTAAAACTATCAGCAACCATTGTATGAATCAAAACTACTAGCAACCATTGTATGAATCAAAACTATCAGCAACCATTGTATGAATTAAAACTACTAACAACCATTGTATGAATCAAAACTACTAACAACCATTGTATGAATCAAAACTACTAACAACCATTGTATGAATTAAAACTACTAAAAACCATTGTATGAATCAAAACTACTAACAACCATTGTATGAATCAAAACTACTAGCAACCATTGTATGAATCAAAACTGCTAACAACCATTGTATGAATCAAAACTACTAACAACCATTGTATGAATTAAAACTACTAACAACCATTGTATGAATTAAAACTACTAACAACCATTGTATGAATCAAAACTACTAGCAACCATTGTATGAATCTAAACTGCTAACAACCATTGTATGAATCTAAACTGCTAACAACCATTGTATGAATTAAAACTACTAACAACCATTGTATGAATTAAAACTACTAACAACCATTGTATGAATCAAAACTGCAAGCAACCATTGTATGAATCAAAACTGCTAACAACCATTGTATGAATCAAAACTGCTAACAACCATTGTATGAATCAATACTACTAACAACCATTGTATGAATTAAAACTACTAACAACCATTGTATGAATTAAAACTACTAACAACCATTGTATGAATTAAAACTACTAACAACCAATGTATGAATTAAAACTACTAACAACCATTGTATGAATTAAAACTGCTAACAACCATTGTATGAATTAAAACTACTAACAACCATTGTATGAATCAAAACTACTAACAACCATTGTATGAATCAAAACTATCAGCAACCATTGTATGAATCAAAACTACTAACAACCATTGTATGAATCAAAACTACTAACAACCATTGTATGAATCAAAACTACTAACAACCATTGTATCAATCAAAACTACTAGCAACCATTGTATGAATTAAAACTACTAACACCCACTGTATGAATTAAAACTACTAACAACCATTGTATGAATCAAAACTACTAACAACCATTGTATGAATCAAAACTACCAACAACCATTGTATGAATCAAAACTACCAACAACCATTGTATGAATTAAAACTACTAACAACCATTGTATGAATCAAAACTACTAACACCAACAACCATTGTATGAATTAAAACTACCAACAACCATTGTATGAATTAAAACTACTAACAACCATTGTATGAATCAAAACTACTAACAACCATTGTATGAATTAAAACTACTAACAACCATTGTATGAATCAAAACTACCAACAACCATTGTATGAATCAAAACTACTAGCAACCATTGTATGAATCAAAACTAACTAACAACCATTGTATGAATCAAAACTACTAACAACCATTGTATGAATCAAAACTACTAACAACCATTGTATGAATTAAAACTACAAACAACCATTGTATGAATTAAAACTACTAACAACCATTGTATGAATTAAAACTACTAACAACCATTGTATGAATTAAAACTACTAACAACCATTGTATGAATTAAAACTACTAACAACCATTGTTTGAATTAAAACTACTAACAACCATTGTATGAATTAAAACTACTAACAACCATTGTATGAATCAAAACTATCAGCAACCATTGTATGAATTAAAACTACCAACAACCATTGTATGAATTAAAACTACTAACAACCATTGTATGAATCAAAACTACTAACAACCATTGTATGAATAAAAACTACCAGCAACCATTGTATGAATTAAAACTACTAACAACCATTGTATGAATCAAAACTACTAACAACCATTGTATGAATCAAAACTACTAGCAACCATTGTATGAATCAAAACTACTAACAACCATTGTATGAATCAAAACTGCTAACAACCATTGTATGAATCTAAACTACTAACAACCATTGTATGAATTAAAACTACTAACAACCATTGTATGAATTAAAACTACTAACAACCATTGTATGAATTAAAACTACTAACAACCATTGTATGAATCAAAACTATCAGCAACCATTGTATGAATTAAAACTACTAACACCCACTGTATGAATTAAAACTGCTAACAACCATTGTATGAATCAAAACTACTAACAACCATTGTATGAATTAAAACTACCAACAACCATTGTATGAATCAAAACTACTAACAACCATTGTATGAATTAAAACTACTAACAACCATTGTATGAATTAAAACTACTAACAACCATTGTATGAATCAAAACTACCAACAACCATTGTATGAATCAAAACTATCAGCAACCATTGTATGAATCAAAACTACTAACAACCATTGAATGAATTAAAACTACTAACAACCATTGTATGAATCAAAACTACCAACAACCATTGTATGAATCAAAACTACCAACAACCATTGTATGAATTAAAACTGCTAACAACCATTGTATGAATTAAAACTACTAACAACCATTGTATGAATTAAAACTACTAACAACCATTGTATGAATCAAAACTACTAACAACCATTGTATGAATTAAAACGACTAACAACCATTGTATGAATCAAAACTACTAACAACCATTGTATGAATTAAAACTATCAGCAACCATTGTATGAATTAAAACTACTAACAACCATTGTATGAATTAAAACGACTAACAACCATTGAATGAATTAAAACTAATTATAGCCATTGTATGAATCAAAATTACTTATAGCCATTGTATGAATCAAAGCTACACAAAACAATTATATGAATCAAAACTACTAACAACGATTGTTTGAATCAAAACTACACAAAGCCATTGTATTATTCAAATCCACCACCAACCATTGTTATTCAAACTACCAACAACCATTATGCGAATCAAAATGACCCTTGAATAATGAAGACAGACATACTTGTTCTCTATTTATCTTATTTACCTTAACTGCCACAGGTAATTCTCCATGGACGTCAGGTACACCTGACAGAAATCCTTTATAAACTTCACCAAAGGCTCCATTTCCTAGAGCTCTGAAATATAACAAAATATTGTTCAGATAAGAAATGCATATATTTAAATTTTATACGAAAAGGGTCAATTGATTGAAAAATATAATAGAAAAGTTCTGTATTTGCCTCAAGCTCTCTGTTGAAAATTCTTAATTACTAAAATGTTAGATCAATAGGTAACACATTGTCAGGATATATATTTCTGTCATAACAGACAAATTCAAATTCAGACAAATGGCAAATGATTTTTATTTTTCAAGATCCTATCTCATTGACATATACCACAACATCTTTTATTTATATTCTAAAACCTTAATTTTGAGCATATTTTCTTCTCTCTACAAAATTTATATTTAACGAGAATGTGTCCATAATAGTTCATGTATGCCAGTCTCTCATTACTATCTTCTACTAGAACACACCTGCGAAATCACGGGCATTCAGAGTTTGGTTGAAAGTATGTAAAGAATTTTGTAAAAAATTTAATGACTGGAGAATTTCAGGAAAAGTATCAAAAGTAATGGGTACTTGGGGACAGAACACTGAATGTTTTTTTTTTTTATCCCTCCTCCTTTATTTCCAAAATTCCAAACTTTTGTTGAAGGCCATATGGTGACCTAAAGTGGTTAATTTCTGTGTCATTTGGTCTCTTGTGGAGAGTTGTCTCATTGGCAATCACACAAGCGCTTATCTGTATATTATGAACATTCATTCCTATAAATAAAGTGTATTTGCTTTTTACTTTCAATTCTCAGTTTACTAATCTATCCACGGCGGTCATTGATATATTATGCAGACCTTCTCTATTTTATAAACTCTGTGACCGCTGTGGATAGTTAACTTGAAAATGATAGCAGATAGAAAATACAACACTTTATTCGTAGTATATGTATGTTCAAAGTATACCGAAAAACGCTAACCAGAAGTCTAATCTGACTTAAAATTTCGTCCAATGATGGATTTAATATCCGTACGCCTTTTTTCTCCTAAAATACCTCAAAATGAATAATCATATGAATGGATGACAAATGTGACTATGCACTGTACCTATAAGACACAGAGGCATGATGATTAATTTATTGTGAAAAGAAGAGAAGGGACACACAAAACGAGGTCTTCTTGTTTAATAGTATAGATGTTCAGTAGACTGTGATCTTAAAGAACAAGTGACACACAAAACAAGGTCTTCTCATTTAATAGTATAGATGTTCAGTAGACTGTGATCGTTAAAGAACAAGTAAAATTAAGAATTTTCAAGTTGGTTGGATTTCAATTTCATTAAAAACTACCTTTACCAAAAACTTTCACCTGAAGCAGCACAGACAGACGAATGAAAGGATGAACAGACAGAAGGATGGAGAGCCAGAAACATAATGCCCCATGGTGTGTCATACAAATATTACAGACCCAGAAACATAATGCCCATGGTGTGACATACAAATATTACAGAGCCAGAAACATAATGCCCCATGGTGTGACATACAAATATTACAGAGCCAGAAACATAATGCCCCATGGTGTGCCATACAAATATTACAGAGCCAGAAACATAATGCCCCATGGTGTGACATACAAATATTACAGAGCCAGAAACATAATGCCCCATGGTGTGACATACAAATATTACAGAGCCAGAAACATAATGCCCCATGGTGTGCCATACAAATATTACAGAGCCAGAAACATAATGCCCCATGGTGTGCCATACAAATATTACAGAGCCAGAAACATAATGCCCCATGGTGTGCCATACAAATATTACAGAGCCAGAAACATAATGCCCCATGGTGTGCCATACAAATATTACAGAGCCAGAAACATAATGCCCCATGGTGTGCCATACAAATATTACAGAGCCAGAAACATAATGCTCCATGGTGTGCCATACAAATATTACAGAGCCAGAAACATAATGCTCCATGGTGTGCCATACAAATATTACAGAGCCAGAAACATAATGCCCCATGGTGTGCCATACAAATATTAGAGCCAGAAACATAATGCCCCATGGTGTGCCATACAAATATTACAGAGCCAGAAACATAATGCTCCATGGTGTGCCATACAAATATTACAGAGCCAGAAACATAATGCCCCATGGTGTGACATACAAATATTACAGAGCCAGAAACATAATGCCCCACGGTGTGCCATACAAATATTACAGAGCCAGAAACATAATGCCCCACGGTGTGCCATACAAATATTACAGAGCCAGAAACATAATGCCCCATGGTGTGACATACAAATATTACAGAGCCAGAAACATAATGCCCCATGGTGTGCCATACAAATATTACAGAGCCAGAAACATAATGCCCCACGGTGTGCCATACAAAATTAGAGCCAGAAACATAATGCCCCATGGTGTGCCATACAAATATTACAGAGCCAGAAACATAATGCTCCATGGTGTGCCATACAAATATTACAGAGCCAGAAACATAATGCTCCATGGTGTGCCATACAAATATTACAGAGCCAGAAACATAATGCCCCATGGTGTGCCATACAAATATTACAGAGCCAGAAACATAATGCTCCATTGTGTGCCATACAAATATTACAGAGCCAGAAACATAATGCCCCATGGTGTGCCAGAAACATAATGCCCCATGGTGTGCCATACAAATATTACAGAGCCAGAAACATAATGCCCCATGGTGTGACATACAAATATTACAGAGCCAGAAACATAATGCCCCATGGTGTGCCATACAAATATTACAGAGCCAGAAACATAATGCCCCATGGTGTGACATACAAATATTACAGAGCCAGAAACATAATGCCCCATGGTGTGCCATACAAATATTACAGAGCCAGAAACATAATGCCCCATGATGTGCCATACAAATATTACAGACCCAAAAACATAATGCCCCATGGTGTGCCATACAAATATTACAGACCCAGAAACATAATGCCCCATGGTGTGCCATACAAATATTACAGACCCAGAAACATAATGCCCCATGGTGTGACATACAAATATTACAGACCCAGAAACATAATGCCGAGCCAGAAACATAATGCCCCGTGGTGTGACATACAAATATTACAGAGCCAGAAACATAATGCCCCATGGTGTGCCATACAAATATTACAGAGCCAGAAACATAATGCCCCATGGTGTGCCATACAAATATTACAGAGCCAGAAACATAATGCCCCATGGTGTGCCATACAAATATTACAGAGCCAGAAACATAATGCCCCACGGTGTGCCATACAAATATTAGAGCCAGAAACATAATGCCCCATGGTGTGTCATACAAATATTACAGAGCCAGAAACATAATGCCCCACGGTGTGCCATACAAATATTACAGAGCCAGAAACATAATGCCCCACGGTGTGCCAGAAACATAATGCCCCATGGTGTGCCATACAAATATTACAGACCCAGAAACATAATGCCCCACGGTGTGCCATACAAATATTACAGAGCCAGAAACATAATGCCCCATGGTGTGCCATACAAATATTACAGAGCCAGAAACATAATGCCCCATGGTGTGCCATACAAATATTACAGACCCAGAAACATAATGCCCCATGGTGTGCCATACAAATATTACAGAGCCAGAAACATAATGCCCCATGGTGTGACATACAAATATTACAGAGCCAGAAACATAATGCCCCACGGTGTGCCATACAAATATTACAGAGCCAGAAACATAATGCCCCATGGTGTGACATACAAATATTACAGAGCCAGAAACATAATGCCCCATGGTGTGCCATACAAATATTACAGACCCAGAAACATAATGCCCCATGGTGTGCCATACAAATATTACAGAGCCAGAAACATAATGCCCCATGGTGTGCCATACAAATATTATAACTTTACAAATAACATTAGAATATTTAAGGTTATATAAATGACCTTTACAGAACCAACGTAACCTGTTACATAATCAGACACATACATATGTTTAGGGATTACATAACCTCCATCAGAAAATACAAAAGAACATTTATTTCAAAACTTAACTGTGAATAAAAGTTGTGAAATAACATTAGTATCCAACAAATAAACTTTGTGATTAATTAAGCTACATGCGAATTAACTGATGACATTAGAAGATTGTCAATAAGATTAATGAACTACATGTAAATTAATTTAACTGATGACATAACACTATTGTCAATAATTTATATAACTGTATAGACAATAATAATTCTAGTCAGCATCTGTACATGTCAATGTATCCAAACTAACAGTTTACTCAGTTAATTTTTTTATTTTTTATGCTCTCGTATTGGTTTTGGTCTTTGTTGAAGACGATACAATCAAAGCTCAACTTCTAACTATTCTTATTCAAGTTTTCAACTTTAATGGCTTTCACTTAAAGCTGCCATGCTTGAAGGTAATTGGAGTATCAACTACTATTATAAGAGGATCATAAATGTATCATTTAAACAAGTTTGGTTACATTTGGTCATATTCCTGACTTGGTACAGGCTTTTTTTATGTTGAAAATTGTGTTTTAAACCTGGTTTTATAGCCAGCTGAACCTCTCACTTGCATGACCGCGAGTCCCGTAAAATTCTAATAGAACTTTTTACAAAATACATAGGCAGTTTACATACCTGACTAATCGTAAATTATTTGCGTTTATCTCATTTAACCTCTGTTCTGGACAGTTGGCGACAACAAATTCATAGTTTGGATTATATTCTGCCATTATTCCTGTAGAATGTAGAAAACTACTTGGAAGGAGGCCATTAGCAGTTGATGTCCTGATGGCATAGCCACGTGTTGGTGTGGAATTCAGTTCCATTCTTACAAGTTTGGCATTCTGTTTCTTTTTCTGTTGATTTACTGAAGTGAACAGATATCAAAATATAAATTATTTGAGCCAATTACAGAACGATACTAGACTAAATAACGAACATTATACTTCCTTCCACTTATGAATATACCATTTAAAGAGTATTTTATACCAACTGATGAACAGTATTTCTTCCAATTGTACATGCCTGTACTTTAATTGAGTTATAAGAGAGAAATTAAAAATACAAGTAATCTTGTGTCTGTTATACCACTGTCCCAGGTTAGGGGGAGGGTTGGGATACCGCTAACATGTTTAACCCCGCCACATTATTTATGTATGTGCCTGTCCCAAGTCAGGAGCCTGTAATTCAGTGGTTGTCACTTGTTTATGTGGTACATATTTGTTTTTGGTTCATTTTTTTATTTAAATCAGGCTGTTAGATTTCTTGTTTGAATTGTTTTACATTGTCATACATGTATCGGGGCCTTTAATAGCTGACTATGTGGTATGTATAGGCTTTGCTCATTGTTGAAGGCCTAACAGTGACCTATAGTTGTTAATGTCTGCGTCATTTTGGTCTCTTGTGGACAGTTGTCTCATTGTCAATCATACCACATCTTCTTTTTTATATTAACTTTTTTTTCAAGTATTCACTGAACCATGAAAAAAAGGTCAAGGACAAAAAACAATGTCAGACTGAAACTTCATATATTATGAGGCGTCTATATACAAGTATGAAGTATACAGGCCTTATACCTTCTGTTATATTAAGCTTTAATTGAGTAGTTACTTTATTCGGCCACTGGATCACTGTCAATATGTCAAGCTTTCTCCTACAGAAGTTGCAGGCCCAACAAACATTAGTAGAAATAATTTTCATACATAATGAATCTAGCCATACCTAATTTTTAAAAATTGAGGCCAATGTATTCATTTTCAAGCTAATGATTAAAATCAGTAGAAAAATGCATCTTTACTTAGTAATTCATAGTTTAATGTCACAAAAAATAACAATTTACGTTAGCAGCATTATATCCTCCCCTGTAACCGTATCATATGCCTATAAATGAAGGCAAGTACACTCGCATTACAAAATGGTATCATAATGGCTTAGAGTGATTAAGTTGATAACACAATGTTGACTGCTGTACCCCTATTTTTGACATTTTTACCTATTGTGTCTGTTTGTTTTGTTCACACATGGTTGACAATATAATGGAATTTGATGTGACTGTCATACAAGTGAGAGGTTTAGCTAGCTATAAAACTAGGGTTCAATCCACCATTTTCTACATAAGAAAATGCCTGTACCAAGCCAGGAATATGACAGTTGTTATCCAATCGTTTAATGTGTTTGAACTTTTGATTTTGCCATTTGATTGGGGACTTTCCTTTTTTGAATTTTGCTCTGAGTTCAGTATTTTTGTGATTTTACTTTTTAGACACAGATGAAGAAGCTTCAAATTATCATTATTTAAAATGAACAACTACTTCCTTACTTCCTGTATGGGTTCTGTTGGAAATGAAGGTAATTTATTTACAAGAATGATCAATGATATGAATATTTGTCTATTAGTAGGTTATTGCAGTTTCCTTCCATTCTTCATTAGTAATATTAAGGTTTTATGGAGGCAACTGAGTTCAATAGGAAATATTTAAAGTTTAAATGAAAATCATAAAGAAAATATTTAAATATTTGTTTTAATTCAGGGCACAAAAGTGAGCGTATTCAATGAGACCTGATTGCAGTTTCAAATCCACATCTGGAATTGAAGGCAACTTTTCTCTGAAAACTAATTGGCAGATGTTGGAGCAGAACCAAGAAAATACTGAATAGATTTAAGAAGATGTGGTATGAGTGCCAATGATACAACTCTCCATCTAGTCACAATTTGTAAAAGTAAATCATTATAGGTCAAAGTGTGGCCTTCAACAGAGCCTTGGCTCACACCAGATAGCAAACTATGAAGGGCCCAAAAAATGACTAGTGTAAAACCATATAAACAGGCATAACCACAATGCACCTAAAATGAAAATGTTGACTTACTGTAATTTACCTCAATATTGACTAACCTCATTTCACCTAATATTGACTAACCTCAATGCACCTAGTTCTGACTAACCTCAATGCACCTAATGTTGACTAACCTCATTTCACCTAATATTGACTAACCTCAATGCACCTAGTTTTGACTAACCTCAATGCACCTAATGTTGTCTAACCTCATTTCACCTAATATTGACTGACCTCAATGCAACTAATTTTGACTAACCTAAATGCACCTAAATGTTGACTTACCACAATGCACCTAATATTGACTAAATAAAGGCAACAGTAGTATACCGCTGTTCAAAATTCATAGATAAAAAACAAATCTGGGTTACAAACTAAAACTGAGGAAACCTATCAAATATAAAAGAACTACGACACAACACCGAAACATAACACACACTAACCTAAATGCACCTAAATGTTGACTTACCACAATGCAACTTATATTGACTAACCTCATTGCACCAAATGTTGACTGACCAAAATACACCTAATATTGACTAACCTCAATGCATCTTAATAATGACTAACTCATTGCACCTAAATGTTGACTTACCACAATGCACCTAATAATGACTAACCTCAATGCACCTAAATGTTGACTTACCACAATGCACCTAATATTGACTAACCTCAATGCACCTAAATGTTGACCTACCACAATGCACCTAATATTGACTAACCTCAATGCAACTAATATTGACTAACCTCAATGCACCTAAATGTTGACCTACCACAATGCACCTAATATCGACTAACCTCAATGCACCTGAATGTTGACTTACCTCAATGCACCTACTATTGACTAACCTCAATGCACCTGAATGTTGACTTACCACACTGCACCTACTATTGACTAACCTCAATGCACCTGAATGTTGACTTACCACAATGCACCTACTATTGACTAACCTCAATGCACCTGAATGTTGACTGACAACAATGCACCTAATAATGACTAACCTCATTGCACCTTAATGTTGACTAACCACAATGTAACTAAATGTTAACGTAAACCACAATGTTCTTAAATGTTAAATGCCAAAAATATTTGTAGTTCACTACAAATGCTAGGACATTTTTATACTTGGTCATTATGTGCCTTTAGAATATATAAGTAATCGGTCAACAGGAACTTATTAAGGAATAAATTTGAAACTGTATTACACTGTAAAGCAGAATCACACAAAAACAGATAACTAATTTCAGGAAGCTATTATTTGTAGTTCTCTATAAAAAAATGTTAGGAAAATTTCAAACCAAGCAATTATGTGTTAAACTTTATAAGTATTTGGAAACATGAATCTGAAAGTTCATTGCACAGAAGACTGATAACACAATTCAGGAAACTCCGATTGAAATTTCCTGAGAAAAGCAACAAAATTTCATAAGATGGACTGACATAGCCATGGACATTACAGACATTACAGACAGAGGTAAAACAATATACACCCACTCCTTTAGAGTAGGAGGAGGAAATAATTATTGTGATGAAGATAATCAAAGAGCAGAATGCTCTGAGGGATACGATTGCCATAGTTTTCATTGACACATGTATAGCAGTTCTGCCAACTTTTCATTAAGCAAATGCGTGAAATTTGGCCAAAATTTAAAAGATCAAAGAGGAAAAAATAGATCCAAGGATACTGCCGCAAAAAAGCATGAACTTGGCAGCCCTGGTACAGCTGGATAGTATATTTATTTTCAAAACTAATTCAACTGCACATGCAAAATGTAATAATCAGAATAGTCACTCAACTTTAAAAATGGCCAATCCCGGATACAATACCATACAAGTGTATGAGTAACGTACTTATTGTGTTTTATTTTTGTACTCTCAATTCCAAGTTTACTTTCTACAGCAGTCACTGAGAATGAGATTAGGTATTTCACTTCGTATCTTATCACCGTTAATTCTAGGAGGAACCCCATTTCTAACTCTTTAAATATTAATTTCCTTTGGGTCAGTGGGTATGACTCCTTTCCGTACACACTCCTCTGTTTAAATAGTGAGATCGTTCTTAATATAATACAACGTTTATCTACATCTAACAAGTTAATTTTTCTTGACGAGTCGTACTGTATTTCAATTTTGGCGGAAAATACTTCCGGAAGGGAGACAACTCGAAACGATAATATGGAAGACTCCATTTCGGCTGAAGGTGTGTTATAGGTAAACCCCTTACGATGTGGACATTTATTTTTATAATTTAAATGATGCATACGATTTAAAATTATGCAACAACAGTAACCCTCAATAGCAGACAGACAAAGAAATAATCCCATGAGTTTCAAATTAATCAGTGAAGCGGAGAATCCAGAGCAACCACTCAATCTGATACCCCTTGAAATTAAGAAAACTATATGCATGCGCATTAATACATAAACAAACTCGCGACTTGTGATTTGGAACAAAAACGTTTATTAAATGATATGATGAATGGTTCTTCATTTCTTTATGAGAGTACAGTATCAAATATCAGTTTCATAACAGTAAAATATAGAAAAACTCCACTTCAGTTCTTATATGACAGAAATAGAATTATAGGAATTCAGAGAACTCTCGCATTGGGGAATTTCCTCCGACGTGTTTCTAAATTTATAAAAACACTAAATATAAATACTGCTTTAATTCTGATTTTCCGTGTTGTTAAAAACACGCATATAAGTCAAGGGAAATATCAAACATGAAGATTATGAGAAGAACATTACAGGAAAGTTGTTTATGTTCAATCCTTTTGCTTGTTTTTATCTTTTAAAGCAAGACAATCATAAGAATCTGAGATGTTGCTGAATGTTTAGAATAAAACGGTTGACGTAGGGCAATGCAGCCCTGAGTCAACGGTAAAAGTCTACAGATTGCTTGAAAGCAATCGTATCCCAAAAACTTGACAGAAATACAGTTTCATTTTCATCAATTTTGTCACTCACAGGTTTCTGTTTTGTTTCCCAAATTGCAATATTGAGTTATGAAGTCTACCAGATTACTATTCTTTTAGAAACACATCATTTGCATGAAGATCAGTATCATAATTTATTCTAAATTGTATTTTCCTCCAAGTGAATTTAAGGCTGAAAAGGGAAAATACTGGTTGTGTTTTAGATAACTGAAAGAATAGAGACATTATATAGATTTTAATTTCTAAAAAAATGTTGTCAGTTTAAATCATAATTCATCAAACTGACAATTTTTTATATAAATAAATTACAATGTGAGGTATATAATAATGTCATACAGCAGACCAGAATGACAAAAATAACCAAAAGACAACAAGATGCCAACATAAAGCTCTCAATGGTGGATAAATTTTTCATTGGCAATCACATAATATCTCCTTTTTATCATATACAGTATTTTAAGATTTTTATTTTTATGTTTGACAATTTTTATATAATATTTTAGATCAAGACTGTTAAAGCCATTAAGTGTGTGTAATAAGAGGCTGTTCTATTCTGAATCCAATTACCTTTTTACCCAACTGCCCATATTTACAAAAACATGCATAACCGGTATAAACATCATTTCAGTCATTAATTAGTTTTGACCATAGAATATCTTTATTTCAATCCATATCTATATAGATTCCACCATTGTAACAAGTGTGAAATGATATTTATCCTCGCAAGACAGCTGGTTTTTTTTTTAAATGAAAGGCTAGAACATTTTCTAGTTTTGTGAAATAACAATTTAATTTTGTCTTTGTTTGTGGACATATCTCCCCTTTTTGGAAATTGTATTGATGATGGCATGCATTTTATGCTAAAAACAGTGGATCAATAAAATCGGAACTCAAATGTAAGAAATTATGACAAAATAGCATATCAATAATTTTGTAGGTGAAATATATTTTTCCACATATCTATGTCTTCAAAGATATTTTTTTCTGACTGACCGACTCCAACTATTTTTATGAAAAAATTTGTAAACCAACAAATTGAAAATTCTGGCCACAGACATTGTCGCCTTTTCCCATGACTACAATAGGAAAACAAGAAAAGTGGGCGTCATAATTGAATTTTGACCAATGAAGAACTAAGATCAAATGAACCACACCTTGATTTATAAAAATAATGAACAGGTCAGGAAAGAAAAAATTGTGTGAGAATTAGAAAAATATTGATTCTACCATAGAGTCGAGCATGAAAGAGGGGCGAAAGATACCAGAGGGACAGTCAAATTCATAGATAGAAGAAAAACTATATTCAACTGTCAAGAGTGGAAAATGTTGTACTGCATGAGAAGCGGTGGTGGAATTTGTTCTGATTTTTAAACAAAATGCAGACCAACTGAATCCTTCTTTTTGAATGATCTACAAAAAGATGAATATTCTTTCTTTGTGAAATAATCAGGCATGGTCGACTTTTTTACCATGTCAAAATTTCAAAGGAAAGTAAGAAAACTTGATGTCATAATTTAATTTTGACCAATGAAAAACTGAAACCAACCAAACCACAAGTTGATTAAATAAAAATAATCAAAGGTTAACATTTAACGAGTTATTCATTGAATTTAAGGATATTCTGCAACCATTCATAGAGGAAATATTCAATAAGATATTAGCATCAGGACATTTTCCGAAATCTTGGGCACTCACAGTGTTAATTCCAGTTTTTAAAAAAGGCGACTCGTCCGATCCAGCGAACCATCGTGGAATCAGTTTAGTCAGTAATATAGTGAAACTGTTTACATCTATTATAAATTCAAGACCAATAAAATGGTCTGAAAATAATGATATTATTACAGATGCGCAATTTGGATTTTGCCCGGGTAGCAGCACTGTTGATGTAATTTATTCTTTGTTGACACTCGTTCAGAAAGCACTTTTCAAGAAAAAAACGTTTATATTGCTGTTTCGTTGACTACAAACAGGCATTTGACTCCGTAACCAGACTTAACTTATGGTTGAAAATATCAAGAGTTGGTATAACAGGCAAATTACTGTCTGTTTTAAAATCAATGTATTCTACAGTAAAAGTATGTGTGAAAGCTGATGGTTTTTATTCTGAGCAGTTTACAAGTTCAGTTGGTCTTATGCAAGGGGAAGTTCTTTCTCCTATACTTTTTTCGTTATATGTAAATGACTTTGAAATGGAATTTCTACATAATAGTAATATCAGGGGCGGATCCAGAAGGGGGGTTCCGGGGGTTGGAACCCCCCCTTATTTTTGGACGATCAATGTATTTGAATGGGGACATGTAATTGGAACCCCCCTTTTTAAAATGGCTGGATCCGCCCCTGAATATACCATATGAAGTGCAAGACTTGTCATTATTTTTACTTATGTATGCTGATAACATCTGATTCAGTTATTGGCTTGCAAGATATTTTAGACACAATATTATTATATACTTGTACTTAATGGGGTTTGACTGTAAATATTGCCAAAACAAAAATTATGGTATTTAGAACAGAGGTTTTGTAAAAGACGAAGAAATTTGGTATTATGATGGCAATGCTATTGACATATTGGATGAATTTTGTTACCTTGGTGTACTGTTAAATTTTAACGGTAAATTTGTTAAAGCTCAAAAACATTTAGCTGAGTAAAGTAGAAAAGCTGTTTTTGGTTTAAAGTCGAAGGTTTCATCATTGTATTTGAATGTTTTTACATATTTGAATTTATTTGATACTTACATTAGCAGTATTTTATGTTATGGTTGTGAAATATGGGGCTTCCATAAAGCTCCAAATATTGAAAAAATACAACTTGATTTTTGCAAAAACATATAAGGTGTCAAACAATGTACAACAAATGTTATGGTTTATTTTGAATTGGGTAGATATCCTTTGATATATTTTAGAATGTACAAAATAGTGAAGTACTGGTTAAAATTGTTATCCACAAGCAACTGTATTCTTAAAAACTGCTACAGGGAACAACTGTATAATTTCTGTAATATTAGAAGCAGTTGGATTTATCAACTACAACAATTATTATTTAACTTAGGTTTAAATGAGATCTGGTATAACCAGGACAATTTGATTATTGATACAAATTTATTATTATTTGTAAAAACAAGGATATATGATCAAGCAAAACAGACTTTGAATGATCAACTGAACGTTTCATCCAAGTGTTATTTATATAAATATATTGTCAATAATGTATGTTTACAGAATTATCTAACTAAACATATGAATTTTAGAGTGTATTTAACTCGCCTTAGATTGTCATCTCATAATTTGTTTGTTGAAGTAGGTAGTTATCATGGAGTAAATAGGTTAGATAGAAAGTGTACTCTTTGTACTTTGAATATCACTGCAGATGAATTCCATTTTGTTTTCAATGTGAATGCTATAGAGACTTAAGGAGACAGTTTTTTAAACCTTATTATTATAGACGTCCATCGTCGTTCAAATAAGTGCAACTTCTCAGTACTGAAAATGTACAAGATTTGCGTAATTTGTGTAAATTCTTGTTTAATGCACTTAATCATAGGACCAAACTGTTATTGGTCAATACTTGATATTTATTTGCTTCTCTGATGTATTATGTCATGTTGTGTTATAGAAATGTATTTGTATTTATTGCACTGATAAGCATAATCTGCTTAAAGTAATAAAGAAATGAATTGAAGGTCAGGGAAAGGACAATTCAGATTAAAACTAGAGAAATAAGAATATATTGTCTTCTTAATTAAGAAAAATATTCATTAGGTATTACTTCAATCTTCCACTTAAATTGTATTGCTTAAGTAACTCTATGCAGGTTTAAAAAAAACAATTACCAGCTAATGGAATGTCAACACACAAATTGCATTATAATTAAGCAGTAATTAATTAGACCTAATGCTTATACTTAATCAGGCATTGCCCATCTTAAAACAATTTTCATGTAACCTATATATAATCTTAGGATCTATAATTCAATGCCCTTGACCATAAAGAGTTGAGTGAATTTGTTATGGAAATGTACGAGAAAGGTAATTCAACCAAAAGGAATGTTTTTTAATTAAAATAAGTATTTGTTTTCCCCTGAAATAGCAGTGACAGCAAAAATCAATGAAAATCTACACATTGGGGAATTCCCCATTTTAATATTGTATGTTATGAAGTTCCAAGTTTGTAGAAGGGGTAGACTACTCAAAACTAATGCCGTATTTTGTTATAAATTGCAGAAATATTACTGAATTTGCATGTCTTAGAAAAGGAGAAAATTCCTCAACAATAAACCATAAAAGCAATGTACAACCTGAATATGTTTCAAATCTTTCTGTAAGTTAAAAGATCTGATTCAAAACTGTAGAAAGATGTAGATTACATATTTTGGTACAGTATTTTGTTGTATGTTTGCCTATAATACAATTATCCAACAGGAACAACTGACAGTTAACTTACATTTTGTATGTGCCTATTCAAAATAAGGAGCCTGTAATTTTGAGGTTGTCTTTGGTTTAGGTCTGATATATGTTGGTTTTTTTTCCCATTTGCTTTGTATATAAATCACACCATTGGTTTTCTTGTTTGAATTGTTTGACATTTGTTATTTCTGGGATAATTTTAAATGCTT
Source organism: Mytilus edulis (assembly GCA_019925275.1). Taxonomy (NCBI): domain Eukaryota; kingdom Metazoa; phylum Mollusca; class Bivalvia; order Mytilida; family Mytilidae; genus Mytilus; species Mytilus edulis. The sequence continues at coordinate 1,813,354 of CM034350.1, forward strand.
ACTATGTGGTATGGATATTTGGTGGATGTACAATGACCTACCACCACATATAAGAACTGTAGCCAGGATTAGGAAGATAATTTAACCTACCACAACATATCCGAACTGCAGCCAGGACTAGCAAAATAATTTGACCTACCACGACATAAAAGAACTGCAGCCAGGACTAGCAAAATAACTTGACCTACCACAACATATAAGAATTGCAGCCAGGACTAGCAAAATAATTTGACCTACCACGACATATAAGAACTGCAGCCAGGACTAGCAAAATAACTTGACTTACCACAACATATAAGAACTACAGCCAGGATTAGTGAGATAATTTGACCTACCACGACATATTCTGAACTGCAGCCAGGACTAGCAAAATAATTTGACCTACCACGACATATCTGAACTGCAGCCAGGACTAGCAAAATAATTTGACCTACCACAACATATAAGAACTGCAGCCAGGTTTAAGAAGATAATTTGATCTTCCACGACATATAAAAAATTGCAGCCAGGATTAGGAAGATAACTTGACCCACCACGACATATAAGAATTGCAGCCAGGATTTGGAAGATCATTTGACCTACCACAACATATAAGAATTGCAGCCAGGATTAGGAAGATCATTTGATCTACCACAACATATAAGAATTGCAGCCAGGATTAAGAAGATAATTTGACCTACCACGACACATAAGAACTGCAGCCAGGATTAGTAAGATAATTTGACCTACCACGACATATAAGAACTGCAGCCAGGATTAGTAAGATAATTTGACCTACCACAACATATAAGAACAGCAGCCAGGATTAGTGAGATAATTTGACCTACCACGACATATAAGAACTGCAGCCAGGATTAGTAAGATAATTTGACCTACCACGACATATAAGGACTGCAGCCAGGATTAGTAAGATAATTTGACCTATCACGACATATAAGAACTGCAGCCAGGATTAGTGAGATAATTTGACCTACCACAACATATAAGGACTGCAGCCAGGATTAGTAAGATAATTTGACCTACCACGACATATAAGGACTGCAGCCAGGATTAGTAAGATAATTTGACCTACCACGACATATAAGAATTGCAGCCAGGATTAAGAAGATAATTTGACCTACCACGACATATAAGGACTGCAGCCAGGATTAGGAAGAGAACAGTGACAGACACTCCAATGGCTATTATGTATCTCATATCAAACACTTCTTCCATCATTGCAGGCTGTAATGTTACGTGCATATCTGAAACCAGAAAATACATCAAAATAATCCAGGTCAACTAACATTGCAGGATTAAATAGATTTGATTTTGATTTATGGTGTTTTAACGCCACTTTGAAGCACTGCATTTAGCCTTTTTTGTGGTGGCCAGTTTTTATTAGTGGAGGAAGCTGGAGTGCCCAGAGAAAACCACTTACCTTGATAAGAAAACTGACAATCCTAGTCAATTAAGTTTGGATTCAATTGCACCTGCATGAGCGGGATTCAAACTCACAACCTCAGTGTTGACTGGCTAGTGATTACATTAGTAACTACTTAGACCACTCTGCCACAGAGGCCCCAGATTAAAAAGATATACATAAACAAAATATTCATGTGTAAATTCAGCAATTATTGCGGGCATTTATTTTTGCGATTTTTGTAGAAAGGAGGGAAATGAGAGATTTATTTTTGTGAATTCAGTGCACACAGCTACATGTATCAGTTATCAGCATGTGAAATTTTCACCCAGTTGCATTATTTGCTTTAAGGGCATACGATACAGTTACAGGGGAGGTAATGACGTTGCTAACATAAAATGTTATTTTCGCGACGTCAAACTATGACATATTGGGAAAAGATGCATTTTTCGACTATTTTTTATCATTCAAACTGATTTAATTTGAAAACGAGTGCATGGACCCCTATTTTTTAAACGACATTTTGTTTCATTTTGCAGGGAGATTGTGTGGACCAAATTTCATAAAACTGTAAATAGAGGATTTTTTTTAATTTTGATAAATATACAGCAAAAAAATATGATTTTTTCTTAATTCATGACCATTTGATAAATATGAGTTATTTCTGAATAAAAAATGCATAATTTTTTAGGATACTTGTAAAATACAAAAATTACAAATTATCAATCAAAATCTTTTAAAACAAAAAAGTTATGGCTTTCTTTCGAAATGGAAAATACGGCCACAAATCCGAATTTTGAACAAATATACAAAATTTTGACCTCATTTAACTCAAAAAGTAGCACATGAAGGTATATTTTTTATTACATATTTGATTTAAGCAGACAAAAACTAGCTTATATGGAAATTTTTATAAAACTGTAAATACAGGATCAAAACTGTATCGTATGCCCTTAAGAAAAACATTGAAATAATTTCTGAATTTACGGCATTCTTGAAGGACATACTCATTTCTGGTCATGTTTTTCTTTCTTTCTGTAAATTACTTTTATCATAGCTATCATAAATGGACCAGACTACGCTTGAAGGAAGACAATTATAACTATTTGGCATGTATTACCATTTTGTTAAAGTTATATAAGCAACCATTTCCATGGAGACTAGAATCAGTAGATCATATGATTAAATATAGTATGATTCTAACCATTTAAAATTCAAACAGTGATCATGATCATAATAAACAAGTTTATATGACCTAATGGAAGGAACTGTGAGTAAGTTGTCTCAAAGTGCAAATGTCTTAGGGTGTATTATACACAAGGTGGGAAATGATGAAACAAAACAATTGGAGAAGGCTCTGAGGTATGCATCTATCTGATGAATTAAATCAAGTTGAAATATATCATAAAAACATTGCGCTACCATCATTTCATCAGGTTCTTTGTAAAATTCTTCAATAGTATTTAATATCTTCTGTATTGCAAATTATCTACAATCTTTTGTGTTGTAGCTTGGCTGTAAACGATGTTTCAACATGGGAAATGATGATCAAAAGCTTCATAAATTCTACAATTTTCTTTGATTTCATGAACACTGCATATTATGATGTAATCTTGTATATTGAGAAATTCATTTATATTTCTTGATTTTTCAAACAATATATGCAAATAAAAAATAGTTTTCAAATCATTTATCTTCTTAAGCTAGATCTTGGCCTGAATGCCCCTTCCCCTTTGTGTGAAATCAAACAGTTTGGTAGCTTCTGTTGACTGCATGAAAGTGTAGGTGCAAATGTTGAAAAAAAAGATGTAAGGATTCATTAGTATACTAGGGGCCAGCTGAGACCCACCCCCGCTGAGTTGAAGACACACTGGTGGCCTTGTGCTGTTTTCTGCTCTTTGGTTGGGTTGCTGTATCTTTGATAATATTCCCCATTCCCTTTCTCTATTTAAAATTTTCTTTATATTGATTTGTTTACTGTTTTGGGGTCTTTGTCCTCTATTATTGTTCTTCTGCCAAGCCTTCTCTTCCACCACTATCATAATAATTTACAAATTAAAATTTAGCATGTCTGTATGAATGCTAACATTTGCCTATTCCAGAATTCCTAGCTTTTCAATTCCAATAATTTGTATGATCTAAGATGTAATAAGGACTAGTTTAGAAGGAAGTATTTACTATTTTGATTTGGTTCTTTAGTATTACTTCAGAAAAAGTCAATGACAATGTTTTGAGCAAGTTAGCTTGAGATCATATGTATCTTAGAGTTCTGAAATTACAGGAATTAAAACTAAATTGAAAATCCATTTAAAATCCATTTAAAATCCATATCATCTCATCAGTATTCCTTGCTGAGCAATATTTAGTAAAACTATATCAAGGATGCTGGCAGTTACTACAATCAAGCCTTGAAATCCTGCAACAGCTGTGCCATGAGCTCACAGTACTCCCTTATTGGGCATATGGAATTTGTTGCAAGAATGAAATGGGTTATTTCAAAGGCATTTAATCATAAGCAAATAAAATGACTAATAAAATGACTCTGTAAAAAAACATGCCTGAGTAGAACTTTAGAATGACAAAGCCAAAAATTTCAAAAATATAAAGGGAATTCTGTGTAATGCTATTGAAAATTTGCAGAAGATAACTCGAGTTAGCACACAAAGTGTTGACGGACATATGAAAGATGCGACAAATGGTCATTGGTATTTCAAATTACTTCCCACCTTTGCCTGGTGTCTAAAATTTAAGCAGTCCATCCATATTAATATACAAGTATACAAGATTTTTCAAAGATAAAGCTACTGAACTACACAAAGCTATGTTGTCACTCGTAAAAGGTACTTTGATGCATCACTCATAGTAGGGTCATCAAGAATGCTCAAACCAAAACATTTGAAATCCAGGATGTAGAAAACACGTAGAAGTGTTTTGAGATTATAAGTTTTAGTAGTCATATCATACTTGCCTTGCACAATAGGTTAAGGCAGAATATTGGAATTTGATATAGCCTTTGAAATATTTCACTTATTATAGTTTTGATACTACCAATATAATTTGATGTTAAATAGATGACTTTAAATATACTAACCTTCACAGTGGAATCCATCTGGTGATAAAACTTGTTCTGCAGGACATAGACAGGCAAACACAGGCTTCTCCCAATCACTTATATTACACCAATAGTCACACGGACAGTTTAACAGGAAGTTGATTTCAACAAACGCTTCTGTTCTAGCTGACAAATCTAAAATTAGTAAATAGTCCTTATTATTTGTTGTTTTAATAACAGCCATGACAAATTTCTCACGGTAAATTGATGATGTACTGTTTCTTAAAGAGATAATTCGCGATTTTTCACTTTTCATCTTATTATGTTCATAATACCATAAAAAACATATTCACCAAGTTTTATTTTGATATGAAATCAAATAAAGGAGAAAATTGGGAATTATTAATTTTATTTCTTGAAACTTCCTGACTTATGTGACGTAGTTTAAGTCTTTGATGCATGCCGGGAGTGAAAATATCTCATTTAAGTCTTGTTCGTTAACCATCTAATAACGCGATTTAAAGCGCATCGACGACTTTTGGTGTAGCTATTAACCAACGAAAAATAAGTGATAGCCATGCAACTTTTAAAATTAGATCGTGTGGATATTTAAAAACGAATTTTAATAATAAAATTAATTCATACAATAGAACATTTTTATGATTTTTTTTCTACAAATACTTTAAACAAACATATGAAATTGACATGATCAATAGTGTAATAAAAATACACGTTTGTATTCTGACCTTTTTGCTTCATTCCAGCAAACATTTTCACTTGCTTGTACGGTGGAAATAATATATATATATGTGTATTGTTTTGTGACACCTAAAGAATGTTGAGTGCGTCGGTTAACTCAAGGTAATTAAAGGATTAGCATTATGTAATTCTAATCCTTTGATCCTGATTCAGTGAAATCTAGGCGTCACGGTTTACTGGCTTGAAGGTGTGAACAACATTTCGTATGAATTGAAAACGGGAGTCAGTCAAAGTTTTAGACACAGAAATCAAGGACTTATAAAGACGTCCCTGCAGAAATGTAAAAAAAAAATTAAAATTAATTAACGGGAATAATAAGGTCGCACAATAACTGGATAGCTGTTGTATATTTTTATATTTTGCATAAGCATGATAAGATCACTTTTAAATGAATTATGACTTTTGATTAATTCAGTAACGATAAAATACTTAATTATTTTAATTGAAGTATAAATTCATAAATAAAAATAGCCTTCTAATCACGAGTGTATGAACTAAAAATTGTACTATCTTAGATTAGGATCGGCCTTAAATATTTCAAACAGATCATTAACAATTGCAATTATATAATTTAGTCCATCCAAAGTTATCTTTAATTACCTATTTAGGAATTAATGTTTTCATCAAAATATTTCAAATCTCACAACGCACGAATACTTCAGATATTTGATAAATTTTTTAAAAAATTGACAGAAAATTTAAGAATCTTTTTGGAATGGAATCGAAATTTACGAACATATATGCTTTTCAAGTGTGAAAAACATCATCAAAATTTATACATAATCGGGAATGTCCTTAACAAAATAGTCTTCGTCTCACACCGTAACTATATCGGGCCCAACTATATATAATACTTTTGCTATTTGACCAACAATGTATAAAGTTATAAGTCTGTTTCAACTGGCAAGAATACCCATAAAGCGGACAAGCAGTTTGTTCTTTAAATTGCTGTCATTGAATATCAAGAAAGAAAATAAATCCCGAAATTGATTTGAAACTTTGATACTCTATAGTTTTCCTGGAAAATATTCACATCCCTTAGGGATTATTAGTGTACGTCCAGTTGCGTACATTTTGTACATATAACATGCATGTCGGAACAATTGTGATGATGACGAATTTCTTCCTTTATTCAAGAACAATCTAATTGATATATAAATGTCCATAACTTCGTTGAGCCAAAAAAAGTTATATATCGGCCAGTATTTAAATCTCCTCCTCTTCTTCTTTTGGTATACAATAGTCGTTCGACATTTGATGATTACATACTGTTGGCATACGTGGACTAGTCTACTAACAAAACTTTTACCCCAATTTACACAAAATGCATGTTTCTTTCTTATGTACAAAGTATACATGTATATATTTGAATTTTCGCTATAGTTCCGTTACTTTTTATCCTGGCGTATATACGAATGGTCGACAAGTGCGTACATTTTTTTAAATCAAAATTTCTGGTATGGTCCGATCTGTCCTTCACCATTTACAAAAAATATGTATATAGATTTTTATTTCATCAAATCTGTAGTTTATTTTTAGGTATTATCTATATTTTTATAAATAATTTTCTTTACATCAGAAATGTTATTCACAAACAAGCGTACGAGTTTAGTAATGACTAGTATATAATATCACTTTCGGACACGCAAGATAGAGATGCATATTATACACCTCATAGTTCAAAATGGAAAGTTATAAGTTATCGGCCGTGTACACTGACCAATACCCTAAGAAGTGAAACGATGCATGAATTTGCAAGCTCGACAGGAAATCGCTTGAATACCTGGACGTGTCACACCCCCTGCAATACCTTTGGGAGTAATACCTTTAGCCATGCAGGTGATCAGTGGAGCGAAGATCCTAATCTATTTGAATAAAGTTTATTACATAAAAGAATTATGAACTAATTAGATTTCCGAAAACAATTCAAGTTTCACGGAACACTTATTTATGATTTGAAATTTTTACTTTTTAACTAATTCCAATATTATCATTATTGTTAAAAATAACAGATCATGGTTATTAAGAAAAAAAGATAAGAAAATTTTCCGTATCAACTTAGTTAAAGTTAACTAGTCGGATAAAACAACCGTACGATTGACAAGATATCGACACGCAATTACGACTACATCGGGTTACTGTAGTTTTGGTCCTTAGACATATCTTGGGTGCAAATCGGAGAAGGTAACAAAATGGCCGACCGGAGAGAATTGTTACTCTAAATTTAAAATCGATGGTGATCTCTTATCTAGCAGAATAAAACTTTAATATTCATGAATTTGAGCATTTTTATACAGAATGAACATAATATCAATTTTTGATTTTTTTGCGAAGTTTCCCTTTAATAATAATAGATTCAGTGATCACTTACATTTAATATATCCAAGTGAACTTGAAATTAAAGATACTACCGACACAGATAAATCTGCTTCATATTTAGACCTTTTTCTCGAAATGACTACTGATGGTAGGTTAAATACCAAAATTTATGACAAACACAATGATTTTAATTTTCCTATAGTCAACTTTCCATTTCTGTGTAGAAACATCCCAGCGCCACCAGCATATGGAGTATATGTGTCTCAATTGATATGTTACTCTAAAGTTAGCTAGTACATTGATTCTGTTGAACGAGAAATACTGCTTTCTCAAAAGTTGCTAAGACAGGGCTATGAATCAATCAAATTAAGGTCATCACTCAAGAAATTTTATGGTCACCATCATGAGCTGATTGGCCATTTTGACAAAAGTGTGTTAGAAATCATATCTGATATTCTTCCTCAGTCATAATAACCTTCCATCATTACCGAACTGAACAAAAAAATAACACGAATGGTGCTGTATACAGTGCAGGAAATGCTTACCCTTCCGGAGCACCTGATTTCACTCCCGGTTTTTAGTGGAGTTCATGATGTTTCTTATTTATTATTTATAACTGTTGATGTAAATGTCTTTTGGTTTTGTGAGTCTTTGTTTTCTCCTTGGTTTTGATTGTTATTGTCTTCTCTGTATCATGCCCGTTCCACATGACACAATCCATACACACATTTTTACAATTTTGATCGGATACTTCAGAATCTGTCACTACATAGTCACGATTATAATCCGACTAGACAAAATCAGCCGAGTCTCCCGTAATGCTAAGGGACGCACCTAACTGTCAGGGTGCTTGACTAACCTCTCCAGACCATTCTCCATCTGAAGGAATCTGTTTTATCGCTGTCTGATCTCAAATGGGAACCATAATCGGCTACTTGGGGGAATTGTCATTTTCATATTCATATTCCATCAGTTATTACAGGAAATAGCATTAGTTTTTTTTATCATTATTTTGTCAATAAATTAGGCTGTTAGTTTTCTGGTTTAAGTTGTTTTACATTTGTCTTTTCAAGCTTTTTATAGCTGACTGTGGTATGGGATTTGTTCACTGCTGAAGGCCATACAATATGACCTATAGTTGTTTATTTCTGTGTCATTTGTTTTCTTGTGGAGAGTTGTCTCATTGGCAATCATACCACATCTTCTCATTTTAAAATTTAAAATTCAAAGATCATTAGCTACTTACGAGAAATCACATTTTCATCTTTAATCATTGGGTGAAAATAATTCGATCCATCTTCACCACTTTTGTGTGGGTCATCATCAGTGCTGGCATCACCACCTATAAAAATAGCAATGTTGACCTGTAATTTATTTTGATGGTAAAATACAAATGTTGATAATAAAACGGGGATACATGAAAACTTAGCAAATCATCAAATCAATGAACCATGACCAAGGATTCAAGGTCATATAACCTCTGTGGAAATGGGATATGCCCATGCTAATACAACTGCATAACAAAATCATAGATTTGCAATAAGCCATTCCAGTTTAACTGACCTAATCACAAACTTTAACATGTATACTATGCAAAAATTACAAAGTAAAGAAACCATAACTGAAGGGTTGTGGCCATACAATTTCCATGGAAATAAGATGTGTTACTATCAACATATCTGACACGTGCTAATAATGTCACAACTATAATAAAATTTACTTTCAGCAGAAGTTATTCTTTAACTGACTTAATCACAAACTTTACATTTAAACTTTAAAGGCTTTAAGACCATGACTGAGTAGCTGGACCAATATCCACCTTAAAAGTGCAGGCCTTGAAGGCATAAAACTTTACTCAGTGCTCGGAGCACAAAAATCATGCTCGAAACATGAAATCCAGCAATTTGATTGGTTGATTTTCGAGTCTCAGTACAAAAATCATGCTCGAAAGTTTTATGACCGTGAGGCCAGATGCTTCGTCAACTTCATACTAATCAAAGAGCTGATAGCACTGAGGTGGAAAAAGGTGAATAAAAGGTTACTTGAATTACCATAAAAGCAATCCCACAAACCCAGCCTGCTTTGTTCCAATATCGTGATGGCGTAATTTTTTTTTTCAAACAAGAATGTGTCATTAGTACATGGATTTCCCATCTGAACAATTATTTTTATGTTCAGTGGACTGTGTAAATTAGGTAAAATCTTTAATTTGGCAGTAAAATTAGAAATATCATATCATTAGGAACACATGTTGATTGGATTTCAACTTCAACAAAAACTACCTCGACCATAAACTTTAACTTGAAGCAGGATGGACAGACAGACCGGAAAACATAATGTCCATAAATGGGGCTGGCATAAAAATAGTAAGACTTGTTACATACCAGCCAACTTTTGAAAGTTCCCATGGGGTTTTTACTGCGGGACAACAATTTTAAAGGTTACAATTTTTAGCGAAGTATTTTGCAAGATCTGGATTGTCTAGAAAAGTGTCATATTTGTATGATGAACTTACATGCCTTTTTCTTAAGTCTGTTTGCATGATTCTAGTTATTGAATCGATAGAAAAGATGAACATGTAGCTAGCAGGCCAGGGTTTTTTTTCTTTTGTAAGAATATAAGATGCTTGTTTAAATTTTCAATTTTGAATTATGCACAAAGATGGACCTTTAACAGGTTGGGAACATCTCTCCAAATGAGGCGTAACCCTCATTGGAAGAACATTACAACCCACTGAAAAAATGAGCACATTTATATTCATATTATTTGATGAATTTCCTGAAGAACTATGCATCTATCAAGTATAAAATGGTCAAAACATGTCCAAAGAATTTTGTGATGTTTCTGAACTTCTATCTTCTTTATTAATTTGACCCCTGAGCCTTTTTTCAACAGTAAAATGTCCCCTTGTTTTAGGGACAGTCCCTCATTTAAGGGACACCACTCATAACGGAGGGGGGGGGGGGGGGGGGGGGGGGGGGAGGCAAACCTGTTTGTTGGTCTTTGTGAAAAAAGAATAGTACATTGTCCTTTAAATGATTTAATAAATTGAATACAAAAATAAAATATGTTACAGCAAGTATAATGTCAATAAATTAGTGAAACAAAATACTATTCATTATCTTTATGGTAGTTCTTGATTGAATTTTGTCAATCAGCCATGCTTTTATCCATAAAAGCTATGTAAGAACGATTGCAGATGAAAATTCCCATTTTACAACTAGATGAAAACAACACAAGTTCAAAATCTAGCCTTCAGAGAAAACGTTTATGATTGGCTTATTAATGGATCATGAGAAACACAGAATTTGATTGGTCAAAACTTCGGAACAAAATAAGGAACAGATGATTTTCACTAAATCGTGTTTTAGAGTTTTTTAATGAAACCCTTAATACTAATAGTTTTTAATAAATGCAAGGACGTATTATAAAACGTCCTTGATAAGACTAAAGAGAATGAACACAGGGTGAACGTACTAAACAGGCGAAAGAACTCAAAACGAACAGACCAAGGGCGAGTTGTCCAGACACCAAATTCACGCATGCGTACTACAATTATCTACAGTAAAAACATCCGGTTACAAGTAAACAAATAACGTTCATGTAGTTGAGATGAAATCTATAAATAATTTACATAAAAGGGTACATATTTACGATAGTGATTGTTTTTCAATTCTAATTTACAAATTAAATGATTCAGACGCTTAATCATGTGGTGTCAGGAATCAGAAGTTGTTATGAAATTGTAATACACAGAAACGAATGCGGCATAAGGAGGCTCAATGAATTTAAAGTCTGCACCATTGGCCTTCAGAAGACTTGAAGTCTTCTTCCACCAAAAATCATTGACCTTGAATTAATGTTCCCCTGGTGACACTGCCACATCCTTTTTGGTCTCATCTTATCAATATTTTTTAGAATGATTTTAGTTTGAAATAGAATCTCGGAGGTAAAAGTCAAATAAATCCTACTAGACAGACATTTGCATCTTATCATTCCATACAACAAATAAAGTGGCCCTAATGCTTACAGTATCTGAGAAATAGAAAAATCAGTCACTGAACCATAAAATTGAGGTCAAAGACAATGGACTTATGACAGACAGAAGCATAGAAATACATGGTATCTGCATACAAGGTATGCACCATCCAAGTTCTTTACTTTCTGAAATATAAAGCTTTATAAAAATCATTTATGTAAGTTGTCACCACCAGAAAGTAATCCCTATGTCTTGCTTTTCAAAGACGTTTGTTAAAGGTGAGACAAAAACAAGTCACTTAATCAGACGTTTACCATCATTATCACCACACAAGACATTGAATAGTGCAGTTTTTAAATAACAGGAAATATTAATTTAAAAGTGATTACATTTCTATAAGTTCTCTATATTATATATGTTCGAGACGACCTCAGTATTTATCCTATTCGACTTGACAAAGCACAATCAATTTTGGTGAATGTCATTTTAATCAAGACAAATGTTACTGACAAGTATTGTACATCTATAAAACCCTTAGTGTCAATGTATTACTGTATTCATAAACAAAAACATTAATTACCACCATTACTGTGGACTTAATTGGATCTTAAACTAGTTGATCAATCTTCTTACACAATGTTCCCCCAGTTATACTTCATATGCTACTGGTAAGTATCTAATGATATTCAATACCTCAACATATTTCTCAAACTGAATCATTGGTGAAATAAGGACCAAAATTATATAAACTACTAGAACACACCCGTGATATCGCGGATCCATGACTGAATTAAAGTATATAACTATGCGCAAGCCTTATTTTAACATTAGTATTGTCATCTGATAAAGTCATGCCGATTATAAGATACACAGTTTTCTCTGCTTTCAAATCTTTCTGTTTGAATCCGTCGAACTGGAACTTATCAATTATTGGTAGTATTAATTAGTTGGAAAACAAAAGGTCCTGGAATGGAATATTTTTTAATCAACAACATTGTCCTATATTAGTTATAAAGTTGAATTCTTTGATTCGCTGTTTTACGTCATGCCCGCTAACAAATTGAAAACTGTACCTATACTCCACAGATTTTTAGTATTCGTATTCTTATGTTAGAAAGTTTTACTGATTAAAATGCTACAATAGGTAACAATTTGACAATCTAGTAGTGTCAACCCTGTGAATATGACCCGTGTATAAAGCATATTAATCCTGAATACACCGTTTGGTGGTGCGCCTGTCAGATGCGGAACTTACAAATAAGGTAATAGGTAACAGGTGAATATACAATTGGTATCGGTATCGGACTCAACCCGGAACTTCTTAATTATTGGCAATATTAATTACGTGGAAAACAAAAGGGCCTGGAGTGGTGTAATTTTTAATCTACACCTTTGTACTATATTAGTTATATATAAAGTTGAATTCTTTGATTCGTCGTTTTTACGTGATGACGGCTGACAAATTGGACCTCGTAATTTTAGTATTATAGATATAAAAAATAATGAGATGTGGTATGATTGCCAATGTTACAGCTATTAACCACAGGAGTCCTGCACTGGACATTTAAAGGATGTAAATAACAGAAGGATTAGAACAATGAGCAATACATGTATTTAGTTCTGACAAGTGTATTGTTTTGAACCCATATTTCCCATTTACTGTGTTATATTAATTAAACAGAAGAGAAGGGAAAATCAGTGAGGCAGCAATTCATCAGAACTTGTTTCATGGGTTAACCTCATTTTTAGTTTTAAATAACTCTGCAAAATACCCTATTGCAGATTAGTAGTTAGTTGAACAATTAAATCCACAAATAACAATGAATTAAAGTAATTGAGTAAAAAATTAAAATTCATGTATTTTCTGCAGATCTTGGTCATAAAACTTAACTAAATTCTCGGAGTACAACATTTGTGCTCAAAACACCAAAACAAATAATTTGATTGGTTGATTTTTGAGTCACAGAATGATAATCATGCTGGAATGTTTTATAACCAAACGCCTGCTTTTTTCCACAGCATTCTTTTATATGGCATGTTGCAAAAAGATTTATTCAATATACAACAGAAGTATATTAAACTACAAATACATGAATATAAAGATTAAACTATAAAAAAACAAGAATGCACACTATGAAATGTCTCGCCTGTTTTATTTATCACTGAATTTATGTTGAAAGTCTGTAACATGAAGGTTCACTGCAATTAATTAAGTATCACATAAAATACATATTATCAATGTTTTATGATAATGAGGTCATGGTCATATGAACCAGGCCAGACAGACATGTACACTTTACATTCATTCCATACCCCAAATATATTTCACCTATTGCTTAAAGTACTTGGAAAAACAGTATAAAACAAAACTTATCATTGATTAATGAACCATGAAAATGAGGTCAAGGACAAATGTAAACTTCATAACTTAAGGTATCTGCATACAAGGTAAACTTAAGGTATCTACATACAAGGTAAACTTAACGTATCTGCATACAAGGTAAGTTCCTCCAGGTCTTCTACCTTCTGATATATAAAGCTTTATACAAATAGTTTACACCTCCCCTAGACCTGGATAGTAAACCCTATGCCTTGCATACTGTGGCAGGCGAGACAGAAATTGGGATTCTCATTAATAACCCACATAAAGTATTTCTGATTTCAGTATGACCCTTGGTTTATATATTGAAAAATAAAAGAACATTAACCCAGAAGCCTTTTACAGATGTCTATAAGAAAAATATATGATTGAATATTTAGACACTTCAGCTTTAAGTAACCTTAGTATAAAGAGATATGACTTAGAAAACACAAGCCTGAAATGAGTGTATGGTTTAAAGTTTCCTGTGAGCAGTTATTTATACTATAAATTGTAAATAATGACATTTTTATATTATTCCAAATCTCATTATAGATGACCTATTACGGAGTATGTAATAACAGCAGCAAACAAACACAATTTACATATCATTGGACGATTTACTGAGACACAAGAGAGCTCCTGGAAACACTCTCACATAACCTATTGAATCGGTATTACATAATAACAGCTTTAGGTGGCAATATAAGATGGTTATTGACAGGACAACAGAACTGACCCACTCTGATACAAACCGTTGAGTGATTGAATTATGTCTATTGTTTATCTACAGTCTGGACAAGGAAGATATCTTTAAAATAATAACTATAACCAGACATAGCTTGCGGTAAAACATAATATATAGGTTAACTATGATTACAAAGGGATGCCATGTCTTAAGTTGTCTTGATGAGATTGATATGATGATACAATTGATATTAAACTTGAAACTTAACATCAAAGAGCTTTAAAATGATCACTCATTTTGTGTGTCGCTTTTCTTCTTTCCACAATAAATTAATCAACACGCCTCTGTGTCCTATAGGTACAGTGCATAGTTGTATTTGTCATCCATTTATATGATTATTCAGATTGAGTTATTTTTGGAGAAAAACGAGAAAAAAGGCATCCGGATATTGTCCCGTCATTGGACGAAATTTTAAGTCAGATTACACTTCCGGTTTTCGTTTTTCTGTATACTTTGAACATACATATACTACGAATAAAGTGTATTTTAATTCTATCTGCTATCATTTTCAAGTTTACTATCCACGGCGGTCACAGAGTTTATTAAATGGAGAGGGTCTGTATACTATATCAATTGACCACCATGGATCGATGAGTAAACTTGAAATTGAAAGTAAATACACTTTATTTATATAGAAATGAATGTTCATAATATACAGATAAGCGCTAAAATTATTCATGTGAACTTTTGAAACCTTTTCTGAAATTCTCCAATCATTAAATCTTTTACCAAATTCATTTATTAAAACAACAAAAAAAGATGTGGTATGATTGCCATGTTGCGACAACTCTCCACAAGAGACCAAAATGACACAGAAATTAACAACTATACGTCACCGTACTGCTTTCTACAACGAGCAAAGCCCATACCGGATACTAAGCTTTAAAAGGCCCCGAAATGACGATGTAAAACAATTCAAGCGAGAAAACTAGCAGCCATATTTATGTACAAAACGGCCATATTTATGTACAAAAAATTAACGAAAAACAAATATGTAACACATAAACAAACGACAACCACTGAATTACAGGTTCCTTATTTAAATGTTCATAACATACTAAATGTATGTTCATATTGAAATTGATAGAAAACCAAAAATTGGGAATTTTGGAAATGAAGGAGGAGCGATACAAAAAAAACATTTTCCTGTCCCCAATAACCTATGACTTATGATACATTTGCTGAAATTCTCCAGTCAACTACGCTCTGAATGCCCGCGATTTCGCGGGTGTGTTCTAGTTGACATTTATATCTCAATCCTAAAAATGTAGGTCACAGTGACTACTTTTATCATTAGTTTAACACTTTCTTATATCCATTTTTTACATACATTTGCTCATTGTTGAAGACCGTACGGTGACCTATAGTTGTTAATGTCTGTGTCATTTTGGTCTCTTGTGGACAGTTGTCTCATTGGCAATCATACCACATCTTCTTTTTTATATTGTGACCTATAGATATTTTTTTATGTCATTTGGTTGCTTTTAAAATATTTCATTAATAAAAAATTCGTGGAATGAAGAAAGTGTATTTTCATGGATATTTGATTCTTGGTGGTCTCCATTCTAGCCCAAAGTAATTTGTACCCTGTTAAGCATTAAAATTTGTGGTTTACTTATCCCTGTGAAATCTATGGAAATAGGTGTTCCATGAATAATAATAAATCCACAGCAGTATTGCCTATTGTTACAGTAGCTTACCTGTGAATCCCCCACCACCACCGCCAGATAAACAAGCAGCTCCACCCCCTCCAAATCCTCCTGGGGTCTGTACAGAAAAGCTGCCATTACAAGAAAGGCCACCAGTAGCACCTTCTAAAAGAGAATAGCCTGCCTGAGGATACAGGGTTGTTCCATTCCATCCCCCACCACCACCTGAAAGTAAACAAAAATAATAGTCTTTTTGTATTATTTAACCTCTAAATGAGAAAATTCTGTTTTAGGATACAGGGTTGTTCCATTCTATTCACCACCCCCACCTGTTAGTAAACAACCATTCAAAATTTCTGCATTATATTTGTTTTCTAAAACAGAAAAGCCTGACCCAGGATACAGGGTTCTCTATTTCAACTATTATAACAACATGTTATTACCAGGTAAACTAAGTCATCTGTTGTCACTATCAAAATTCTTCTTAAAAAAAAGTTGTGACAAAAAAAAATAATGTTTTGCTTAGCGCAGCAGGATACGACCACAGAGTTCCAACCCTGAACAGTTGGGGAAAAAATGAACACAATATTCGCGCTTGATACAGGTCTGAATTAAAAATGTAATTAAATATTTGAAACATGATAATAGGTTTGTGACACAGAATAACTGTAGTCAAAGGACTTAGAATTGGTTAATTAATTTGAATTTACATTCAGTTTTTTGCTTTTGTGCAATACACTATGCTGTTGCGTATTGACCTCCACCTTCTTTTATTGCAAAAAAAAAAAAAATATTTGGATAAATTTCCTTTTTAATTTCATAAATCTGAAATGAGAAAAAATTGCCCCCCTTTTTTCTCACCTTCCCCCCTCCCCCTTTTTCTAAAAAAAAATCTTTTCCATGAGATTTGGTAATCTCAATTCAAATGGTTTTAGTTTGCAACCATAATTACCAATTGTTATACATCATAAAAGTCTTAAAATAGAACATGACACACATAATCACAGCTTAAATTAATATTCCTTTACAGTGACTTAACTGTTAGTGTTGCTCTCTGACTATTGTTTTTCTGTTTGTCTTTTTCATTTTTAGCCATGGCGTTGTCAGTTTGTTTTAGATTTATGAGTTTGACTGTCCCTTTGGTATCTTTCGTCCCTCTTTTGCAACTCATTCAAAATTCTGACGAAATTGCAATTTGTTATATAAAACCAAACTGTTCAACTGGTCAGAATTTTGAACAAACTGTTCAGTCAAAATGTGAATGTGCAAGGTGAAAAAATAAAACATACTTACAATGCTATAAGACTTTAACTCCACTGTATTGTTGTTGTGACATGGTCAGTCTAACAGTTTGTAAAGATATATTATAGTCATTACAATGCAAAAGGTGAAATGTAATTTTGAATTGCTATAAAACTGTCCAAACTCACCTGTCAAATAATTTTATTTTGAAAATTCTACTATATTCATAAGAATCAGACATCATTTGAACTACAACAACATATATTCGGTATTAAACATGGGTGAAATAACAATACGTTATTTATAAGTTTCCATGGGGTAGATATTGCAATTTCACACATATTTTACTGAATATGAAATGTTTTAATTCACATAATATCTGATTCTTGTGACTCTTCGAAAGAAAAACTATAAAAAAACTTAGTTTGGACATTTTAATAGCAATTCAAAATTACATTTCACCTTTAGAATGAAAATGACTATAAAATATCTATACAAACTGATTGATTAAATTTTCACATCAGCACAAATGTGGAGTTAAAGTCTTATAGGATTGTAAGTATGTTTTATTATATCACCTTGCACTTTCACGACTTGACTGTGGTTTTCTACAGCAGTTTGTTCAAATTTCTGACCAGTTGAACAGTTTGGTTTTATATAACAAATTGCAATTTGGTCAGAATTTTGTATGAGGTGGAGAGCAACTTTAACTGTCAAGTCACAGTAATAGTAACTTCTAAAAATAAATTGACAGCTAACCACCTTAAGACAAAACAGCATTTCTGTATACATAATTTGAAAGCAGTGTAATGGAGGTAATCCAAACATACACAACATTCTATTTTAAATATTTTTGGATTACCTCCCTTACACTGCTTTTAAATCGTCCATTAACCAGGAAACCCTTGTTTTCCCCCCTTATTTGCCCCTAATTCCTAAACGGTTAGAGTCAATCCTAATCATCCCATTGTGGTATGGAAATTTGTGGTATAATTTCTGAGAGATTCATACACTGTTCCTCAAGTTATTGTCTGGAAACTAGAAACAATGTTATTTGGGCCCTTCTTTGGCCCCTAGTTTCTGAGCTGTTAAGACCATAACCCCAAATATCAATCCCAACCTTCCCTTTGTAGTTATAAACCTTGTGTTTAAATTTCATAGATTTCTATTTACTTATACTTAAGTTATTGTCTGGAAACCAAATGTCTCGTGATGACTACGATGATGTGATAATTTTTTTGGTGTCAAATAACAAAACTTTCACCATGTTAACTTGGTCTAGGTCATTTGTAATCACTTTCAAAGTGTTTTTATCAAAAGGTTGGTCAGAGAAAAACTATGCTGTGATAAGATAACTACTGTCCAAGTACAGCCAAGTTTTACAGTTGACACAGGGATAGGTCTTGCCTGTCAGCAGAAAATTCAGAAAAAATACCATTCGATAGACAGAAAATTGCTTATTGCTAATTAATTCAAAATTGTGCAACAGGCCTTAGAACAGAACCCAACTTATTGTTCTTATCACATATATCAGAGCTAACTTTGAAAAGCAAATCAAAACCAAAAGAGATGTTTGTCAACTTAAAACAACAGAATTATGCTGTATTATGTAAGGAATTGAAATATTATTCAGAGCTGATCAACAGTGACACTACAAATCATCAACCTAACAGTACTTAAACCATGTTACCAGATATAACCTTAAATAGATTAATGCTGAATCGGCAAAATTAAATGACACAATCGGTACAAATCACAGATGATGAAAACTGACAGCATAATCATATCTCAAATTAAATAAACTTGTCCTACTAAGTTCCATGATTCTATTTTCTAACAAAACAAGACTGAAGTGGGATGATTTACATAACATATCACAATGTAGACATTCTGTGGTCATTGACACATTCCCCATTGACATTCTCAATTTTATTTAACTTGGCTTTACGTTAACAAACCTGGACTAGGTCAATACTGACAAAAACTAAAACATTTATGTTAACAAAACTGGACTTAGTCAATACTGACAAAAACTAAAACATTAATGTTAACAAAACTGGACTTAGTCAATATTGACAAAAAGTAAAACATTTATGTTAACAAAACTGGACTTAGTCAATACTGACAAAAACTAAAACATTAATGTTAACAAAACTGGACTTGGTCAATATTGACAAAAAGTAAAACATTAATGTTAACAAAACTGGACTTAGTCAATACTGACAAAAATACATATTTGAAATGTATAAATTATTCACACTTTTCTCAGACATTGAAATATTAGAGGGATTAAAGACCAAAAATATTGGAAGAATTAAGAGATTAAGAAAAATTTGGAGGAATATAGACCTAAAAATATTTGGGGTTTGTTTAAAGACTTATATATTAGTACTGTACGATTGAGAGATTGAAATATTGGGAAGATTAAGAGATTGGAATATTGGGAGAATTAAGATAATGAAATATTGGGAAGATTAAGAGATTGGAATATTGGGAGGATTCAGATAATGAAATATTGGACAGATTAAGAGATTGGAATATTGGGCAGATTAAAAAGAGATTGAAATATTGAGAGAATTAAGATAATGAAATATTGGGCAGATTAAGAGATTGAAATATTGGGAGAATTAAGATAATGAAATATTGGGCAGATTAAAAAGAGATTGAAATATTGGGAGGATTCAGATATAGAAATATTGGAATATTGAGAGGATTAAAAAGAGATTAAAAAATTGGGAAGGATTAAAGGGATCGAAATATTTCTGAAATTCCTTATATACATTACATTAAAGATCACCCTTAATTCAACATTATATATTGGAGAATACATCTATTATACCCGTCACTGACATTTTTATCTTTATTATCAGTTGATTATACAAAAGCCAGGATACTTCTTTTTATATGACAATATTTCCTCATTTGTCAAATTAATTGGCAGAAAAATCCCTTTGATTTACTAACACCTACAAATTCTGCTACTTAATAACAACATTTGAGACTCCTAGAAGCACAGCATTATAAAGTTCAAATTCTAATTAAAACTAATTAATTATGAATTGTGTTAAAGTAAACGTTTTTTTTAGTTTTTACAATTATATAATGTAAAATTTGATTACAATACGTTGATTAATTTGGCCTTGTCATCCCAAAAGCGATCATATTATCTTTTTATAATTGTATCTATCCCCCATGGAAAACCCAAACATCTTACAGCTTTATCTATTATCTAAAGTTTTAATTAATCTGATCTTCTAAAACAGCAACATTGAGGTCAGTACAAATGGGGTTACATGAATTAAACATTTTGAAATTGCATTCCCTGCTGAGGGGGTGGACAGGGGTAAGAGAACATGGGAATGAGGAGGTGGGAAGGATCAGTCAGGGGAGGAAAGAGGAAAAAGACAAAATTCAATAGGCTGTATATGCCAGTCAAAGTTGTTCAACAATTCCAGTATTATGAAAACTTTGTCAGAAATCAACTTTTAATGTTTGAATCAGTGTTTACATTTGGACATATTGATAATTAATTATTGATATAAAATGAATACAGCATTGTATGCAGTTTGTGAGATAATATATGTATTTTCATCAATTTAGATGATCATTTTTTTTCTCAAGTAAATAAATCAATGAGTGATGGATTTCTCTTAAAACAAATTTAAAGGTCCTAGTGAAGAAACTACACAGAGAAAAATGGCTATTGTATTTATTCAATGGGACAAAGGAACAGACAAAAGTTTGGATACCTTGACCAAGAGGAGATGACTCTGTGGAAAACTTTATTACACAATAATTGGTGTTTTATATTGATATTTCCACTGTAATTTTGCTCAGCTGATTCTAGATTAAGTATGTCATATTATATATATAAGTTCTAAAGTTTTGGACACATGTGATAGAAACTTCCAAGGTTGTTGATGGATAATAAAGTAATCGCTTGAAATGAGGAGATGTGTGGGATCATTGTCAATGAGACAACTATCCACTAAAAGACTAATGACAAGGATGTTAACAAATACTGCTTCAACAATGGCCAAAGTTCAATGTCTGCTGAAAATACAAAAACCAGCAGAAGCAAGTTATCTGTTATTGTTTTATCTTTGTCATTATAGTCTCATTGGAAATCATAAAAAACTAGATGTGTCAAAGCGACATGAATGTCCCCGTCCCAAACAGTGGAAAAATCTGCAATTTGAATAACACATGTGGACACAAACATCATGTAGTCTCACATATCAATCAAAGCACCAAAGGGTGCTATAGGCAGTTAATCAAAAACCCAAAGGCAAACTTGGACAAGTTCAGATGAATAGTGTAAAGAATTAGTCAAAATATCTATCTCAGGCATTGTTCTCAGCTATTTCTAAAGTATCAAATAATGCTTGTAAGTTGTACAGTAATGTTTATGTTATGCAATCCTACCACTATCAAAAGTTATTTCCAATTTATATTTATAAAGATTCATTGTCTGAGATTATACACATACACTGTCCTATGTTACGGGAGAGTTTTGTGCCAGTTAAGATGTTTAAGCCGCCACATTCTGTATGCACCTGTCCATAGTGAGGACCCACTAATGTGGTGATTGTTGCTGTATATCATATAAATTTTTCATAATTGTTTTATACATTTTTTTAAATTTTAATTTCTTGTGTATACTTCTGATTTTAGTGTATGTCCAATTTATTGTA
This sequence comes from Mytilus edulis, assembly GCA_019925275.1. Lineage (NCBI taxonomy): Eukaryota > Metazoa > Mollusca > Bivalvia > Mytilida > Mytilidae > Mytilus > Mytilus edulis. Next base: position 1,835,557 of record CM034350.1, read on the forward strand.
AATGCTCTTTTGTTCCGACGTTGGAAAGTTCCGGGCGAAAAGAACTCCCTTCCCGAAAAGTTCCGGAGGAACTTATTAACTAGTTACTTGGTTCTTCCTCTGATTTAAAAGTTCCACCGGAACAAAGTAACTAGTTGAAATAGTATACATTTTTGTTATTATGTTAAGGGGCCAGCAAAAGCAATCCTTTGGGTGTAGGAGTTTCTCCCTGCATTAAAGATCCATTGGTAACCTTCGACTGTTGTCTGCTCTTAGATCAGGTTATTGTCTATATGACACATTCCCCATTTTCATTCTCAATTTTATTAGGCACTGGCTACGGTTACATGGAAATGTAACAACATTAAAAATATTATTGTTACACTGGAGACTAATTGCCGGAATGCAAAGTTGGGCGAGGAACCGATTTATTACAAATGTAACAATAATTACTGAGGCTACGGTTACATTACGCTGATATTAATAGTAATCTCAGCATTACGTTATTGTTACATAAAAAACAGCAATGTACGCTAGATTTATTAAACTTAAATCTTCTATAGTTGTATTGCTTAATTCTTTCATACATTTTGTATGTTCTAAACAATACTTGTATAATACTCATTGGCGGATCCAGGTGGGGTGGGGGGGGGGGGGTCCGGGGATTGGCCGATCAATGCATTTGAATGGGAGCATATATTTGGACCCCCTTTATCAAATGGCTGGATCCGCCCCTGATACTGATAAAAAATAAATATTATTATTCAACAAATGGTGAATAACTTGAATAGTTTTACATATTAATGGTTTTGATGTTCTTAAAGATTAGGAGTGTCAAAGGCGAAAAATATAGTTCAATGGTTTCACTTTTTCAAAGTATTTAACTGCCACCTTTTCTTATTACTGTCAATTAATATATTTGTATATTCCAAAGGCATACTGAATGTTTTACGGAGGGGACCAACCTACATTTCCATGTAACCGTAGCCAGTGCCATTTTATTAACGTCTCAAATTATAACTGAATTAAAATATCTTGATTACGGTTTAACTGTCTTCCATTACTAATATCATAATAAAAAAAAAAACATTTATTTAAACTTTAAGTAACTGTAATAGTAGAAATTAAGAAAAACTTGTTTGTAACTTCAACTTGTTGAAAACATAAACGTTTCTCGAGCCTCGTTAGTTGTTACCTTTTTATCGTATCATGCGATTTCTTTTCACATTATTTTCATTGGGGAAATCGTTTACCAGCATAAATTTGCTGAAGGAACCGCATAGAATTGATTCAAGAACACTTAACGAGTGTTTAAATGTGAAAAATTATAAAAAGAAACATATAACATATTCCTGGATAAGTTTTACTCAGTATTTTGAGTTCATTTCCAGTATTATACAGATACAGATACAGATACAAAAAAGTCGTATTTTTCTGTACCAGAAATCGAAAAGTCCGATTATTTATCGATTATTTTTACCTTTGTCTTTTTTTTTCTAACCCATATTTTAATTAACTTTTAAAAATATAAAATAAATCTTTGATTTACCCACTCATGTAAATACTCCTGATTACCCAGTACGGGGTGTTCCTTAGATAGGAAGCTCATACACAAGAAAGAAAGAAAGTCCTTGTAAATCAAAAACAATTACAGTGTGTTACGCGTCACAGATTCGGACTTAATATTTTACAGAATATGCGACTTTGGAAATTAAATAATGCCGTCCTTTAGAAAACAGTTGTTAAAGTTTTAATCTCAATATTTATTGAAGCACATTGGGCTAAATCAAAGCACGTGTAGTATTATGTTACATTGTAACACCAAAGCAAAACAATCTTAAAATGACCTTGACATCGACCAACAAGCATGAAGGAGGTCATTTGCGAGATAACGGAATAATATTAACAAGAATACAAATGAGCATACATTTAAGATTACCGAATTAAGATGTTTTAAATAATCGCAATCATTTCAGACAAAAAACGAATAAAATGATTAATAATAAACTACCTATGTATCATCAGAATCCTCCCAATTTAAAAGGTACGTAAATTTCGTCTTCTATGTAATTTGAAATTGCCGCCAACTTATATCAGCTGATTAATAGACTACTGACGTATGTAGTACGTATCGATGACAAACAATATTCCTACGACTTTTGCCATTTGGGAAATGTAAACGACTCATCTTTATAGATTTTCGGCGATCAAATATTTCATACAATTGTTCTTTGACATCTTAGCCAACAGCACAGGGGATAATAAACTATAGAAGGATTTCTATCGAGCACTACTTCCTATGTGCAACTTCAAAACTTTTGGGTAAATCGAAGACCATTTAACGTTTTTATGGATATATTTTTTATATTCCAGAATAAAAAGTATGAAAAAAGTGTCCAATTAGTTATAAATAACATGATAACCAGTAAGATAAGAAAAGTGGCACATATTTCAGCATTTATTGGGTAGAACATAAATCTAGGGTGCTCGCATAAAGCAGCTTAACTGCTTAAAAATCAGCTCAAAATCTGGAGGTGTTAAGAAAAAAAGTCTGTATAATGGTGATTTTCAACAATTTATCAAAGTCCATAGCCTGTAATTTCATCAAAAATGAGCTGAGCGGAACAAAACTTAAACTTGATCTCTAACTCATCTTGATTAACTCACATGCCAAAAATCATCCCAATATCTGAAAGTGTTTAGAAAAAAAGTCTGTATAACTGTGATTTTCAACAATTTATCAAATTCCATAGCCTGTAATTTCGGCAAAAATGAGCTGAGCAGAACAAAACTTAAACTTGATCTGTAACTCATCTCGATTAACTCACATGCTAAAAATCATCTCAATATCTGAAAGTGTTTAGAAAAAAAGTCCGTATAACTGTGATTTTCAACAATTTATCAAAGTCCAAAGCCCATTATTTCGGCAAGAATAAGTGTAGCGGAACGAAACTTAAACTTGATCTGTAACTCATCATTGTCAACTAACATAAAATCAGGTCAATATCTGAAGGCATTTAGAAAAAAACTCTGTGGTTTGTTGTGGAATAATGGAATTTCAGAATTACAGAATTAGGGAATTAGGGAATTACAGAATTTCGGACTAGGGTAAACCTATATGGTACCGACAACTTAGTTGTGGGGCCATAATAACTAGAGGCTCTAAAGAGCCAGTGTCGCTCACCTTGGTCTATGTGCATATTAAACAAAGGACACAGATGGATTCATGACAAAATTGTGTTTTGCTGATAGTGATGTGTTTGTAGATCTTACTTTACTGAACATTCTTGGTACTTATAATTGTCTCTATCTATAATAAACTTGGACCTTTAGATACAGTGAAAAATATTTGTAAAAATTTACAAAAATTTACCAAATTAGTGAAAATTGTTAAAAATTGAATAAAATGGGCAACAACTCCTTAAGGGGTCAACTGACGATTTTGGTCATGTTGACTTATTTCTAGATCTTACTTAGCTGAACATAATTGCTGTTTACAAGTTTATCTCTATCTATAACAATATTCAAGATAATAACCAAAAACAGCAAAATTTCCTTAAAATTAGTAATTCAGGGGAAGCAACCCAACAACAGGTTATCCGATTTATCTGAAAATTTCAGGGCAGATAGATCTTGACCTGTTACACAATTTTACCCCTTGTCAGATTTGCTCTAAATGCTTTGGTTTTTGAGTTATAAGCCCAAAACTGCATTTTACCCCTATGTTCTATTTTTAGCCATGGCGGCCATCTTGGATGGTTGGTGTAATTTGGTCAAGTATTTTCAGAGGAGAAGATGTAAAAGATTACTAAGATTTACGAAAAATGGTTAAAAATTGACTATTAAGGGCAATAACTCCTAAAGGGGTCAACTGACCATTTCGGTCATGTTGACTTATTTGTAAATCTTTTTTTGCTGAACATTATTGCTGTTTACAGTTTATCTCTATCTATAATAATATTCAAGATAATAACCAAAAACAGCAAAATTTCATTAAAATTACTTATTCTGGGGCAGCAACCCAAAACCGGGTTGTCCAATTCATCTGAAAATTTCAGGGCAGGTAGATCTTGACCTGATAAACAAATTTACCTCATGTCAGATTTACTCTAAATGCTTTGGTTTTTGAGTTATAAGCCAAAAACTACATTTTACCCAAGGTTCTATTTTTAGCCATGGCGGCCATCTTGATTGGATGGCTAGGTCACTGGACATATTTTTCAAACTACATACCCCAAAGATGGTTGTGGCAAAGTTTGGATTGATTTGGCCAAGTAGTTTCAGAGGAGAAGATTTTTGTAAAAGATTACTAAGATTTACGAAAAATGGTTAAAAATTGACTATAAAGGGCAATAACTCCTAAAGGGGTCAACTGACCATTTCGGTCATGATGACTTATTTGTAAATATTACTTTGCTGAACATTATTGCTGTTTACAGTTTATCTCTATCTATAATAATATTCAAGATAATAACCAAAAACAGCAAAATTTCCTTAAAATTACTAATTCAGGGGCAGCAACCCAACAACAGGTTATATGATTTATCTGAAAAATTCAGGGCAGATAGATCTTGACCTGTTACACAAGTTTACCCTTTGTCAGATTTGCTCTAAATGCTTTGGTTTTTGAGTTATAAGCCAAAAACTGCATTTTACCCCTATGTTCTATTTTTAGCCATGGCGGCCATCTTGGATGGTTGGCCGGGTCACTGGACACATTTTTTAAACTAGATACCCCAATGATGATTTTGGCCAAGTTTGGTGTAATTTGGCCCAGTAGTTTCAGAGGAGAAGATTTTTGTAAAAGTTAACGACGCCGGACAACGCTGGACGACAGACGACGGAGGACGGACGCCAAGTGATGGGAAAAGCTCACTTGGCCCTTTGGGCCAGGTGAGCTAAAAATACAATAAGGTGTAATAAGTTTCTAACAACAGCATAGGGATTTCCATACTAAGGCCTGACAAAGTTGTTCTGCTTGGCTATTATTTCAACAGCTCAGGTATTAGCTGGCAAAATTTTCAACCTTCTTTCTCCCAAGAGTTAAGAAAGTAAAATAAAAGAGCCCTCTGTAATTTCAATTTTATAAAGCAACTTCTTTTCATTTCATTTCATATGTTTTGCCTAGACAGCTAGAGAGATGCCCCAAAAATGTAGTTCACAGCTTTAGATTTTTCAAATAGAACATAATTTTCAAATTCAGGCTTCAAGCCTCTGTAACAAACATATTTATTTTTTGTGATGTTTCTAAAATAAGCAGAATAATTGAAAACAACAATTTAATTGTAAAATAAAAAGAAAAAAACTTTTTAAGATCCTGTTTTTTTCAGACTTAAAAGTTCAGAAAACTAAGGTAGACTGATGCTCCTTATTAATATGATATAATGAGGGTGTGCTGATTTAATAATCTATAGTATAAAGGAAACAATCTCACCGAGAAGTCTATTACCTGCAGACATACAACAATACCATATTAAATCATCTCCAATAACCAACATGTTTAATAGCTGCTAAAGAGATATTTCCTTCAAGTTTATTTTAATAGGTTTCATCCTACGAATTTAATAAAATTTAGAATGATGCTAGTCCATCATTTGTGTCAAAAAAAGGAAACAGCACAGGAACAAATTACCAATCAGTAATGTCAGTTGTAACAAACATTGTCAGTAGTTCTATCTTTTATTTTTTATTTTTGCCAAAATTAACGTCAAAAGAGAGATAAAAAACCTTCCTTCAGAATGAGTAAAGACACAAGTTCCTAAATAGCCAGACTTATAAATAAGCTAGGCTAGGATTTTAAATAACAAAAATGCACACCCTCGAGCAATACACTGCACTGATGCTTCAGATTTTATCAAATTTCTCATGCACTTAAAATTTATTGTCCTGCATTTAAATAACCCAAACAAGGGGCTGTCAAAATGACAGATGGATCATGGCAGACAATGACAGATGCCAAGAACTCATGTCCACCCAAGTCAAAGTTCAAATTAATAATATTACAACATTAAGTTCATATCAATAACATCATTCAAAAAACAATTTAATTGAGACTTTTTTTGTTTTTTATTTTTGTTTTACATAATGGGCAATCAGGTCCTTACTGTATTCTCTTTATAAAACTCAAGGTCATTCAGAGATTGCCCCTATTGCTGGAGACAAGTATGTTGACCTCTAAATGTCTTTTTATGTTTCATGTTGTTGAGTTGCTGTCTTAATGGCATATGTCCCACATCTTTGATCACAAGGAAGTCAAGTTATAATAGATATTCAATGTCAATCTGGAATTTTAAAATTACATACAAGAGATTATATGAAACAAACAAGAATGTGTCCTCAGTACACGAATGCCCCACTCGCACTTTCATTTTCTATGTTCAGTGGACCGTGACATAGGGATAAAAACTCTAATTTGACATTAAAATTAGAAAGATCATATCATAGGGAACATGTGTACTAAGTTTGAAGTTGATTGGACTTCAACTTCATCAAAAACTACCTTGACCAAAAACTTTAACCTGAAGCAGGACAGACGGACGAACGGAATGACGGACGGACGGACAGACTGACGGACAGACTGACGGACGGACAGACGAACAGACCAGAAAAAATAATGCCACTCTACTATCGTAGGTGGGGCATAAAAAAAACAGTTAGTATGTGATTTGAAGTATTTTTACTTAAAACTGATTTCACGCATGCATGCTTTATTTCAGTTCACATGAAACCAACTCTGCTATATAAATAATTATGTTTGATATCAAATGAAAATTACCTGAACTATAATGGGTGGTAACTCCATTACTTCCACTGGTATTATAAGTATTTAGAATTCTCTTTTTATGTTGTGTTCCAGAACTTCTGTAACCTTGACCTCCTCCCCCTCCAGCTACAATTAATGGCACAACATTATCTTTGTCATCATACTGAAATAAAACTATAGTCATAAATATATTTACTTTTATTGTTTAAAGGCTATATAAATATCATCATGGTAATCAAAATAACCGTTCAACAACCTTGAAATGACAGGAAGGGCAATAGACCAGTTTTCAAGTTATGTCCTTCCCCTGAAAAAAGGTTGTCTTTTATGCTTGCCTTTATTATGATATTTACCAGATTGAGGGGATCGCCTGTATCCCTGCTATTTCAGTGGCAGATCCAGAACTTTTCATAAAGGGGGGCCCGCTGACTGACCTAAGGGGGAGCAGATTGAGGGGATCGCCTGTATCCCTGCTCTATCAGTGGCAGATCCAGAACTTTTCATAAAGGGGGGCCCACTGACTGACCTAAAGGGGGAGGGGGGGGCCACTCCAGTCATGCTTCAGTGATTCCCTATATAATTAATCAAGTCTATTAAAGTTCAGCAAGAATCTTTATGATCGTCAAAGTGCAGGATAAACTAGAAATAATAAAATTGAGAATCTGAATGGAAATGGGGAATGTGTCAAGCGACGACAACCTAACCAAAGACCACCAATGGGTCTTCAATGTAGCGAGAAGCTCCCGCACCTAGGTCCATAGGTACTTAATTACAATTCCCTTATGACAGCAGTGTTGATTATTGATTATAAGAATATAATTTGACAAATAATTCATATCTATTAATAACATATATATATAGTTATAATGACAAAACCTTATTGACCCATCCCATCAAAGATGGGATTACATTAGACCATCAGAGATGCGGTTACATTCGAATAAAAACACTGACATCTTGTATAACAAGACAGTGTTTATTTCAAAAGACATTTCATGACTAAAGCGAACAATGTGACCAGAGTAAACACAACACCTTAAGCATATAATTCGACCCTCCCAAACATGCAAACAATATGTATATATAATGACTTTAACATATTAGCTGTTCCTCTCCAAATATGTATACATACAATACACAGTAGCCTAAACAACAATGTAGACAAAGTGTACACTCGTGTATGTAACAACGTATTAGATTTTAGCAAGAGAAATTTATGTATTACTGAAAAATTATTACACCAAGGGTTTTCGATATCACAAACTGAAGTCAAAACATTTACTAAATTTTATCATCAGTACAAGGAAATAATTCGTAAATATAACTCAACATGCAGACATCTCATACCAATCTTATTTCACATCCAATCTTTTATGGTAATATTCTTTACAAAGCACAAAAATGTCAGTATTCACCTCAAAAGCTAACAAAACCTTTACAGGGCATTCAACTGAGTGAGAAGCAACAGGTAATATCTTTGGTTAGCTTGCCTGTTAGATGAACCGTGAAGTCATTATTAGGTCAGGTAGACAGATCGATGGTTTTCTGTCGGACTAGTCTATTAAAGTAGGGTAGTTTACTTAACCTAACAATGACTTCGCGGTTCAACTAACCAAAAAATATTACCTTCGGCTACACACTCAATGGAATCCGCTGTAAACAGACTTATCAAGAGGGGATATAGTTAATATACCGTTGTCAGGTCATTAAAGATTTGCATATTTTGGCTTTAATATTGATTCACTTATAGGGTCTTTGCATCGGAATTAAACACATTTATTCTAAAACCAGTTGTTGTCATGACTCGGGTTATGTTCTTTTCATATATTTCAAAATGGTATAATACTAAACCCCTAACAGGAGGGATTGTGCCTGATATTCATAGGTCTGGAGCTGGCATGTCAGTAACTGCTAGTGATCCTTTGTTAATTTATGTATTATTGTCATTTTGTTTAGTTTCTTTTGTTTCATATTCTGACATCAGACTCAGACTTCTCTTACACTGAGTTTTACTGTGCGTATTGTTGTGCGTTTGTTTTTTTTACATTGGTTAGAGGTATAGGGGGAGGGTTGAGATCTCAAAAACATGTTTAACCCCGCAGTAATTTTGAGCCTGTTCCAAGTCAGGAGCCTCTGGCCTTTGTTAGTCTGGAATGATTTTTAATTTTAGTTTCTTGTGTATAATTGGAAGTTTAGTATGATGTCAATTATCACTGAACTAGTATGCATATTTGTTTAGGGGCCAGCTGAAGAACACCTCCAGATGCAGGAGTTTCTCGCTACATTGAAGACCCATTGGTGGCCTTCGGCTGTTGTCTGCTCTATGGTCGGGTTGTTGTCACTTTGACACATTCCCCATTTCCATTTTCAATTTTAATTTAATAATACCTAAAACATATAAGGTATGCCTCCCTAAACATGCAGACAGAGTATCCATCATATATACCTTAAACATATATTAGATGTCCCTATCCAAACATGCCGCCTAATTATACACAAGACCTTAAACATAAAACAAGTTGTTCCTCCCCAACAATGCAGATTAACTATACACAGTATATTAAACATATAAGATGTCCCTTCCTAACCATGCAGACAAAGTATACACTATACATACCTTAAATACAAAAGTGGCCCCTCCCCCACCACCTCCACCCCATCCATGTCTTCTCAAGAATTCCTCCTCATTGGCTGGTAGGCCTTTGTGACAAACATCCTTTATTTCACCATTCTGAAAATATATCTTGACACTTGCAAATTTCTTACTTGTTATGTACAACTACTTGACTTCCTAATTCCACAATATTTGATTGTTATATTACTGAATCAATCTCTTACAGTTGATTAACTGACTTAAAACTGCTTGTCATATTATGGTTTTAATTTTATTTAACGACTGGCATAAATCTTTGATGATTTTGGAATTAGTTTGTCCAAATTTTTTTAATCCTAGATGTTATCCTTTTTATTTATTATAAGAAAAATTAAACAACACTTCACCAGTTTCATATTTCCGAAGTGATTATCTGGATTTACCTTTATCAGGAATGGTCAAAGGTGAATATTTGAAAGCCAAGGATGTGTATGAACAGGAAAAGTTGAAGAACTGTATGACCTAACATAGAACATTCAAAAATATTTTAATTGTGAATAGACCAATCATTTATACGATGTCCGGTACTGAAAATAGTTCAAGTTTACCTGTCACCTGAACAGGTAGATTTCAGCTGTCCAACAAGTAATTAGCCTTGATTAAAATTAGAAAGTATTGAAGTAGGGGTTGATTTGATAGTAATTTTAAAATCATCATGTCACTTTTATGACCAGAAATGTGTGGCTGTTAAAGGCAAAAGGTTGGGTCAAAAAGATCCTGAAATATGTTAAAATGACCGAAAAAGCCTTGAAAACTAAATAGTAGATGATCGTTTCATCCTTTGCCCAGTCGGTTTTTACCAGACATTTTACAATTGTCCAGAATATATGACTGTTTTGGAAGCCTTGGTTCAATTAGTATTTCAAATTGATGTGTCAATATCTTGTTAAAAAGATTCCAGGAATTTATAGATGTGGCTCCCAAGGTCAATGGTTTTGTTAAACATCAATACGATTTTTCAACATCAATCTCAAAAGAACCTCGGCAAAGATAATTTTTTAAAGTTAAAACACCTTCACATATAAATGGCAGGACATTAGGTGGTCACAAAAGATCTGTGATCAGACATGTATACATCTTGAAGTCAAAAATAAAAGTTGGTTATAATACAAACTTATTTTATTTTGAAATACAATATTTGCTAGAACTAGACCATAGGTACCAGAATGAACTTTGAACAAGCAAGTGTACACTGACAAATCTAGCCACAATATATCAATGTTTATAAAGACATTTTCAATTAAAACTATAATCATCTATTTATCATGTTGACAGCTCACATTACCTTTAAATCTAGATGAGCATATTACCATTTATCTAAGTCTATTTTATACATACCCTCTGATGAGAACATGCATTAGAGCCCGGTAGTCCTACTACAATATAAATCGTCTATATCATACATACCCTCTGATGAGAACATGCATTAGAGCCCGGTAGTCCTACTACAATATAAATCTGTCTATATCATACATACCCTCTGATGAGAACATGCATTAGAGCCCGGTAGTCCTACTACAATATAAATCTGTCTATATCATACATACCCTCTGATGAGAACATGCATAGGAGCCTGGTTGGCCTACTACAATATAAATCTGTCTATATCATACGTACCCTCTGATGAGAACATGCATTAGAGCCTGGTTGGCCTACTACAATATAAATCTGTCTATATCATACATACCCTCTGATGAGAACATGCATTAGAGCCTGGTTAGCCTACTACAATATAAATCTGTCTATATCATAGGTACCCTCTAATGAGAACATGCATTAGAGCCTGGTTGGCCTACTACAATATAAATCTGTCTATATCATACATACCCTCTGATGAGAACATGCATTAGAGCCTGGTTGGCCTACTACAATATAAATCTGTCTATATCATACATACCCTCTGATGAGAACATGCATTAGAGCCTGGTTGGCCTACTACAATATAAATCTGTCTATATCATACATACCCTCTGATGAGAACATGCATTAGAGCCTGGTTGGCCTACTACAATATAAATCGTCTATATCATACATACCATCTGATGAGAACATGCATTAGAGCCTGGTTGGCCTACTACAATATAAATCGTCTATATCATACATACCATCTGATGAGAACATGCATTAGAGCCTGGTTGGCCAACAATAAAATCTGTCTATATCATACGTACCCTCTGATGAGAACATGCATTAGAGCCTGGTTGGCCTACTACAATATAAATCTGTCTATATCATACGTACCCTCTGATGAGAACATGCATTAGAGCCTGGTTGGCCTACTACAATATAAATCTGTCTATATCATACATACTCTCTGATGAGAACATGCATTAGAGCCTGGTTAGCCTACTACAATATAATCTATCTATATCATACATACCATCTGATGAGAACATGCATTAGAGCCTTGTTGGCCTACTACAATATAAATCTGTCTATATCATACATACCCTCTGATGAGAACATGCATTGGAGCCTGGTTGGCCTACTACAATATAAATCTGTCTATATCATAGGTACCCTCTAATGAGAACATGCATTAGAGCCTGGTTGGCCTACTACAATATAAATCTGTCTATATCATACATACCCTCTGATGAGAACATGCATTAGAGCCTGGTTAGCCTACTACAATATAATCTATCTATATCATACATACCATCTGATGAGAACATGCATTAGAGCCTTGTTGGCCTACTACAATATAAATCTGTCTATATCATACATACCCTCTGATGAGAACATGCATTGGAGCCTGGTTGGCCTACTACAATATAAATCTGTCTATATCATAGGTACCCTCTAATGAGAACATGCATTAGAGCTGGTTGGCCTACTACAATATAAATCTGTCTATATCATACATACCCTCTGATGAGAACATGCATTAGAGCCTGGTTGGCCTACTACAATATAAATCTGTCTATATCATACGTACACTTTGATGAGAACATGCATTAGAGCCTGGTTGGCCTACTACAATATAAATCTGTCTATATCATACATACCCTCTAATGAGAACATGCATTAGAGCCTGGTTGGCCTACTACAATATAAATCTGTCTATATCATACGTACCCTCTGATGAAAACATGCATTAGAGCCTGGTTGGACTACTACAATATAAATCTGTCTATATCATACGTACCCTCTGATGAGAACATGCATTAGAGCCTTGTTGGCCTACTACAATATAAATCTGTCTATATCATACATACCCTCTGATGAGAACATGCATTAGAGCCTAGTTGGCCTACTACAATATAAATCTGTCTATATCATACATACCCTCTGATGAGAACATGCATTAGAGCCTGGTTGGCCTACTACAATATAAATCTGTCTATATCATACATACCCTCTGATGAGAACATGCATTAGAGCCTGGTTGGCCTACTACAATATAAATCATCTATATCATACATACCATCTGATGAGAACATGCATTAGAGCCTGGTTGCCTACTACAATATAAATCGTCTATATCATACATACCATCTGATGAGAACATGCATTAGAGCCTGGTTGGCCTACTACAATATAAATCTGTCTATATCATACATACCCTCTGATGAGAACATGCATTAGAGCCTGGTTGGCCTACTACAATATAAATCGTCTATATCATACATACCATCTGATGAGAACATGCATCAGAGCCTGGTTGGCCTACTACAATATAAATCTGTCTATATCATACATACCTCTGATGAGAACATGCATTAGAGCCTGGTTGGCTACTACAATATAAATCGTCTATATCATACATACCCTCTGATGAGAACATGCATTAGAGCCTGGTTGGCCTACTACAATATAAATCGTCTATATCATACATACCATCTGATGAGAACATGCATTAGAGCCTGTTGGCCTACTACAATATAAATCTGTCTATATCATACATACTCTCTGATGAGAACATGCATTAGAGCCTGGTTGGCCTACTACAATATAAATCTGTCTATATCATACGTACCCTCTGATGAGAACATGCATTAGAGCCTGGTTGGACTACTACAATATAAATCTGTCTATATCATACATACCCTCTGATGAGAACATGCATTAGAGCCTAGTTGGACTACTACAATATAAATCTGTCTATATCATACATACCCTCTGATGAGAACATGCATTAGAGCCTGGTTGGCCTACTACAATATAAATCTGTCTATATCATACATACTCTCTGATGAGAACATGCATTAGAGCCTTGTTGGCCTACTACAATATAAATCTGTCTATATCATACATACCCTCTGATGAGAACCTGCATTAGAGCCTGGTTGGCCTACTACAATATAAATCTGTCTATATCATACATACTCTCTGATGAGAACATGCATTAGAGCCTGGTTAGCCTACTACAATATAAATCTGTCTATATCATACATACCCTCTGATGAGAACATGCATTGGAGCCTGGTTGGCCTACTACAATATAAATCTGTCTATATCATACATACCCTCTGATGAGAACATGCATTAGAGCCCGGTAGTCCTACTACAATATAAATCTGTCTATATCATACATACCCTCTGATGAGAACATGCATTAGAGCCCGGTAGTCCTACTACAATATAAATCTGTCTATATCATACATATCCTCTGATGAGAACATGCATAGGAGCCTGGTTGGCCTACTACAATATAAATCTGTCTATATCATACGTACCCTCTGATGAGAACATGCATTAGAGCCTGGTTGGCCTACTACAATATAAATCTGTCTATATCATACATACCCTCTGATGAGAACATGCATTAGAGCCTGGTTAGCCTACTACAATATAAATCTGTCTATATCATAGGTACCCTCTAATGAGAACATGCATTAGAGCCTGGTTGGCCTACTACAATATAAATCTGTCTATATCATACATACCCTCTGATGAGAACATGCATTAGAGCCTGGTTGGCCTACTACAATATAAATCTGTCTATATCATACGTACCCTCTGATGAGAACATGCATCAGAGCCTGGTTGGCCTACTACAATATAAATCTTTTCTCCTTCTGTCAAATTAAACTTGCCCTCCACATAGCCTCCTCCTGAAACATTTGGTGCATTGATCCCAGTCCCCCCTCGACCTCCTGCTGCACTGATTCTGAAAAATAAATCCACCAATCTAAATTACTCCAATACCTCTCCCACTCAATATCTGGTCCTTGTCTTAGTACAATACTAACACACCCATATTGTTCTCTCCCACTCAATATCTGGTCCTTGTCTTAGTACAATACTAACACACCCATATTGTTCTCTCCCACTCAATATCTGGTCCTTGTCTTAGTACAATACTAACACACCCATATTGTTCCATACCTGTCAACTCACCCGTTTTTTGCGGGTGACACCCGTTTTTTCACCTCTCACCCGGGAGTTTTTCTTTACCCGGCGGGTCCCGGGAATTTCTAACATTACCCGTTTCACCCGGATTTCTGACCGGAATTGTTTCCGGTATTTAGAAGTAATACGACCTTCGGTTTTATCGGTCTTTTTCGATGTAACCAAAAGTCAAAATGTAGGACTGTTTACCTGAGCTACGTAACGATATTTTCAAGGTAAGATTAGTTTTTTAGTGAGTATTATTCAGTTAATTAAATTAAAAAATAGTTTGTCATTTCAAAATTATGTCGGAAAGAAAGCGGTCCCTGTCTGGGCCAGCTTGTTCCACACCAAGTAAAAGGAAAAAGTATTCATGTTCATACAGTAAATGTTGGGAATCGGAATTTAAATGGATTAAACCAAGTGAAAGGAGCCAGAATGATGCTTATTGCACACTTTGTAATTCACATATCAATGTTAGCGCAGGGGCAAGAAATGATATTGTCAGACATTCTAAAACAATGACTCATTTAAAGTTGGAAAAATCTCAGGCAGAATCTAAGGGCATGGCATCTTTCTTCACAAAGACCAAAAGTGTTTTGGCTGATAAAGTAACTAATGCAGAAACTTTATTTTCGTACTTTGTGGCTGAGCACAACCTTTCCTTTGCAGTAACTGACCATTTCACAAAATTGTGTAAATTAATGTTCTCTGACAGTGAAATAGCTTCAGGTTATTCCTGTGGAAAAACTAAAACCACCCAAATAGTAAAGAGGGCCCTTTCAGTTGAAAATAACAAAGTGGTAGTTGAAAATTGTAAAAATCAACCTTTCACAATTATGTGTGATGAGAGCAACGATAGAGGTAATGACAAACTATTTGTTATTCTTGTGAGATACTTTGACAATAACTTGGGCGACACAGTTACAAGATTTCTTGACATGCCTATCGTTAATATAGGAAATGCTCAAAATTTATTTGATGCCTTAAACAATACACTGGTGAATAGAGAAATTCCATGGAAAAATGTATTTGGCTTTATGTCTGACAATTGTTCTGTTATGAAGGGCAGAAAAAATTCACTGCTTTCTAGAATTAGACAAAAACAACCAGATGTTGTTGATATGGGATGTATTTGCCACTTAGCAAATCTCTGCTGTGGAGCAGGGGTTAAGGAACTTCCCTGCCCATTGATGATTTCATTGTCGACATATACTATCACTTCCAACATTCCTCCAAGCGAATGGAAGAATACAAGGAGTACTTAGAATTTTGCGATGTTGAACCATTGAAAATTTTAAAACATGTCAGTACAAGATGGTTGTCGCTGCAAACAAGTGTTACTCGCATATTACACCACTGGCCAGTCTTAAGAAGCTACTTTAATAGTCATCAAGATGTAGAAAAGGAGGGAAGGGTTAAACGTGTAGCAAAACATCTGGTGAATCCTGAAATGATTCTGTATTTTCATTTTCTAGAATTCATTCTAGCACCATTGAATGAATTCAATACTGCATTTCAGGTACATGTATAAATTGATCTTCTTAATTAATTGATTGAAACCATACACCTTCTCAAGCTTTTGTGTAATAAAATGACACTTCCCCTATATAAACAATCTCATTAAGGTAACAATACAACTAACAACAGGTATAATTAACCTGCTCTATCTCTTAACAAGTATTTAATTGTCATTGATCACTTGTTTATAGAAGTAATCCCTGTAAATACATTTATTTAAAATGTACATTTTATATTGTATTGCAGATCTATTTGTGTTTATATTTTTTTTAATCTTTTTCAGGCCAATGCTGCTAAGATTGGAGTACTCCATGATCAGATTACAAAGCTGTTGAGGAAATTACTTGGAAAGTTTGTGCAGGTGAAATGTATTACTTCTTGTAAAGACATTTGTGATGTTAAATACAATGACAGGGAAAATCAATTATCCAATGATCTTATTGCTGTAGGTCCAAAAAATAGAACATACCTTGTAGACTATTCTGATGATTTAAAAGAAGAAACTGAGACCAAATTCTTCAGGTAAATATACCTTTACTTTAAGTTTGTATTTATAATAATGATGCAATTTAATGACAGGAAAAAAATATATAGAGAGATATGAATAAAAAAAAATCTATAAAAGTGACAGCAACACACCAATAAAGCAAACAATTCTTTTATTTCATTGACAGGTCAACACTAGTTAAATTTTCAAAATAACAACAATATTCTGCTATTACCAAATTATTATACCAAACATATCTTTTAAATCAAATTTACTTTTTCAGGCATGTTAGACAATTTTATTGTACTGTGACAGCAAAAATGATGAAAAAATTTCCATTCAAAGATGAGACATTGGTTCATATTGGATTTGTTAACCCTTTAAGGAAACACACAGTATCATCTGATTGTGGTAAGACTTTATTTACATTAAATTTTAAACTTGTAAGATGAAACAGTATTTTTGATTGTTGATATTGTTATCAATTTTTAATAAAAAAAAATATGATTTATACATGATCAATAAAGCAGCAAATCTACAACACAATAAAAACATCTCACATAGGTATATACCTAGACCATATGGCTATTCTTTTTGTTTTCAGTGATGAAATTGGTGGAAAAATTCCCTAACATCCTGAATGATGAAGAGACAACACAGCTACAAGATGAGTTCAGTGACTATCAGTTGACCCCATTAGATGAACTTCCACTTTGCACTTCCCCTGAAACTGACATTGGTACATTTTGGGGAGAAATGTCCAAGTTGCATGACATTTTTCTTAACAAGCCAAGATTTTTTGTTTTGTCAAAACTTGCTAAAACATTACTGGTTTTGCCAAACAGCAATGCAGACAGTGAGAGGGCATTTTCTTTAGTAAAGAAAATAGCTACAGAGTTTAGGGCTGATCTTAATAAGGATACACTGTGTGCTCTTCTTTCTTGTAAAATGAATACACATTTGCATTGCTATGAACTGAAACCAAGTGCAGTTCTTTTAAAGAATGCCAAGTCTGCTACTATGGAATATAACAATAGTCTGAAATAAACTTGTATACATGTTCTAACTGTTTCATATACATATTGACTATATAAATTATATGTAAACATATTTTTGTTCTTCAATTGAGCCCGCAAAATGTCGTACGCGTTATGACCTGAGATTTTTTTTCTCAATGCAGGTCATGACCTGACTTTTCATTTTCAGAGGTTGACAGGTATGTTGTTCTCTCCCACTCAATATCTGGTCCTTGTCTTAGTACAATACTAACACACCCATATTGTTCTCTCCCACTCAATATCTGGTCCTTGTCTTAGTACAATACTAACACACCCATATTGTTCTCTCCCACTCAATATCTGGTCCTTGTCTTAGTACAATACTAACACACCCATATTGTTCTGTTTTTATACAAGCTTTAAACTGAGATTTGTAAAAGTTTAACATAAGTATTTTTCTTGTCCTGGTCTCTGTTCCATGTTTCTAAATGCAGATTTCTCTTCATATGCCAGGTACACTATTTGTATGGATGATTTAACTGAACTTAAATCTATTTAATTTTGTTTTTCTAATTGAGGAATCATCTTCGTGTACATGTGCATTTTACAAAGTTTTTCTTTCAGTTTTCAGCGGTAAGGTGTTAAGTGTTCGATTCCTCCATTATTCAGAGCATCCTTTGGTGAGCTGTCAGGGTACAGTGGAGATCATCATAAAATGC
The DNA here is from genome assembly GCA_019925275.1 of Mytilus edulis. Taxonomy (NCBI): domain Eukaryota; kingdom Metazoa; phylum Mollusca; class Bivalvia; order Mytilida; family Mytilidae; genus Mytilus; species Mytilus edulis. Next base: position 1,854,011 of record CM034350.1, read on the forward strand.
GTCACTAACTTATGCACCCACCACCCCAAAGCCAATGTAAGGACACAGAGAAGTGTAATGGTTTATTTCTTCCCCATCTGTGATATTTTATCCTGGGGATAATTTGTCCCAGTAATTTTTTTCCAGACATGGTATTTTCCAGGAGTGAAAATCTATCGGTGTTTGCGGTTAGTATGTTCCAGTAAATATTTTTCATATTTCACAGAACCTTGTGAAATAGAGTCCTATTAACTACTTTATAAGTTACTGGCAATCAATATATACCTGACTATAATTATAATGTTTCACAAAGGTAGAACAAATTTGCATAATTTATCAATCAAAGGGAGGTAATTATGAGCAATTCATATTTTAAACACTGCTTTACACAAGTCTGTTATTTTGTTGTAGAAATCAGAAGTAATGTGAGGGAGCTGTGGACTGCAATAAGGAATAGACAAACAGAAGATCTATCTGCGGATTAGTCTCCAGTCAGTCTGGGCCATCTTGACCAACCATGGCCCCAAAAGTACCCATTCTAGTAGAAACTCTTTGTGTTGTGTACTAAGTCATCCATGTTTTCACAATTCTTTCTGCCTTATATAAAAAGTAACAAATAATAATTGAACCAAGCAAAGCGCTGTAAACACATAGAATGACACAACCATGTAGTTGCTTCTAGCAGAAATTGTTTATTATCATGTCCCAGACTTCATCAAAATATTTGTAATTTATGTGTTAGAGACTGCCCACATAATTTATTGTGTATTGCAGGGACCGAACTGCAAAGCAGATAGAAACATTATGTCAAGCACCACACACAAGTAGTAATACACAGTGCTGCAACTAGCGGATTTACTTAGTGAACAAATATTAAACTTTGGATAAAGCTTCAAATTCTTTATTCTTATCAGACTTTATTTATATATATAGTCATCTAAAATCATGAATTCAGCTAATTAACCTGCACCATGCAAGCATGATAATAAATAATCTGTGTTCACCCAGTATGTTTTAATGCACTGAGTTCTAGTAGAAACTTGTTAGGAAAGATGCACCTCAGTAATCTATTGATTTGAGACTTTCCATGTGTTTCTAGACAACTGTATTGGTATATTGTAAAATGATAAAATTTTAAAATCTGTACAAAAAGATGACCAGATGGTCTTCAAAATAATAAGCTGGGTTCAATATAATGTGTCAAATCAGCTTTATAATGGTGGTCCAGAAATAAAGAGGTTATGACACTTGAAATAGTCAGTAAAAATGATGAATTTAAATTTAGTTAATAATATTTATAGTTTTTTGCTACAAGACTTAATTTTATTGTTGTAGTGAGGTTTCATTGATGAATTCAATTTCAATCTATACATATCCTATACTGCATGTTGTATATAAATATCCTATACTGCATGTTGTATATAAATATCCTATACTGCATGTTGTATATATATATCCTATACTGCATGTTGTATATAAAAATCCTATACTGCATGTTGTATATAAATATCCTATACTGCATGTTGTATATAAATATCCTATACTGCATGTTATATATAAATATCCTATACTGCATGTTGTATATAAATATCCTATACTGCATGTTGTATATAAATATCCTATACTGCATGTTGTATATAAAAATCCTATACTGCATGTTGTATATAAATATCCTATACTGCATGTTGTATATAAAAGAAAGAAATGGAAATGTACAAACTTTTTGTTTTTGTTTTTTGTAGGTTTTAATATTTATGTTTGCATTTTTGACACCACAACAAAGCTATTGATTTGATTTACTGTGTTCCGTTGGACACTTAATGTTGTTTTTATTTTCAAGGAAACCACTTTTTGTTGACAACCCTATGCAGAATATTTAAAAATATACAGACATGATTGTAGTTTTACTTTCAAAAGCAAATTAGTCTGAGGCTGGTATTTAATTGTACCATCCTTGATTTGATAAAATGGCTGTCTTCCGCAATAAAAGCTATTAGGTTCACTAGGAAAATGTAAATGACGCTTAAAATCCAACTGCGGAAATATCCTGCTTTATGATCGTTTATGGCATTTCAATTCTCAAACCAAGAATAAATTTTTTATCTCTATCTATTCACCTAAATCTTATAAATATATATATCCATGTTGAGGTAATTACTGTAACAACAATAGAATGAAGAGTACATTTGTAATTACGGGCGATATCTTTTTGCGCCAAAAAGTAACTCATTTGTGCCACAACTTATTTGCGCCAATACTTCTTTTGCGCCAACTAATTTTCAAAACCATAGGTATCATTTGCGCCAATAAAATAATCATCTAATTGCGCCAATTCTATTTATTTTTATTCATATATAACAACTAAATGATTGACTAGGTACCATCAGCAAACAATCCTAAAGGCTTACATTGTACAAAGAAATTTTAAATTAGCCTCGCATCCTAATACAATCATCCCGTTTTCTGGATCGTTACACAATACAAAGTCATCATCTTTGTTTGTAACAACACCAATATCATCCAATATTGTGTGAAATTCTTCTTGATTTTTAGGTTGAGCCGGATGTAGTTTTCTTCTCTCTATATACATTGACTGACGCACATATTTTAAATCTTTCTTTTCTAAATTTTCTTTTTCAATTTTGAAGAGCTCTGAATTTATTATTTATGAAGGTCGCCCTGACAACATATCGGTTACTTTTGTTTTGCACGAAGTTCTTTCTTTCTTTTTACAAATGAAAATATGATATTTTATACTGCCAAAATATGCTATGAAATTTTAATAAAGCGAAAATGTATTTTATACTCATGATAGTTGACTTGTATTTGTATTATAATTTTAATAAAAATTGTTTTATAGTCTCTCAAAACTCTTTATTGGGTGGCTCTTGTTGTTAATTTGTGTTTTAAAAAGCTGTATATTTCATATGTACATGTAACAATTCACGGTGGTGAGAGTATTTGTCTTGTCTTGTCTTGTCTTGATAGGTAAAACATGTACAGGTATGATATAGGTAAAAAATATGTAAAACATGTACAGGTATGATATAGGTAAAAAATATTAACAGGTAAATGTGGCGCAATTTCATTTCATTTATTGGCGCAATTAATACTATCAAAATAAAAGAGAGTGGCGCAATTAATACCTTTTCAAAACTGCAATTGGCGCAAATTGATTCTGCCCTACCTCCCGTAATTACATCAGGTGTGCAGGAGACAGCTTATTGACAAGGGCAGCAACTATATACAGTAGACATCTGTTTCACTAACCATTCTTAAGTACAGTACTTTTATGTGTTATATCATGGAAGTAATATTGAAAGGAATAACATCGTCCTCACTTCAAAGGTTTCATCTGCGTTACCGCCCATCTTTTGATAACTCGTTAATTGGTTCAATATCTGGAATGGTACTGTAAATTCAGAAATTATTGCGAGGTTTTTATTATTGCGAAATATGCGACTGAGTTGTAAACGCAATAATTTAAACTCGCACTTTGAAATGTTTTATATGAATTAAACAGGATTTTTCTCAAAATCATAATAATTAAAATCGCATTTTAGTCTGAAATAACAAAATCGCAATAATAAATGCACGCAATAATTTCTGAATTTACAGTAGTTGATTCTCTGCATGTGATGATCAAATCACTGACACTTATCGGTCATTTTCGTGTTCACGGAGAATTATGAACAGACAAGTTTTTGTCGTATATACGTGCGAAGTAACCCGAATAGTCCATTCGTTACATTCTGTTGATGATCGCTGCCGAATAGAGTCATTCGTTTAATTTTTATGTTAGTCAAGTTTTTCCCTATTTTTTGGTTATTTTGATCTCAATAGTTTAAACAGACACCTATCACATATGAAATTGGAGGACAAGGCTGGGTCGTTTTTAATTTTAATATTTACAGACAGTTAATAAACCATTTCCATAAGTTAAGAAGATGATTGTACAAAAAAATACGTTTGGACCCCCTTTATTAAATACGAAAAATCTAAGTCTTTCGTGTATTAGTCAATTAAAATATTCACAATGCTAAACGGTCCTATCCTTCAATTTAAGTTCTTGATACATAAACTAATTTGTGTAAAAGTGAATTTGCCGTAAGACAGAGCCCATTTCGTCGGTTTGTTATAATTTTTGCTGTAGCTTGTTATATTATTACCAGCATTCCACAATAAACAATTTAAAAAAAATATATATATTTACGAAAATATTATCCCCATTTTAGTTGTCCAGTTTCAATAATGTAATCAATGACATTTATGACATATACATAAATTAAGAATACTTGAAAGTAACTATCCTTTTTTTTAATCTCGATAAACTTTGCACATTTCAACAGTAAACAAAAATATGTCTACATTTGCCTACATTATTTTGTTAGACATCATGTGAAACTTGATCGATTCATCGGTATTTAGCTGTTTCACTCGAGATCCGCTTTTAACCGGAAAATACTTTTAAAACAGTTTAAAACAAACGGTAAAAAGCAAAAATATGCTAAATTAAATACAATTTTCCATGCTAAACTGCTGTAGTTTGAACAATTCTCGGCCGTTTTTCAAGTTTTTTACAGCATACAACTTCTTTCTAAAGGTAGAGGTTTTATATGATACAGTGCCACCTTCTTATTAATAAACCTCGGATTTCACACAGGTACTTTATAATTACCAGACTCAATAAAATCACGTGACTGATAAGAAATTCCAGATGCCATTTTACAACCGCGGTATCACAGATAGCAACCAAAGGGTCTTACCGCTGAGACTATAATTGGATAAAATCATATGACTTTAGTACAGGGCTCTGCAGGCCGTTAATACATGCTAATTAGTCGATGTTATTCCTTTTAAATAATACTTCCATGGTTATATGTAAGTCTGGTTTAAGAACTGAACTTGTTTCATGTTAATATCATGTAACAACTATGATGCAATCTTCTATGAACTGATGACAATTTGCATAATGAATTAAAAAAAAATATTGTTTCATTACAAATATACTTACACCAATCATAAGAGGTTTAAATCGTTAACAAACATAATGCCGATACAACTTGTTAATTGAGCAAAACCAAAAAAATCACAATTGAGGTCAAGGTCGTGAGTCAATTTTTGATGTTCTAGATTTTGACCTTTGCTTGTCATTGCTTTTTTACTGCTGGACAGGCAGAGAGAAGGAGAATAATCTTTAGGACATTATGGAGGACATTATGGGTAAGATTTTAAATATTTGGTATGAACACATCAGAGGATATATATTCATCTACTACTCTTGAACTTTTTATGAATTATTTGTTATAGCTTCATACTGGTTCATGATAAATTTATGCATTTGTATATCATTTGACTGCTCCATATATTGTATGATTTCTCTGTAGATAACTTACCCATATGTTCCATTTTCAGGAACAGTCCACACTTGAGTTCCTTTTAAAGTACCACTAGAAATGACCTTCACTTTGACTGAACTAGATTTGTAGGCTGAATCACATTTGAACTGGGTTGGTCCAGTAGGCCCATGGTAACCACAGGAACCAAAACTGTACACTAAAAATAATAATGTACAAACATGTTTAATAATATTAATTATAATATTAATTAATTGTTGTAAAAGGGAAATAACTTTTACAAGGAGGAGACTTATAACTCATGTTGACCTATTTGTAGATCTTGTCTTACTGATCATGTTTGCTGTTTAAAGTATATACTTTATGGTCAACTAACTGTATCAAACAATTTACCGTTAATATGCTTATTCCACACAACCACATTTCTATGTATCCTCACAATCATCAAAAACCTAAATTTGGCATAATATTTTAAGAATTTCCATTACAAAGAGCATGTGTCCTGAGTTCAAGGTGAATGTTACCACGGTACTTTATTGTTATCTATCTTGGCCATAAACTTTAAACAGCCTCAGACAGACAAAGAGACAGATGGAGCAATACATAATAAGATGAGAAAATGTAATCCCCTCTACTTAATCTGATTCTGAGCATCAATATGACAACAATAACTTAATACTTGGTATTGACTGAGAATTTTAGCTAATCATTAACTTATTAGTAAATCTTGTTTTGCTAATCTTTATTGGTTTTTAAGTTTTCTCTCAATATTTTGTAGTTCTCAATAAAATAGACAAAAGTACATAAAAAAACCATATTCATTTGTCCCAATATAATTTGTAAGTTGCCCAGAGTTGATTTTGTTTTAACAGGTTCCCTACTCTATGGTAGGACATCCTGGTACATTGTCATGTAAGAGTGACGTTAAGAAGCACAATAAAGAATTGAATTGGTACAAATTTGGTGGGAAATTAACTGTATTATGTTTTCTAAACAAAACAAAGTAATCGGACAACAGTTAAAAGTTATCAAAGTTACCAGGATTATAATTTAGTACGCCATACACGCATTTCGTCTACAGAAGACTCATCAGTGACGCTCATATCAAAATTTTTATAAAGCCAAACAAGTAAAATGTTGTAGAGCATTGAGGATCCAAAATTCCAAAAAGTTGTGCCAAATACGGCTAAGGTAATCAATGCCTGGGATAAGAAAATCCTTAGTGGTTCGAAAAATTCAAAGTTTTGTAAACAGGAAATTTAGAAAAATGACCACATTATTGATATTCATGAAAAGTTAACTTCCCCCCAAATTTGCCACAATGACATGTTTGAATTTACTTCTTTTGATTACACTTATTTTGCCGACTAGTGTTACTTTACCATTTATACTAAACTTTTTGGGGACAAAAAGACTGCCTTGTACTTCACTATATTAGCCCTCTTCGTATGGAGGTATGATTAAAAGTATATGGTAAAAAAATGTTAATTTGGAAATGAAAAATTGAAATATTCAAAATCAAAACTAACAATTTTGAAATTTTAGAAGCACAATGAGTTTTTTTTTTTTTTGTAATTTGTTTATTTTTGACATAAAGACAGAAAACAATCAAGCAGGATTACACACATGTACAGTTTTAAGTATGGTCTGAAAGAAGCACAATGAGTTAGTCTTGTTTCAAATGGATTTCTAGCAACTAATACTAAAATAGACCACATCATTCAAAAGTTTAATCTAATCAAAAATTTAAATCTAATCAAAGGATTATGTAACACAAACTATAATTGTATTTAGTATAACAATAACGAACTGAGATCAAAATTCATCATAGTGCTGAGTCAATGTATTTCAAATTAGAGCAAAAGTGTCCTTCATTCATTCATTATTTACTAAAACATTACTATAAACATTAATTATACTCAGGTTATGACAATATTACATCACATTTTACATCTTACCAAATAATAGATGATTCAAGATGGCTTCAAATTGCTATTTTGTAGGATCTAAATTTATTTCTTTAGTACATTTGTATTTATTCAAAAAAAAAAAAAAGATTAAGTTATTGGTAACTGTATAACACTGAGACATAGTATATATTTATGATATCTAATTTAATTTCCAGTTATACAACCAGGCTACTAATTTACATTTTTTCAGTAAATATTTATATTAGTTATTCTAGATTAGAATAACCTATCTTCAGGCATTCATGATTTTAATTAAAAACTAGATGTGTCAAATCGACACGAATAACCCTGTCTCAAAAATTTGAAAAATCTGCAATTTCAATAACACATGTGGACACAAACATGACGGTAGTCTCACATATAATAAATCAGCTCAAAATCTGGAGGCTTATAGAAAAAAAGTCTGTATAACTGTGATGTTCAACAATTTTCAAAGTTGTAAACCCGTAATTTCAGCAAAAATTAGAGGAGCGGAACGAAACTTAAACTTGATCTGTAACTCATCATGAGTAACTCACATACCAAAAATAGCCCAATATCTGAAGGCGTTTAGAAAAAAAATCTGTGTAACTGTGATTTTCATCAATTTATCAAAGTCCAAAGCCTGTTATTTCGGCAAAAATTAGTGGAGCGGAACGAAACTTTAACTGTAATTTTTCTCATCATGGTTAACTCACATACCAAATATCAGCCCAATATCTGAAGGTGTTTAGAAAAAAACAACCTATAACTGTGATTTTCAACAATTTATCAAAGTCCAAAGCCCATAATTTTGGCAAAAATTAGCAGAGCTGAACGAAACTTTAACTTGATCTGTAACTTATCATGGTTAACTCACATACCAAAAATCAACCCAATATCTGAAGGCGTTTAGATAAAAAAAAATCTGTGTAACTGTAATTTTCAACAATTTATCCAAGTCCAAAGCCCGTAATTTCGGCAAAAATAAGAGGAGTGGAACGAAACTTTAAATTTGATCTGAAACTCATCATGGTCAACTCACATACTAAAAATCAGCCCAATATCTGAAGGCGTTCAGAAAAAAACTCTGTATAATGGTTTCTTGCAGAATGACGGAATTTGGGAATTTGGGAATTATGGAATTATGGAATTTCCAAATTACAGAATTTTGGAATTACGGACAAGGGTAAAACTATATGGCACCAACAACTTCGTTGCGGGGCCATATAAATTAATCAGAGTCTTGTTCATGGAATTGAAATGTACCATGATGTAACTTAATATATTTACAAACAACAATACATTGCATTCAAAATGTTTTAATATAACAATACACAGCGTCTGTTGAAACTTAAAACTTGTATTCATTGGTGGAATAAGTTTATAATACTGGCATTCAGAACACACAACAAAGCCAGGAGTACATTTATACCATTTGTTTAATTCTACACAGCTACTTTAGTACAAGTTATCTTAAGTTTGATGTACATTTCTAAAGATGCATATCAAATGTACATCTGTAAAGCTGTATATAAACTGTACATCTGTAAAGCTGTATAAAAACTGTATATCTGTTAAACTGTATATAAACTATACATTTTTAAAGCTGTATATAATTACATTCCATGTATGTTTCATTATAATACGTTATTCTGATTGGCTAACTAGCCATCTCGTGATATTCCTTAATCAATTGCATTACACAATGCAACTTTTCATTCATGATGACACGAGGTCCCACAATAAAGTGCACAGGTAAATGAAATAAAAACTTGATAAAAGGCATGTTTTCATGATCCCATATGTAAAAATGTAATTATAAGTATTGAATGCTTTTTTTTGTAACTTTATAGGGTTGTAAAAGCGTTGATCGTGCGCACATTTTTAGTATGAAGCGCCGCGCTTCATACAAAATGTACTTCGGTCAACGCTTTTACACCCCAATAAATTTACAAAAAAGAGCATTCAATTCTTAAATAAACTGCAATGCTGTAAAAATGTACATTAACTCTGTGTACAAGCTAAACATATAGATTCTACCACTGCATCTTGTGTGATACAATATCTATCCACAGTTTATATACAGCTTTACAGATGTTCATTTGATATGCAGCTTTAGAACTGTACATCAAGATTACTTGTATGAAAAATAGCTGTGTATTTACAATCTCAGTGTTTATATCCAAGACTTTTAAGGGATCATAAATCTTGAGACCTAAAACTATTTTGTATAATGAAAAGTTACTGTTGCCTACCTCACCTGTATCTTGTACATAACTGCTTTGTTATTGTTATGAACACAAGGAACATTGTACATGTTGTAGGCCAAATTCATTCTTGAAACCCAATCTCAGTGATGAACAACATTTTATTGACCCAATGTTTACATCCTGCTTACAATATTACTCCTAAACAATACTGGACTGTTTTAAATTTCAGGAAAAAGGAATAGAAATAAAAACATTATGTCTACGATTTCTCAACCTTTCAGTTACTGAGAGGAATAATTTTATATTTGTTTGCTTTAAGATTTTTATATCTTTTGTCAAACGAAGTTTGCGAAAGGATTTAGTGTGTCATCTGTCCATCATAAAGTTAAAATCCATCTATTTAGTTTAAACACATTAATTCATAGTGGATTGGGAAACAAGTTATTGCAACTTATATTAATCCCTTTTCCACTTAGCGGATGCGAGTGCTGTCTTTTTATGGAATTAGCCTTCTCTTTTTCGAAGTCTACAAGGATGTCTTTAAAGTGCAAGAGATAGGGCTCACTCTCTTAACACGGGTCAACCATTTATCGTCCCCTTCCGACAATCATCGTTTCTCAAGACCACACATGTAAATGGTATCAAGGTAGAGTCTGAACATGGATCAAACCAGGAACCTTTGTGTTAGTAGTCCAATGCACTAATCACTACACCACCACTTCCAAACTACACAATTATAGTTATAGTTGATGACATTTTGTTAATACGTCTTAAATAAGCAAGGGGTCCTTATAAAAAAAAGGTCATCTTGACCTACATTTCACATATAAGTGACTGATTAAAGTTTGTGTTAAGAGTCCATATCTGATATACAACTCCTGGAGAAATAATATTTTGTCAGTAGATGTGGCTGTTATTATCAGAATCGAATGTCCTAAAAAATATGTCATCTTGACATAAAATTCATGGATGAGTAAATGAGGTGAAAGGCTGCATTTAAGCTATATCCGAGATGAGGAATACAAATATTTTGTCAGTAGATACAACTTTAATAGTCACGAGTTTCAAAATCAAGTCTTGAAAATGAATCAGATGATGTTCCATCAACTGCATTTAAAAGATATTTGATTTCATCAGCTGCACTTAGAAGATATTTGATTTCATCAGCTGCACTTAGAAGATATTTGATTTCATCAGCTGCACTTAGAAGATATTTGATTTCATCAACTACACTTAGAAGATATTTGATTTCATCAGCTGCACTTAAAAGATATTTGATTTCATCAGCTGCACTTAGAAGATATTTGATTTCATCAGCTGCACTTAGAAGATATTTGATTTCATCAACTGCACTTAAAAGATATTCGATTTCATCAACTGCACAATTAAGTTATATCATTATCATAACTAATTGTATTGGACCTGAGGTCTGTCATAATTGAGGATAAAAGTCAACTCAATATAAAGATTGTTTATTTAATATTTTGCACTTTTTTTTACACCAAAAACCTCCATATTTCCAGCCCAAAAATTTGGTGCCTGCACCAATTATATATAAATCTCTTGTGTTCACTCTTTTACAAGTGCAACTATATTTCAAATTCCACAGATATGCTATCCTTTTACATTCAACATTTTATTCAAAGTAACATTTATTTTTGGCACATTGTAAGCCTTATATATAAAAACAAGAATGTGTGCAAAGTACATGGATGCCCCACACCAGCTATCATTTTCTATGTTCAGTCGACCGTAAAGTTGGGGTAAAAACTCTAATTTGGCATTAAAATTAGAAAGACCATATCTATAGGGAACATGTGTACTAAGTTACAAGTTGATTGGACTTTAACATGAAAACATTAACTTGAAGCAGGACAGACGGATGAACGCACAGACGAACAAATGAACTGACATCTTGACCGAAAAGCATAATGCTCATAAATGGGACTTGTTTTTTCTCACATGTCAGTTTTTTACCCTTTTTTATTGGTAACTCTCAATATTTTTTCAGCACTTAAAACCAAGCACTGATTGATACCTTCTGGATATAAGTGCAAGTAATAGCTGGAAAAGAAACATCAACTCTAAGGTAAGCCAGATTCATTGACCCCTGGTGTTTAGAAAGAGTTATTGTACCATCACTCAGAACAAAATCTGGTTAACAAAAAGTTTAAACATCTAATAGGCCCTTGGCTTTCAAATATTCGACTTTAAGCACTTGTGATGAAGGTAAATCCAGAAACACTTTGCATGCATGACATTTAATTTTTTTTGGTTCTTTACTTATTTCTATATTACTATTAAGTGAAATACAGTCTATGACTTATGAAAAAGACTAATGGTTGGAAGTCCATCAGAACAATAAGGGTATGAACTTATATAGTCAACTTAAAAATAAATAAACATGGTAATTTAGTTTTCTATATAACCATGGACTGCTCCCGATGGATTAAAATATATAACATGTTTAAGAAACACAGACATTACATTTGATCTTGTATCTGGCTATTCTTATTAATCTACATTCATCAGCCAAGCTAAACGTCATTTGTGTGGTTTTCTAGTAAAAATTACATTTTCACTATACTTTGTTGAAGGTGATTTAAACAGCCTACATGTATGTTAATCTTATTTTATTTATTCTATTCAAAATGAGAATTTATTGAATATTAGAATATTTTGTACTTTATATAACAAACTGTGACTGTTTCAAGTCATTCATCTATAAATTGCCTATTAGTGAATTTATCAGACAGATGTATGAAGAAGCTCCTTGTTTTAATCACTTCCCAATTAGGAGAACGAATACCACCTACGCGTCTCAAAATCACTTCCCTAACATGAGGAGGACAATTATCACCTACACGTCTCAAAATCAGCCAATATTGCATATTCAGTTCTGTCTATCAAACACAATTATATTTTTATTTGGTTTTGATCACTTAACCGTTCAGAAAAATTTGTAACGGTTCCATGGAACCCAGTGTCTCGCCTACTTTTGCTGTTAATCGCAGACTCAACAAAAATGAGGACAAACATCAATAAAAATTTCCCTTTCGATACTGTCTTTTGATTGAAAGAAGCTTCCAAGTTTGGTAAAAAATCCAGGATAGTTTATAAATCTAATAAATGTTTTATAAACTTTAACTGCAGACTGTATGTAATGTTAACTGGAAGAAAACTAAGTCCATTTATAAGTAAATTACGGAAAAAGCGATTTTTATTTTTACAAAATTTACTTCTGAATAATATCTTATGATCAGAAACAAGCTTTTGTCTAAGTTTGGTAGAAATCCAGGATAGTTTAAGAACATTATAAAAATTTTAAAAACTTAAACCACAGAGTGAATGTTTTGTTTCTGGCAAAAAAACTAAGTCCATTTATAAGTAAAATACCGAAAAGTGGAAATTTATTTTTACAAAATTTACTTCTGGATTCTATTTTATGATCATAAACAAGCTTCTGTCCAAGTTTGGTACAAATCAAGGATAGTTTATGAAAGTTATTAAAATTTTAAAAACTTTAACCACAGAGTGAATGTAATGTTTCCTCACAGAAAAACTAAGTCCATTTATAAGTAAAATACGTAAAAAATGGAATTTTATTTTTACAAAATTTACTTCTGGATACTTTTTTATGATCATAAACAAGCTTCTGTCCAAGTTTGGTAGAAATTCAGTATAGTTTATGAAAGTTATTAAAATTTCAAAAACTTTAACCACAGAGTGAATATTTGTGGACGACGCCGACGACGGAATGTAGGATCGCTTAGTCTCGCTTTTTCGACTAAAGTCGAAGGCTCGACAAAAAAGAATCAAGCATTATAGTAGCTATGATATAAGTTAACACAATCATTTTCCATACAGTATAGATGTCCTACTAGCCTGCAATAACTCAAATAAATGTATCTACTGTTTCCTCATTAAAGAGTACACTGAGAAGCCAGTACAATTACTCAAATAACTGTATATAATGTTTGTGACAGGTTTTACAATATCCTGATTATAATATCCGGTTATATAATATTTGTATATTGCGAAGGCATACTGAATGATTTACAGAGGGGACCAACCTAATCCATTGGGAGAATAAAAGAAGTTTTCCTGTTTAAATTCAAGCATCAATGATGAGGTTTAAGTAGACAAAAAGCCTGTCTGGAACACCATATAATAAGTCTGGTATCTTTGAAAAGTTTTTAATTTATTTTGAGTTAATATTTTTACATATATTTTGATTACTTTGCAAACTTTTTTTTATGAATGAAAACACAGAAACTAAAAGTTTAATCGACTGAAAGGAAAAAATTGGTTACGCCTTGAGGGCTTGAAATATTTTATTGTCATCATTTCTCCCACCTATACAAATTAAAAAAATTAAGTATCTTACTTATATCAAGAAAACATTTATTTATTTACAGAATTAACCCAATAACATTAATCACACAGAAAAGAACATAGTCTTTTACTGTTCCTATATGATATATAAATATAACAAAACTTTAGGCATGTCGGGAATGGCAAAACATTGTCTTAATATGAAGAGAATTAAGTATTCAAGATTCACCAAAAAACATTAAGGAAAATCTTCTTATAAATATATGGTAATATAGTATTTATTTTGACCAAATACAATTTGGCCTTTGACATCAAATTGCAACAGTCTATTTTATAGAGATGCATATATGAAGTAATATAAATATTATCATAAACTAATTGTCATCTATTAATATATGGGACATAGCAAAAGAACATTATCTCTTCACATCTTTATTATATTTTACTTAATAAACAACTGCTGTCTGTAAAAAGATCTACTTTTGAATGTTGTTACCTAAGTATAGCACACAAGTGTATATTGTACAAAAATGATGCAGTGTTGGTTTTATTTGATAGACTACTTAGGTTTTACTCCTATTGGAGGGTTTAAAGTACTGCGACCTATAGTCGTACGTACTACAGTGACCGTCCTTTACTCTTTCATCTTTGTTCTCTTAGTGTCAATAGTTGTTTCATTGGTATTCATAACACATCATCATATCTTTTTTCATCTCCATATTTTTATAAGGTTATAGATTTCATATAACAAAATTACTACCAATAAAAGAGTTATAATTGTTAAAATTGCATCATCATCATATTTCTGTTAAAAAATGCAATTTTTATAATTCACAATTCTGTACTGTAATTTTATATGAGAATAGAAGATAGTGCCGCGACGTTATAGAAAAAAGTTGATTTCTAAAAGTTCACCTCACATCATATCATATTTTATTGGTGCCTTGACCTTATAGGAAAATAAAGTTTTTCATTAAAAGAGTTTAATTCACTTTATATTATACAGGTGCCGTGACGGAATAGTAAAAATTTGATTATCAAAAGATTAATTCATTTCATATCATACAGCTAAAAATTTGCAGTCCAAGATGATTTTACTTGAAATTAAAATTACTAAGGTGGGCTCTTTTTTTAATATTAGAATTCTGCTATTAAAATTGACTGAATTGCAATTTGTCTTGTAATACAAGACCACAAATAAATGTATTTTTCTTTGGATTGATTCAAACATCAAAAATAATAATTCATTAAGGGAAACAGCTTCATGATGAAAATTATGAAGGCAGAAATTACAATCAATTGAGACATTTGGTTGTTTGACCTACTACTAAAATCATACAATGAATGAAAAAAAATCTATTATAGATAATCAAAACTTTAATTTCTCTTCCTCACACCCAATTTTTTTTCTGAAATTAGATTCTTCCAAACTATTTTTAAAAAATAACTCCTTTTTAACCCTAAACTAAAATAATTTCAGGAATGATGTGTCTCACAGGTCCTCGAATGAACTGTAGTTTTCCTTTAAGATTTAGGACTTGATTTTACTTGTATTTCGTCATGTTTTATAGTTTCTTCATTTTTCAGGAGAATGTTCTTTAAAATTGTATTTTGAGTTTGTATTGATAAAGTTTAATATATCCATGAGGCAAAATATGTTTTTCAATTTTAATAGTATCTATTGTTTGGGCCATATCAGACTTATTGGAATTCAAAAAATTAATAACACTCTTGTTTGAGCGCTATATCAAACTAATTTCCTCCATAATGACGCCTTTTGACACCACCCCCTTTACCCCATAATGACGCCTTTTGACACCACCCCCTTTACCCCATAATGACGCCTTTTGACACCACCCCCTTTACCTCATAATGATGCCTTTTGACACCGGAGAATTGCCTCAGTTGAAAATCTTGCCTACAAAATAATTCTTAATCAGACTAAATAAAATTTGTATCTTATATAAAAAGGATATTCATGAGAATATCTGACTGGAATTTCATTGATGAAATATTAGTTTCGCAATGCATTACTACTTTAAATCTGATGAATTTTTTTATATTCAATAAATCCTATGTGAATCAAGTATGTAAAAAAAATCCATGGAGGAAAGGGTTAAGGTATACCAAACTTATTGAAAGCCCTAGTTTACTGTCTCTTATCTGGGCTTTATGAAACTTAATTGATGTCAATTTCAATCATATTTTATGGTCCGTACTTAAATTACAAGTATTATTGAATTTTTCCCTATATTTCTATTAGCAAAATGAAAAATAATAAAATTAAAATAATATTTACCTTTTAAGATATAAAATATTCAAATCTTTCCTCAATCTTTAATTAAGTATTTATGGTATCTGTCTAATATTAGGTTTTTCTTTTATTTGTAAGTATTAAATGCCTAAAGATAATTCAATATTTAAAAGTAGCATGTTTTAAAGTGAGCATTTCAATATTTCTGAACTCATTAAGATTGACTGTTTATAGGTTTGAACTCTGTGTACTGCCAAAGACTAAAATCAAAGAATCAATCTTTTTCATTACTTCTCTTGTAAGTTTGTAAGGTTGGTTTTGACAGTATAAATTATATGTATATCCCAGTAATTGGAATTTCAAGTACATTGTATCACCATTACTTAAATTAATTAACTAGCTGTGCATGTCAACATGCAGAGAATCTGTGGTCAACTGAGAGTTAATGTAAACAATTCTTTAGAATCTCTGGTCAACTGAGAGTTAATGTAAACGATTCCTTAGAATCTCTGGTCAACTGAGAGTCAATGTAAACAATTCCTTAGAATCTCTGGTCAACTGAGAGTTAATGTAAACAATTCCTTAGAATCTCTGGTCATCTGAGAGTTAATGTAAACAATTCCTTAGAATCTCTGGTCAACTGAGAGTTAATGTAAACAATTCCTTAGAATCTCTGGTCAACTGAGAGTTAATGTAAACGATTCCTTAGAATCTCTGGTCAACTGAGAGTTAATGTAAACAATTCCTTATTAGGTTCAGGTGTTATTGGTTCTAAAGCTGATATTTGATAAATAACCATAGATTCTGAAATATTCATCTAAATTTCACAGATATAACCTGCAAGGCTTTTTTACTTGCTATTCAGTATCCATTATTAATATAAAAAGAGCTACAAATCATACAAAACTATAAAAAAAACTTGGAATTATTTTTAACTATGGAATTTGCTTGATTTCTTGTTATTGAAATTTTTAATAAATTCCATGATTGTTCTGTACTGAAATGTTCTGTGCTGCGCACAACACTTTCTATTACAAAGAAAATAGTATATTTTCAATAGAATGTACTGTGCCGCGCACAACACTATCTAACCAAAATATATTGTATGGAAAGTGTTATTAACCGCTCAAAAGATCATACTACAAAATAAACATGGAATCTATAAAAAAAATTTAAACACAAGAAATTATGCGAATTCCATAATTAAAAATAATTCCAAGTACAAATAATAGCCTGTTAAAAGCTACAGTGTGTTGAAACCTAATATGATAAACATGTTGAAAATTACATGTTTGATCTAAAATGGTCATTTTTAAATATTCCTTTTAGTGGTAATATTAGAAATGCGCCAAAAATTTGCATAACCTGCATTATCAGATAAAATGTGGTCAAAAATCTCTCTCCGGGAGAGGCCTGAGACCTTATATATTATTAACGGCAAAATAACTTCAAAGTACTGAAGTACTGAAAATCCAAAGGCAGATCCAGGGGGGCCTAGGGGGACCCAGCACCCCCCTCTTTTGTGGGAAAAATTTGGTTATTTATATTGGGAATCACTAAAGCATGACTTGAGTGGGCCCCCCTTAGGTCAGTCAGCGGGCCCCCCTTATGAAAAGTTCTGAATCAGCCACTGTGACATCGGATGACCACAAGTTCTTGTGGGTGGTCTAAAGCACTTGTCACAGAAAAAATCACATCTCTTAAGCTAGCTATACCTGAAACTAAGGTTAATGTACAGAGCTATATTTTTTTTGGAGACAAGTTTGTGCGTGGATGATGAATAAATGACAGGAAATTCAACCTCACCGTAATAACTATCATATTGTAGTGATACAAATCAGTATACAATGGTTTGTTGTTATATATCATTATAGTATTATTGAATGGGTATTTTTATAATGGCCCTGTTATATGTCCAAGGTCTGTAATAATGGTCGAGGAAGTCGGTAATGGCCCGAATATTTTGTATTTAATGTTTCTGATGAATGGTCTCAAAGACATTCCATTTTTTGGCGCAAGAAAAAAGGTTTAAATCATCTTGCTGTAATAAATCTGTGCATATGTCCCCTTAGTGCAATTAGCATGGATATTAGCTGACCATGCTGAAGATCTATAGTCCTAACACTGACCTGTAATGACCATACTCAAGACCAATATGTTAGATGACCATTACTGAAGACCATTATGTTAGATGACCTTAATGAAGACCAAGATATTAGCTGACCATGCTGAATCTATAGTCCTAACACTGACCTGTAATGACCATTACTGAAGACCATTATGTTAGATGACCCTAATGAAGACCAAGACATTAGATGATCAGCTAAGGATCTATAGTCCTAACATTGACCTGTAATGACCATACTGAAGACCAATAGGTAAGATGACCATACAGAAGACAATTATGTTAGATGACCCTAATGAAGACCAAGACATTAGATGACCATGCTAAAGATCTATAGTCCTAACACTGACCTGTAATGACCTGATACTCAAGACCAATATGTTAGATGACCATTACTGAAGACCATTATGTTAGATGACCCTAATGCAGGAAGACATTAGATGATCACGCTAAGGATCTATAGTCCTAACATTAACCCTTAATGACCATACTGAAGACCAATACTAAGATGACCATAAATTTGTTATAAGACATATTAATTATGCTATGCTACAGAGATATGTGATTAAATCAGATATTAACGTCTTTTATGGAATCAATAAAATAGAACTGATATGCTTTGATAAGAATTAGAAGTTTCATAGAAGAATCTGGTAATGTCATTGACAGTAGCCACACTTGATCAAAGTATTCTACATCTATGGTATTTCATAACATATACAAAATTTGCCCTTTATTAATCAGACATCAAATTTCCATAATTTGATAAAAAAAAAAATTATCCAACAGTATAATCTTTCTTTTCCTAATTCCAACTGTTCATTCATACATCCAAGAATATATTCAAGTTATCAAACAACATAAAATTGAGAATGAAAATAATTCACTTAAATCTGACACTTCAGTCTCCTTCCACTGGAAAAACAAACCAGAAACTTAAAACAAAACATGAATGGGCTTCATTTTATTAATCCCAACTAAACTGTTCTTTAAAGGAAATCAATCCAGGTGTAATGGAGTTTCTGTGTAATATGTAAAATTTGCTGCTTCAATAATGAGACCTTTTTTAAAAAAGCAATGAGCTCTCAATAACTGAGGGCCATATAATAACATCACTCCGGTCTATGAAATTAGAAGTATGCAAACATTGTGTAGTCTCAGATATATAGTTTTTTATTAGTTTTATTTGGCTTTGAACTTTCTTTGAGGTAACCAGTAACTCAGAGTACTCTCAGATCTGTACTTCGTGTTTATAGAATTTATGTTAGTTGTTTTCTGTGCTAAAAATGTATTGTTCTAATGAGTTTAACCCTCTTCAACTGGTTTTTTTATATACGCATGGAAAAAAGTATTGCAACACCTTGATTTTTTAAAACTTGAAAAATCAGCCTCTCATTTTGGATGGAATATGATAAAATATTTGTAAAATAATATTGAAACGTAGTTTATGATAACATTGGCATTTAAACGGAAAAAAAATGTATGAAAAAAAGATGTTTTATCTAACCAAATTTTTTATTACAAAATGAAGTGTTTTTGTACAAAAAAAGTGCATTTTACAACTTTTACTGTAGTCTAACCTTACAATGTCAGACATTTCAAAATTAATCTTTAGATGATTGTTCACATCATGGTTGATCGTTATTGGCCAAATAATTAGTACTTTGTGCGCAGCCTCCATTCAAACGGATAACCGCATCTTAACGTCTTCTGATACCTGCCATAAGTTGACTTATTTGTTGCTTAGGTAGCAACAACCATTCCTGACGAACTGGGAAACTGTGTGTCTGTTCGTAGGCAAAGGTCCCTGAAATGGTCTTATTGCACGATAACCAGTAGCGATGAGCCGATCTCGAACAGTTCTTGTTTAAAGGCTCATGTATGGTCATCACTCTCTTTTTAGGATTGTGTTGTTTGCAATGGGTTTCCTTCTGACCAACCTTTATTATGCTTGATTTTCCCTAACAGATGTTATAGGGGGTCATCTTGATCTCGGAAGGTCTTTAACATCATTTGTTGCCTGATTTGTAATCTCAAAATAACTTATAGTGGAATGGTGATGACCAACAATACGTACAATTGTCACAGCGACATACCTGCTTCTCTCATGCTGATTATCTGCCATCTTGCAGCAGTTATGAGTTGTTGATGACCTTTTACAAGGTGTCAATCAAATAATTTTATCAAGTTAGTTATTTAAAGTATTGAAAACTATGAGGATAAAAACATCTGTTTTGTTGTTAACGAGTACAGTAACTGCATATGCAGATAAGAACTTATCGATATTTATTGATTAAACTCAGGTGATATTAAAATAATGTTTAACTAGTTCTATTTCAACAAATTATATCACAAAAAAATAGAGTGTTTTTTTTTTATTTGAATTTCAATTTGGTGTTGCAATACTTTTTTCCATGTGTATAGTTTGTTCTTATGTTGTGCTTTTACACCACTGTCCCATGTAAGGGGGAGGGTTGGGTGCCCCAAACATGTTTAACTCTGCCACATGCTGAATGTGCCGGATTCCCAAGTTAAGATCCTTTAATTCAGTGGTGGTTGTTTTTCGCTATATGTTATAATTGTTTTTTGTTTGTTTTGTTCAGAAATCTGCAGAACATTACCTTTATCATTTGAATTGTTTTACCTTTGTCATTTAGGGGCCAAATATAGCTTGATATGAGTTTTGGCATTGTAATTAACGAGTGTCGACTAAAAAGTAATTATGCTGACTACATATAGTTGCTTACTTGTAGGTCATTTGGTCTTTGGTGGAGAGTTGTCTCATTGTTAACAGACCACATCTTATTTTCTAATTTTTTTTTTTGTTAATTCATTTTCATTAACACTAAGAATGTCTTTTTTTCTATATTAATAGATCACTAATATTGTCAATGTTACACTTTCATCAAAGTGGCAAGGTTTTTCCTAACATTATCGTCATTATCTGTTACAATAATTCCCAATGGTAAACGAACTTAAGAGATTTCTAAAGGTGAATAGTGGTAGCTGTCAGTATCTTACTAAGACTTTCTTTTTTGAGAAATGAACGTTTTTAGTGTTATCAATTCACCATTTATAACTTAATGAGCGCAAATATAAAAAAGTTTTATTCATTATTAAACTAGATGGATCTGCTATACTGTTCCAACAGCTATGAAAGTAATGAAATTTTTTTAAAGTAATCAATACAAGTTAAGTGACCTCTGAAATATCTCACTCCTAGTATTTTACCTGTTTTAGATACCAATACATCCACATCAGTTTATTCCTCTACTTCAAAGTGCTACCAATTTGACATTTATATTATAATTTCAATCTGTTTTTAAAGTGTACCCTAAAGTTGGAAACCATTTAAATTACATTTGTACCATCAAATATAAGTACTTCATTAAAATATAAATTAAGATTTCTAGTCACAATTTAAAAATCTTCAATTTTGAAACCATATATGATATGAGATTCAGCAATTGACTTAAAAGCAACTTTTTTACATTAAAATTACAATATAAGTAAGGTTCGACATAGATAGCCTAGCTCCTTCAAAAAGATATTCACTTTTACATTGCATTTCAATAGGTAAGATATAATTGTATCATTTATGTGACTATAAGTTTGAGCATAATTAGTAGACTATAACTATCAAAATAAATCAACAACCCCTCCCCCACCCACTCCTTTTCATCCACTTGTAAGAGGCACATTGCTATAGAAATAATTAAATGGAAACTTCACACCTTATATTATATTCTCAATAATCATTTTAGTCACAAACAAATACAATGCATTTTATTCTGACGCAGTCAATATAGTTGTTTTTGTTGCATGCAGGATGTCACAAATCTTTATTCTGATTGGACGAAATAAAGGCATTGAACAAAAACCTAAAAAAATAGATATTCTATTGCTTGATATTGGAGACTCTAAGCTTCTGTCCAAGTTTCATAACAATCAATTTATCATGTCAAAACGTTTAATGCTGTCTTTTGGTCATAAGATTAAAGCTTCAGTCAAAATTTCATAAAATTAAATGAAGATTCAACACAGTTATTGATGTCCAAAAAAACATTACTTTAACCAAAATCTGAACTTAAATCTTGACGCCACTGACACCAATGGCAGAATGTAGGAATGTACAACATAAATAAGGCTTGCTCTACAATATTAAAGTTGACCTCAATTTCAGTGACAACAAATCAAAATTAGAACAATGCATGCAACACCTTTTTAGAATAAAAAATCCTTCAACAATGAGTGTTGTAAATTTCAACCTATCAGTAAACAGTGGCAGCATGGTAGATGTAAACATTGCATACACAATATGACTCAACATGATCAAGCTCCAGATCAATTATAAAATCATTCCACAGAACTAAAGAAAAAATCAGGGAATTTTTTTCTTTTTTATTTTCTTCAAAATTTATAACTAAAATATTTGTTCTTGCTTTTTAGAAAACGGTTCAATGTTAAACAAGTTAGGCTTCAAAATATGTCAAGTTGCCTTTTAATTTTGTGACCAAGGTTCTGACTAGCCTGTTATGTCTGGGCAACAGCTGTACAACATTGATCATCTGCCGGACACCTGGTGGGTAGTTATATATACAAAACATGCATATTTAGGACTATTTACAAGTATATAAAAACTATGCCAAATAATGCCTTCCAGTGTCAGGCTATATAATTGGATATTAATAGAAAAAAGTAAAGTCACAAAAATACTGAACTCTAAGGAATTTAAAGTCCCTAATCAAATGGCAAATTCAAAAGCTCAAACACTTCAAACGGATAGATAACAACTGTCATAAAAGGTTTCATATCCAGTGAGATTTGGATATCAAATTGAGTTTTTTAATTTCAATATAATGATAAACAGGCCTTTGGCCAGTTTATTATTACTATTTAAATTAAGATAATGAAGTTAAAATACAGCGATTTCCAATTTTCAGGAGTTGTTTTAAAACCTATTTCTCTTATTGGTAAAAATTGATCTTCGTAAAAAAAAACAAATCCTGACTAATTGATCAAGTCTTTTGAGCATACAATATAATGTCATATGTCCATTCTGAAATCAAACCTTAACATAAACCATTAAAATGTGCCTTCTACAATGTTATTGCACATTATAACTCATCATTATCAAGCTGCGGACCAAATGTTAATCATTCCTTTCTATATATAGAAACCAAGAAAAGTTTTACTATGATGTTCCTTGAACAATGAGCATTTCTATTTGTAATCCACTATACTTGGTGGTGTTGGTAATCCATTATACTTGATGGTGTTTGTTAATCCACTATACTTGGTGGTTTGGAAACCCACTATACTTGGTGGTGTTCACTTGCCAGGTAATCCACTATACTTGATGGTGTTGGTAAATCACTATACTTGGTAGTGTTGGTAATCCACTATACTTGGTGGTGTTGGTAAATCACTTTATTTGGTAGTGTTGTTAATCCACTATACTTGATGGTTTTGGTAATATACTATACTTGGTGGTGTTGGTAAATCACTATACTTGGTGGTGATGGTAATCCACTATACTTGATGGTTTTGGTAATATACTATACTTGGTGGTATTGGTAATATACTATACATGGTGGTGATGGTAATCCACTATCCTTGGTGGTGTTGGTAAATCACTATACTTGGTGGTGATGGTAATCCACTATACTTGATGGTTTTGGTAATCCACTATATTTGGTGTGTTTGGTAATCCACTATACTTGGTGGTGATGGTAATCCACTATATTTGGTGATGTTGGTAATCCACTATACTTGGTGATGTTGGTAATCCCCTATATTTAGTGATGTTGGTAATCCACTATATTTGGTGATGTTGGTAATCCAGTATACGTGGTGGTGATGGTAATATACTATACATGGAGATGTTGGTAATCCAATATATTTGGTGATGTTGGTAATCCACTTTATTTTTGGATGTTGGTAATCCACTTTATTTTTGGATGTTGGTAATCCACTATATTTGGTGGTGTTGGTAATCCAGTATATTTAGTGATGTTGGTAATCCACTATATTTGGTGATGTTGGTAATCCATTTTACTTGGTGGTGTTGGTAAATCACTATACTTGGTGGTGATGGTAATCCACTATACTTGATGGTTTTGGTAATATACTATACTTGGTGGTGTTGGTAATCCACTATACTTGATGGTTTTGGTAATATACTATACTTTGTGGTTTTGGTAATCCACTATACCTGATGGTGATGGTAATCCACTATACTTGGTTGTGTTGGTAATCCACTATTCTTGATGATGTTGGTAATATACTATACTTGATTGTGTTGGTAATCCACTTTACTTGATGGTTTTGGGAATCCACTATACTTGGTGGCGTTGGTAATCCACTATATTTGGTGATGTTGGTAATCCACTATACTGGGTGGTGATGGTAATCCACTATACTTGGTGGTGATGGTAATATACTATACTTGGTGGTGTTGGTAATCCACTATACCTGGTGGTGTTGGTAATCCACTATATTTGGTGATGTTGGTAATCCACTATACTTGGTGGTGATGGTAATCTACTATACTTGATGGTGATGGTAATATACTATACTTGGTGGTGTTGGTAATCCACTATAATTGGTGGAGTTGTTAATCCACTATACTTGGTGGTGTTGGTATTCCACTATACTTGATGGTTGTGGCAATCCACTATACTTGGTTGTGTTGGTAATATACTATACTTGGCAATGTTGTTAATCCTCTATAATTGGTGGAGTTGTTAATCCACTATATTTGGTGGTGTTGGTAATCCACTATACTTGATGGTTGTGGCAATCCACTATACTTGGTTGTGTTGGTAATATACTATACTTGGCAATGTTTTTAATCCACTATACTTGGTGGTGTTGTGTTAATCCACTATACTAGGTTGTGTTGGTAATCCACTATACTTAGTGGTGTTTGTAATCCACTATACTTGATGGTTTTGGTAATATACTATATTTGGTAGTGTTGGTAATCCACTATACTTGATTGTGTTGTTAATCCACTTACTTGGTGGTGTTGTTAATCCACTATACTTGGTAGTGTTGGTAATATACTATACTTGGTGGTGTTGGTAATATACTATACATGGTGATGTTGGTAATCCACTATATTTGGTGATGTTGGTAATCCACTATATTTGGTGATGTTGGTAATCCATTTTACTTGGTGGTGTTGGTAAATCACTATACTTGGTGGTGATGGTAATCCACTATACTTGATGGTTTTGGTAATATACTATACTTGGTGGTGTTGGTAATCCACTATACTTGATGGTTTTGGTAATATACTATACTTTGTGGTTTTGGTAATCCACTATACCTGATGGTGATGGTAATCCACTATACTTGGTTGTGTTGGTAATCCACTATTCTTGATGATGTTGGTAATATACTATACTTGATTGTGTTGGTAATCCACTTTACTTGATGGTTTTGGTAATCCACTATACTTGGTGGCGTTGGTAATCCACTATATTTGGTGATGTTGGTAATCCACTATACTGGGTGGTGATGGTAATCCACTATACTTGGTGGTGATGGTAATATACTATACTTGGTGGTGTTGGTAATCCACTATAATTGGTGGAGTTGTTAATCCACTATACCTGGTGGTGTTGGTAATCCACTATATTTGGTGATGTTGGTAATCCACTATACTTGGTGGTGATGGTAATCTACTATACTTGATGGTGATGGTAATATACTATACTTGGTGGTGTTGGTAATCCACTATTATTGGTGGAGTTGTTAATCCACTATACTTGGTGGTGTTGGTAATCCACTATACTTGATGGTTGTGGCAATCCACTATACTTGGTTGTGTTGGTAATATACTATACTTGGCAATGTTGTTAATCCTCTATAATTGGTGGAGTTGTTAATCCACTATATTTGGTGGTGTTGGTAATCCACTATACTTGATGGTTGTGGCAATCCACTATACTTGGTTGTGTTGGTAATATACTATACTTGGCAATGTTTTTAATCCACTATACTTGGTGGTGTTGTGTTAATCCACTATACTAGGTTGTGTTGGTAATCCACTATACTTAGTGGTGTTTGTAATCCACTATACTTGATGGTTTTGGTAATATACTATATTTGGTAGTGTTGGTAATCCACTATACTTGATTGTGTTGTTAATCCACTTACTTGGTGGTGTTGGTAATATACTATACTTGGTGGTGATGGTAATCCACTATACTTGGTGGTGTTGGTAATATACTATACTTAGTGATGTTGTTAATCCACTATACTTGGTGGTGTTGGTAATATACTATACTTGGTGGTGTTGGTAATTCACTATACTTGATGGTGTTGTTAATCCACTATATTTGGTGGTGTTGGTAATCCACTATATTTGGTGGTGTTGGTAATCCACTATATTTGGTAATGTTGGTAATCCACTATACCTGGTGGTGATGGTAATATACTATACATGCTGATGTTGGTAATCCACTATATTTGGTGATGTTGGTAATCCACTATATTTGGTGGTGTTGGTTATCAACTATACTTGATGGTGATGGTAATATGGTAATATACTATTCTTGGTGATGTTGGTAATCCACTATATTTGGTGATGATGGTAATCCACTATACTTGGTGGTGTTGGTAATCCATTTTACTTGGTGGTATTGGTAAATCACTATACTATGTGGTGATGGTAATCCACTATACTTGATGGTTTTGGTAATATACTATACTTGGTTGTGTTGGTAATATACTATACTTGATGATGTTGGTAATATACTATACTTGATTGTGTTGGTAATCCACTTAACTTGATGGTTTTGGTAATCCACTATATTTGGTGATGTTGGTAATCCACTATACTTGGTGGTGTTGGTAATCCACTATACTTGATGGTTGTGGCAATCCACTATACTTGGTGGTGATGGTAATCCACTATACTTGGTTGTGTTGGTAATATACTATACTTGGTGATGTTGTTAATCCACTATACTTGGTGGTGTTGGTAATCCACTATACTTGATGGTTGTGGCAATCCACTATACTTGGTGGTGATGGTAATCCACTATATTTGGTGATGTTGGTAATCCACTATACTTGGTGGTGTTGGTAATCCACTATACTTGATGGTTGTGGCAATCCACTATACTTGGTGGTGATGGTAATCCACTATACTTGATGGTTTTGGTAATATACTATACTTGGTTGTGTTGGTAATATACTATACTTGGTGGTGTTGGTAATCCACTATACTTGGTGGTGTTGGTAATCCACTATACTTGGTGGTGTTGGTAAATCCACTATACTTGATGGTTTTGGTAATCCACTATACTTGGTGGTGATGGTAATCTACTATACATGATTGTGTTGTTAATCCACTATACTTGGTGGTGTTGTTAATCCACTATACTTGGTAGTGTTGGTAATCCACTATACTTGGTGGTGTTGTTAATCCACTATACATGGTGGTGATGGTAATCAACTATACTTGGTGGTGATGGTAATCCACTATACTTGGTGGTGTTGGTAATCCACTATACTTGATGGTTTTGGTAATATACTATACTTGGTAGTGTTGGTAATCCACTATACATGATTGTGTTGTTAATCCACTATACTTGGTGGTGTTGTTAATCCACTATACTTGGTAGTGTTGGTAATCCACTATACTTGGTGGTGTTGGTAATCCACTATACTTGGTGGTGTTGGTAATCCACTATACATGGTGGTGATGGTAATCAACTATACTTGGTGGTGATGGTAATCAACTATACTTGGTGGTAATGGTAATCCACTATACTTGGTGGTGATGGTAATCCACTATACTTGGTGGTGTTGGTAATATACAATACTTGGTGGTGTTGGTAATCCACCATACTTGGTGGTGATGGTAATATACTATACTTGATTGTGTTGGTAATATACTATAATTGGTGGTGTTGGTTATCCCCTGTACTTAGTTGTGTTGGTTATATACTATACTTGGTGGTGTTGGTAATCCACTATACTTGGTGGTGTTGGTAATCCACTATACTTGGTGGTGTTGGTAAATCCACTATACTTGATGGTTTTGGTAATCCACTATACTTGGTGGTGATGGTAATCCACTATACATGGTGATGTTGGTAATCCACTATATTTGGTGATGATGGTAATCCACTATATTTGGTGATGTTGGTAATCCACTATATTTGGTGGTGTTGGTTATCAACTATACTTGATGGTGATGGTAATATGGTAATATACTATTCTTGGTGATGTTGGTAATCCACTATATTTGGTGATGATGGTAATCCACTATACTTGGTGGTGTTGGTAATCCACTATACTTGGTGGTGTTGGTAATCCACTATACTTGGTGGTGTTGGTAAATCCACTATACTTGATGGTTTTGGTAATCCACTATACTTGGTGGTGATTGTAATCTACTATACTTGGTGGTGTTGGTAATCCACTATACTTGGTGATGTTGGTAATCCACTATACTTGGTGGTGTTGGTAAATCCACTATACTTGATGGTTTTGGTAATCCACTATACTTGATGGTTTTGGTAATCCACTATACTTGATGGTTTTGGTAATCCACTATACTTGGTGGTGTTTCCATTGGAAATCTACTGTACTTATTGATAATAATAATTAACTATGTGCATATTTCACTTTAGTTTGTTGGTGTTGGTTATCAACTATACTTGGTTTGGCACTTATAACCATGCAGAAAGGGGTGTCTGTTAGGCACTTATAACCATGCAGAAAGAGGTGTTTGTTTGGCACTTATAACCATGCAGAAAGGGGTGTCTGTTTGGCACTTATAACCATGCAGAAAGGGGTGTCTGTTTGGCACTTATAAGCATGCAGAAAAGGAGTGTCTATTTGGCACTTATAACCACGCAGAAAGAGGTGTCTGTTTGGCACTTTTAATCATGCAGAAAGAGGTGTCTGTTTGGCACTTATAACCATGCAGAAAGGGGTGTCTGTTTGGCACTTATAACCATGCAGAAAGGGGTGTCAGTTTGGCACTTATAACCACGCAGAAAGAGGTGTCTGTTTGGCACTTATAACCACGCAGAAAGAGGTGTCAGTTTGGCACTTATAACCATGCAGAAAGAGGTGTCTGTTTGGCACTTATAATCATGCAGAAAGGGACGTCTGTTAGGCACTTATAACCATGCAGAAAGAGGTGTAGGTTTGGCACTTATAACCATGCAGAATGAGGTGTTGGTTTGGCACATACAACTATACTGATAGGGATGTTGGTTTGACAATAAAAATCATGCAGAAATGGATAAAATTATTATGGAAATTGGGAAAGGTCAAAGAGGCAACAACCAGACCAGCAGATAACAGCTGAAGGCCACCAATGGGTCTTACAAGACTATCAAAGACCAGATGCTCCAGACTGCGGACAGGGCACAAAAATGTGACTGGGCTAAACATGTTTTTCGAGATCTCAACCCTCCAATATACCTCTAGACATGTAGAGTAAAGTAACACACATGTCTAGTTGGCTTTGTTTGTTCTATAAATACATTAAAGCCACCATTTGATCAGAATTAAGATGTTTATTATTCAGATGAAGTGTCCGATATAAACAATGCTAGTATAGTAAAAAAATTGTAAAACCGTAGGTGTAAATATTAAAAGTTAATTAGTGTGAATTGGTTGATCTTTGGATGATAATTAACACATTAATACTTGATCTTAATTTAAATTAATACAAAATTTAACACATTCAAAAAAATAAACACCTTTTAAATCATGAAATAAGCCCTCATAAGAAAACACATCAATTAAGTAAAAAAAGTTAATGACAAGTCTAAAAACTATTCTCCATGGACCCTCAGACAAGTCTGGACAAAACAGTATATGCAAAAAAGGTGGGTTTCCAGTACTTTATTTATTTCACACCAATCAAGTTTAATAAAGGATCTATTTACTCTAACGTCACATCTACCATGCTACAGCCACATCAATAGTGTGAAGGAGTAGGTTGGTGAGACTAATCATGCGTCATATAAAGAAGGTCACATATGACTTAAGATACTTTACAGTTGACAGCCACTTTAATTATCATTTAAAACAGAATATCTGATATTGCTTTTCACATCTTCAATAATTGTGATTTTCCATACTTTAACTGGTGTAGCTGTCTCAGCCGAGGTCTCAGCCAACCAATTCACCCACTATTATTTAGAATGTATGTAAAAGGAGCTCTAATTTGACAAAAAATATTGCTTTTGATGTCATTGGTTACTTAAACTTAGTAGAACATGGACTATACAATACAATTGAATTTGAATTGCAATCACACTTTTTCCAAATGTCGTTTTTAACCTTTCTTCTTCTAAAATATGATAAATTTTCAATTTTGAAGTGTCCTTACATTATACTTAAAATAATCATTTATTAGCATTAAGATGGATTTATTTCCGTGTAGAGACATCAGCTGTTCTCTGACCAGATGACCTGATGAGCTAGAGAAAAGTTAACACAGAGTTCAAAGACATATTCAATATTAATGCAAAATTTTTAATTCTTCTTTTTATCTAAAAATAACGGCTGTAGAAAATCCCCTTACAAACTTTATGTTACATTATCTCTGTGTGTTAATTAAACCTTTAACTTGAAATTCTTTTTCTTAACCAGATATTGAGTTTGGCAAACATAACACTCAACCCAAAAATAATATGATTTTGTTAAATTGAAACAAAATTAAAGTCAAAACTGTATATAAATTACTTTTAAAGTAACTTTCATGGAATAAAGCTTATGCATAGTGTTGTGCTCTACATAATTTGTAAAATTACAATATATGAAGACATTTTTTTTCCCCTACAACATAGCTCCTTATACTTTAATGATATAAGATTTTTTTCTTGTCCATATGATAAGGAAAGTTTAACTTTATATTTTTTTTATTGTTATCTAAAATTATTTAGCTACCATGCTCAAGTCTTGGAGAGAAATTTATTTTCAATATGAATTTATTTTATTTATATATCTACAAACTTGACTTCCGATGTTTAAAATTCTATCATTTCAATTGTTTGAAAAGAAATTATTTAAAAAAAACCTTTTAATTCTGATATCATAACCAATAGATGTTATACAATCTGGATTTATTTATTTCATTGAAAACCATACAAAAGAGAAAATATCTATTGAAAAAAATGTACTTACAGACAGTTTTATTAACATTTTGAGAAACTGTTTCAAATTTAGCAGCCTGTATATAGTAATTCCGTAGTAACACTACAGTAGAGATGAGAATGACAATCATGATTGATCTAAACTATCATCACACAAGTCATTATATTGACAAAGGGAAGCAACTCATTCCATTTTTCATGATATGACAAATCAATTACATTTACCAATCTCACTATATGAAAAAGATAATATTTGAAAAAGTAACCAAGTTATCATTAAATACTTCATCAATCAGTTTTCAACAAAAACCAATTAAAATTTCTGAAATTTTATAATAAATTAATATAGAAAGATTCTCTTTATCTCTTATATATCTAAAACAAGAATGTGTCCTAAGTACACAGATGCCCCACCCTCACTATCATTTTCTATGTTCATTGGACCATGAAAATGGTGTAAAATCTCGAATTTGGTATTAAAATAAGAAAGATCATATCATAAGGAACATGTGTACTAAGTTTCAAGTTGATTGGACTTCAACTTCATCAAAAACTACCTCGACCAAAAACTTTAACCTACCTCAACTTAAATCTTTAACCTGAAGCGGGACAGACGGACGAACTGACAGACGAATGAACGAACAGAAGCACAGAGCAGAAAACATAATGCTCATAAATGGGACATAAAAAATGCAAAAAAGAGAAATAATCATCACTTCTAAGGGGGTCAGTTAACACATTCTGTCAACTTGACTTAAATGTAGATCTTATTGTTCTGGTCATTTCA
The DNA here is from genome assembly GCA_019925275.1 of Mytilus edulis. Taxonomy (NCBI): domain Eukaryota; kingdom Metazoa; phylum Mollusca; class Bivalvia; order Mytilida; family Mytilidae; genus Mytilus; species Mytilus edulis. The sequence goes on from CM034350.1 coordinate 1,886,125, forward strand.
ACTGGTTTTAGTTACTCTATTATAATCAAGATTAAAACCAAAAACTTCAAAAATTTGCTTAAATGAAATTTATAGGCATATATACAATAAAAGGTAATGATGTTTCTTAAGTAATATGATATTTTGAGGGATGTCAAACTGTGACATATCTAGATAAGATGCATTTTTTTTTTTTATTGATTTTTACCATTCTGACCGATTTAACTTGAAAACCGATTCATGGACCCCGCTTTTTTAAAATGACTTTGGTTTGAATACATGTACCAATTGTTTTGAAAAAGTCACAGATGAAAATTTAATTTAATTAGATAAATATACACGTGTCCATAGCATAGGATGCCCCAATCACAATATAATTTGCTATGTTCAGTGGACTGTGAAATTGGGGTCAAAACTGTAATTTGGTATTAAAATTAGAAAGATCAAATCATAGAAAATATGTGTACTAAGTGTCAAGTTGTTGGACTTCACCTTCATCAAAATCTACCTTGACCAAAAACTTTAGCATGAAGCAAGACGGACTAACAGACCAGAAAACATAATGCCCATAAATAGGACATACAAATGCCTTCATTTTTCTAAACACATTAAACTTCTAATGTGTTTTTTATTACAAATTCTAATCAACAAGGTGAAAAATAGCTTGTATGCAAATTTTTTTAAAACAAGAATGTGTTCATAGTACACAGATGCCCAATCCGGACTATCATTTTCTATGTTCAATGGACAATGAAAATGGGGGAAATCTTTGATTTGACATTAAAATTAGAAAGATCATATCACATAGAACATGTGTACTAAGTTTCTAGTTGATTAGACTTCAACTTCATCAAAAACTACCTCGACCAAAAACTTAGCATGAAGCAGAACTGACAAAAGAACGGATGAAGCAACAAAAGAACGGACAGATGAACGAACCCACAGACCAGAAAACATAATGCCCATAAATAGGGCATAAAAATCACTGTTGGATCAAAACTGAATCGTATGCCCTGATTGGAGAAGTATCTCAGTTTTGTTTTTGTGAAATGCCATAGAAGATAGGCCTTGACTGACCCAATTCAATTCATCAATATTTTTACTGCTCTTTAATGGCTGTATAAATACATGAAGGCCTTTTCTCTTGGTACTGCCTCAGTATTTTCCTATCCCAAAAACATTAAGCTACAAACTGATTGGTATTCTTATCCAGTGAGCTACAATCAAAATCAACACTTGAATCATGAGACATTTTTCATCAAAGTTACCAGGCCCTCTCAAGCAGGAGAGTAAATTTTAGTACATCAAGTAGAGGGACTGAATCATTCATGTCTGACCTTCTGTTGGTCATATTAAGATATTAAATCCTACTTTATACTTTTAAATTTTTGAAATTCAGCCAAAACCTGAAATTTTCTAAATGTATCATCAACTCTAAAATTGGTTGTCAAATTTTCTGAATAATCCATACATCAATCTCATATGTGTATGTTCTAAATACTCATATGGTCACAAACATATATAAATCATTGTTTCTGATAACCTCTTTTTTCTTGTGTGCCAAATTTGAGGCCAGTCTGACTTTGAGCAAGGAAAGAGCCACTCTCAAAAGTTTTTAAAATGTTTGGCACTATTAATATTCAAATTCCCCTATCAGGCATAATAGATAGAAAAAATTGTTTTTCATGGTTTTCATGTTTATTTGGACTCTTTGTCAGTTAGTGCATTGTTGTCTTGTTGGAAATCATCCCTCATCTCCTAACTTGTATATTTATCAATATGTTTTATTTTTTCAATATAAATGTCAACAAACTATCAAACCTAAGACGAAGCTGATATTTATCCAATAAAGAGATACTGAGTCCATCTTATTAATTGTTTTCCACAATCCTTAGAGACTGTGATGAATTACACGATATTGTAATATTAATAATACAGGGTTTGTTTATTTTCACCAGCTGAAACTGTATCCAAGAAAGTCATGAAACTGAAAAAGCTGTAAAAGTGATGTAATTTTATATATATAAATAACCAAATATTTTTTATATCATTTCAGGACTCAGGGCATATGAATGTAAACTATATTTTAACTGTCATCTGGGCCAGGGCTCTTAAATGTTAAATGTGCAAGGATGTAAACTCACTTCAAAGACATGATTAGACCTTCTTTATAATCAAAGAGCTGAATAGCTCTGAGGGGAAAGACGGCCCTTGTTTCTATTTCATTTTTTTTTGGGGGGGGGGGGGGGGGGGGGGGGGGGGGGGGGGGTTATCTTTTGATAGTCTTCATATAAAGAATGAAAAAAAAAGAACAGCTAGAACATGTGGAAGGTTGACACTATTGGAATCAATTGTTGTTTAATGTAATTTCGTTTCTTTAGTTTAATTAGGATTCAATTTAGACCAATGGAAGAGATCTGCATCTACTAAATCTAAACATTCAATTTAAGTTGATAGTTAATTATCTAAAATTCAACTAGTTGAATTCTGTCATTTAACAACAACTACAATTATTTTTGAAATCTTAATAGTGTACGACTGAACTGTAGGCTAGGGCCATTTTCCATTTTTTGTGACAGTACTCTTAAGATTTTTAATTTTTTCTTAAGAAAGTTAGGACTGAAAAATCTATTCAGTTTTGAATTTCCATTGATAAAGTTCCCAGTTACATTTCTCATCACAGGGATGCAGGTACTAATAAAAATAACAATATGATTGATGTTAACTGTGTGAAGCTTCTTGTTTCCAAATCCTACATTTTGAAATATTTGTAAACTTTCATGAATAAATAGGTTTAAACTACAAAATGCAACATTTGTAATTTTTTTTGTAACTATTACAATGATTATGTTGGTACACAAAATTTAGTTTTAATGGAAGACTACTTATCATATACTAAATGTCACATTTTAAGTGTTTATTTTAGTGGATAATTAGCTGATAAATTGAGGTGCTCCTGAATTGGAGGAAGATTCTCAAAACAGAGTTTTACAGAAAAAAATGGAAAAGATTGTTTCTCTCCCCGATCTCATGTAGCCCCTCGGACTTCCTGTTTACTTTGAAAGTTGTTGACCTACAAAGTATTGCATGTTGATGTTTGAATTATCTTCAGCAAACATCATTATGTTTAAATTTAACAAATAACAGTCTATTATTTGAACTTGGAATTATTTCTAACTTTGGAATTTGCTTGATTTCTTGTTATTGAAATTTTTAATAAATTCCATGATTATTCTGTACTGAAATGTTCTGTGCTGCGCACAACACTTTCTTTTACAAAGGAAATAGTATATTTTTCAATAGAATGTACTGTGCCACGCACAACACTATCTAACCAAAATACATTGTATGGAAAGTGTTATTAACTGCTCAAAAGATCATAATACAAAAAAAACATGGAATTTATAAAAAAATTTAAACAAAAGAAATTATGAGAATTCCATAATTAAAAATAATTCCAAGTTCAAATAATAGCCTGTTAAATACTATTTTTTAATAAGTGCACAATCTTTGAGAATGATTTAAATAACCAGAGAAGGATATCCCTGCTTATGCGTAGTGTGGCATTCCAACAATGACGTCACTATAAAATATAATGTAGGTTGGATATATTTAGAATATCTCGTCATACTGATTTTTCCGGATTGTTAAAGAAACATAAATAGTGTAAAGGAGAGCTCAATATACGATAATTTCGAGAGAAACAGAAGGGAAATGTGTACAAAAGTGTTTAAAGTCAATTTATTCATTTGTGTCTCCCCATCTCATCATTCTCAGTAAGATTTGTTGGGGGGTTTTCCACACTATAAAAACAAAATGAATGATGTGAGGGAATGTCACTCTGGTCAACCCCCATTGGGGATTGACGGCTTGAAGCCGTCTTCCCCAAAAACTGTTTATAAATATGAAAAGTAATCATTTAGAGTGGGTGAAGCATATTCTCCATGGACACATTTTCGCTGTTTTGCTATCTTATCTTTAAATTAGTGTGCCTTTACCCAGGACTTGCCTAAATAGATGGTAAAGACTGTTTGTAATGTTGGAACGGTTGATATTCGTTTTTACCCCATTTACAAGGTTCTTCGCACATATTATATATGCAAGTGTTTTTAAACAATTTTTCGCTATTAAGTAAGATTTATATGGCAATCATGCTAAGTCTGAAAGTAAATATTTGTGATAAAAATCATATAGGAATGACACCTCTTAAGCTTAATCATTTATTCTAATATGACACGCTTCTTTGGCTTTATGAATAAACCCATGCTCTAAATCCAATATATTATTTTTGCACATGCGTAAATTGACTACTGCAGAATAATGAATTTTATCAAATTGGCATGCATTCAATATATTTCATTAACTTAAAACACTTCCAACACTAGTAACCCAAATTTAACTTGATCGGACAAAAACGCATTAACGCTGTTTAAATGAGATTAATCGTCATTTGATAAAGATTGACAAAAATTAAAAATCATTTTTAATTTATTTCAAATCATATCAAATCATTTTAATGCCAGTCAAATAGATTCGCTTGCAGTCGTTCAATTTAATTCAAGTTGGTGGTAAGTTACGTCAAACAAATAGGCCACACCCCCGTTAAACTATTTCAAACTGGTATTAATTCGTTTTAAACCGTGTTGAGACCCGAGCTTTTAACAGGTAAATCACTCAAGCAAAACAACATCGATGTATCTTTCGTTTATTTGTTTCAAACTTTATCGACTTATATATATAAATGCGTGTATTCTTATTAAAGTCACATACTGCACAATTTAAACAAATGAATGATCAATACACGTAAAATATAAGGAATTTAAAGGAAAACATTAAAATATAAGGAATTTAAAGGAAAACATTAAAATATAAGGAATTTAAAGGAAAACATTAAAATATTGATGCAGGGTTTAAAAAATGCAAAACTTGTGAATCTGTTAAAAATAAAATAGTTAGATGTTTAACATATTTTTAATTTGCCCAAATGTAGTAGATCTTTATCTCACATATTCGTTTCAAAACTTGCTGAGTGCTATGAAAACTCGTGACATGTAAGTATGGTCCATTGAAATTACTTACGAAACTTTATGTATTCCTGTATATTTCCGTTTCTCTTTTTCTGTCTTACTAGAGTTAAGGATGTTATATAATATAACCTCCTTGCTAGAGTGTACTTGTAAATTAAATATAGACACGGAAATTAAAGTAACTTACAAAAATTATTTATTTTTAACATAGTTTAAATCGATGTTTCTTATATTTTCGGTCAACAACAAATATTCCCTAGCTGTATATTGATATATGGAGTAGCTTGTAAGAGGAAGACAGTGCTGACATTTGTTGAATTTAATAAACAGTTAAGTCTTGCTCAAAATTGTAAATGAAGTAACAGCTCAATAAACTTTTAAAACTGTGTCAAATTGTAATACCGGTCACTGACGCGAAACAGGCGTTAATTGTGGAAAAGCAGCAAAATACGAAAATTGTGAATTGTGGTTCCGATTCTGTAAAGGGATTATTGTGTTGTCATGCACCGTGACGTACAAAAAGTCTTGCTATAAATGAACATGTATTCTGTTTATATGAGATAAATTTTAGTCTGCGATAACGATGGGTAGGTTGATTTAAGTTTAACGACCATGACTTGCTCTAAGTCGACATTCTCTTACGTCTAATGCATTTATAAACTCGTATATTTACGTTTAGGACATTTAATATAAGTCTTCCTACCAAATTAAAATCAACATCAACATTATTAAAAAAAACAACTATGCATTGTTGCTCTGATATAATATTTATTTACTGTATTTTAGCGGTAATTTCTAAATAAAAATTTCTTGTCGTAGAAATAAAATATTTCATCTAGGTGCTTTCGTTGAAGTTTGTGTTACATATCAAAATGAATTTCATTGGTCGGAACAATTGCAAACTTTCAATCCAGGTGTTCTCATCTAGGTTACGCGTTCATGTTTCAATTCAATACACATTATTTCATCTAGGTGCTTTCGTTAAAGTTCGCCTTACATAGTAAAATGAATTTCATAGGTCAGAACGTTTGCAAACTTTCAATCCAGGTGTTCTCATCGAGGTCTGCGTTCATGTTTCAATTCAATACACAATATCAAGGACGTATATACGTCCTTGACAATATGAAGTCCAATATGGTAAAAAAAAAATTTTAAACCGAGTAAATAAATAGAATTTAGAAAATAAAACATTTTTACGATTCTTCCAACACAATAAAAGTAACTATCTTTTTCGCTGATGAAAAATTATTACTATTTATATAATCAAAGCCTTAAAGGCTGTAAAAGCAATTGCTGCCATGTTAATGTTTGGGGACTTTTATTTTTCATCCACATATATACAAGAATTAAACCTGACATGAGTGTTGTCTAGTTAAAAGTAAGAAGGTTTTAACTTTATATAAATAAAAGACTTTAGCAGAAAGTCATTTTTAATATGTTTTATATTTCACAAGGAGACAACACGTTTACCAGGCTAAAGTTGGGGTCAAATATACATGTGCTGAAACATATAACTCAAAAAGAAATCATCATGGATTATCCCCTGGTAGTGTTTGTAACTTCCTTGGCAATAATTTCCTTTATTGATTTAATTTTAACAATTTTCATTATTAATTTATATTTAACCATTAACACAAATGATTAAGTTAAAACATTTCAACTTTCCAGACGCAAATGTTAAAAAACGGTAAAGAAATAAAATATTTACAAGACATAAACATGTAAAGAATAAATGTATATTTCAGCTTAATAAAAATATTTTCATAATGTTACTTTGTCATCATTTTCATGTTAAAACTAAGTTCCAAACATTATTGCTCAGTTGATATGTGTCCTTCTGATGCGGTACGAGCACAGGCACTTGTTTCTATCCATAGGAAGGTCGATTATCCATATAAATAGTTTTATATGGATAGTCGACCTTCCTATGGATAGAAACAAGTGCATGTGGGTAAGAGATAACTACAATTCTCATGCAATCCCGAAAAGGGGGGTCATCACAGACAAACATGACATTAAATCGTTATCACTGAACTAGTATATATATTGTATAGGGGCCAGCTGAAGGACGCCTCCGGGTGCGGGAATTTTTCGCTGCATTGAAGACCTGTTGGTGACCTTAATTCTGCTGTTGTATGTTTTTCTATGGTTGGGTTGTTGTCTCTGACCAATTCCCCATTTCCATTCTCAATTTTATTATATATACGAACAAGAACAAACAGCTCTACGTTGCTTTGATATTTATCAATTTTCAGTAAACATTGCGAAACATGATCTCCAATATTTCGAAAACATGTGAAATAAAATTGCTAACACGGTGGACCGTCGAGTGTCAACAAACGTAGTAGACTTGTTCACTGAAAAGACGAGGATAATGGTTTCATCTGACATTTGTTATGCAAACCCAGTTTTGATCATGATATTTAAAAAGACGTACTTTTTTTCAATCTATGTATTAATAAACTAGAAAATTCCAAATTGTAAATATCTCTTCATCTGGACCGACTTGGCATCTACTACGTTTGGACGGGTCCATTTCATTAGTAAGGTGATCGATAAATATTACGGAGTTTTGACAGAAAAGGAAAACGAACTTATTGTTATGTGTTTTCAACAAGGGTTTCGTTCCGCTAAATTATTTGCGCAAATAAAGTTTGTCTATTTTTAGATTACAGGTAATAATTTGACACTACGCATTAACCTGTGTAGTGATTTTGATTTTACGATAAATGTATGAATGAACGATAATTTTATGAATGAACAAGAGCACCTGACCTCTAAAAGAAACACAAATTAAACATAAAAAACCGTATTTTTAGGAGATAATTCAGTTAAATTTTCAATACTAAATCAACAACTGAAATGAATCCATATTTTGTTGAAACATCGTACGAACGGCGGAAAACGGAATCGCATTTATAAAAATGTACTTTTTTTCACTCTGACTTCTATGTTATTTGATAGTCAAACGGTTGACCCTTTAAATACAAAAATACATCTACAAGAACATATTCTGAAACTTCTTAAATCCACTTACTTTTTTTTAAAGTTTCAAGCTATGTATTGCATTAGAAAACATACATAGGTGTTAAAGAATGACTGACCAGGAGCCTGTTTAACAAAATACTATGGCTTGATCTGGGCGGAGTCTCTGATCTGGGTCACAAAGATGGCCATACGCGACGGCATAAAAGCAATTGCTTTAAAAACAAGGATTTGTCAATCTGGGAACAGTATACCTAACAATATATATGTTCCTGATTCAATTTATTCCTCGATAAAATAAGTTTGATTTGTATATATAATTCAAATTAATTTACACAAATTTTTCAAAACACAATATTTTTTGAAATAAATAAAGTGCCCAATTTCAAATCATTTACTCGGCTTACATAGAAAGGTTTAAGAAAAGCTCTTCTACTTTCTGTTAGAGCTGTGCAGTTTAGAATATATATAGTGAAATACATCAACTTATCTCTTGAGAGCTACAAAGATCACAGTACCTTTCCTGTCTCATAATTCTACGTCATCTACCGATTTCTATAGGTAACCGATGATTTCCAGTTCTAAACCTTCATAACGTTATCTTATCTTTATAACTTAATAAGTCTAAATATTCTTCAAATTCAAAGTTTTCTTTAAACAGTTTCTAACATAATGCTTTGGGAGAATATTCCATTTCTGATTTCCAAGTCTGCTGAAATTGGTAAAAAAAATCTCTGTTTAATGCTCAACTTTAACCCTTTTGGATTAAAACTATAGTTACTCTGATTTAACCAAATATTTGAAAATCCATATTTATTCAAGATATTTTTTATACAAATCAACCAATCGAAAGTAAATCCACCATATACGTTGAGTTCATAAATATATCTATATAGAATATTTGTCAATTTACTCTCGGAACTGTTAAAATTGTTAGACCAAAAAGATACCATACGGTGTTCCACATATACTGACATAAAATAAGCGCCTAGCTCTCCATATACCATAAAGATTGGGGTAGATTTTTTCTTTTCTTTTATACTTTTAGGTACAACTAACAGCCAATGAACTCAAATTATTGTTTAAAAGTAAGATGAGGTTATAAGATTGTCAAAAAGAAAGCTATTCCACAAAGACAAGTGACTTATATAAGATTTTCTATGTGGTTTTTGTATATGGGTTGCTGTTGATAACTTAACACAGTGCAAATATAACTTATAAAAGGACATAACTAGTCAAACATTACAGATAAGAAAGAGAAAGAACAAAGGAGCAACAAGTCAAATATTAGAGAACTCTGAAAGTGATCAACTGTAACTTGATCTTTGTTTTATGGTAATAAGCCTGGTGTATAAGTTTCATAATATTTTGTTGAGGCATCTAAAGTTAGAAACAGAAACCATTTTGAGATGTACATGTGGACGGACAAGGGTAACACTTAATGCCCACTTCACCTAGCAGCAATTTTACAAAAAAGGTTAAGAGTCCTCAATTACTTTGAAAAGTAATTTTTTCATTACTATGGAACTTATTCCAAATGGCCAATACTAAGTCCTCAATTTATGTTTCCATAGGTTATCATGTTTTGCTAGCACTATCAAATTTCCATTTAAGTCCGTCTACAATAAAATATTGGTCAAAATCATTATTAGGCAATATTTTAGAAAGTTTGCCTCATAATGCACATGTGTACCAAGATTCAAGTTCATGTGACCATAACTTCAAGGTAACTTCGGTTATCTAAAAATTTTGGATAAGTTGAAGTTTTCCTGTGGTCCTTAACTTCGTTCCATATAAACATATGTATTTGCACTCCTGATGAGTTGAAATTAAAGTTTATTTGGTTTAGACTGAATGAAATGGGGACTGGAATACAGAATCTCCTTCTACTATCTTAAAAGGGGCATAAAAATTCAGACAGGTCAACAAACCTTTAGCATATTGGACCTGACCATGTTTACGACATTTCTCATTCTCAGAGGATCTTGTAATATTGCCTATTCTGTAACTGACCCCTTTCAGATCAGATTCAGTCCAGTCCGACCATTCTGATACCATGCATTTTGGGGTTACTGAAATAAAATTTGACAAATTATATTATTGAAATCCTTAGCCAAAATATAGTACCTTAATATTCTTTTAGTAAACAAAACCCAACAAGAGGCTGTCAGACCAACAGCAAACCAGATTTATTAACATTTATTTGTGTCCTTGGATTTTTCCATATTACAAGAACCATAACTGATGAACAGTGAAAGTGAAAATCGTCAATATCAAATGTGACCTCCATTTTTTCATCAGTAACAACATATTTTAATTTGAAAAGCTTTGGTTGAACGGTTCATGAGTAAATACGACTGGAAACACCATTTTTTAATCTTTCAAGAACCATAACTCCTGAACGGTAAAAGTCAAAATCATCATATTTGACCTAGACCTCCATCTTATTGTCAGTAGCAACATATTAAAATTTGAAAAGCTTTGGTTGAACAGTTAATGAGTAAATGACCGGACACCACTGGAAACGCCATTTTTCAATCTTTCAAGAACCATAACTCCTGAACGGTAAAATCAAAATCGTCATTATTGAACTTGACCTCCATTTTGTTGTCTTTAACAACATCTTAAGATTTTAAAAGCTTTGGTTGAACAGTTCATGAGTAAATGCACAGATAACATTTGACTGCCACCCGCCCAACCAACCGTCCACCTGCCGTATACCCCCAAATCAATAAAAAAAAAAATTTGGTCACAAAAATCTGGTTAAAAAAACATGAAATAAGTTGTTGTTTCTGACCAAATTTATAAGCGTTCATTTTAATTGAGCAGCTATCAATCTTAACCCACTGTGACTGTTCTAAATTATAAACATTTATCAATGGTTTTACCATATTCTTTTCTATTTTTGCATGTTTAGCTCACAGAATTATAAAAAAAACAAACACCAATTATATTTTTAATAATGTGGAAACTGCAGCAGCCTGGAATATAAACAAGATGTAGGATGCACTATTGGTCACTTAATTATGAGAAAGGAAAAACTTATTTACTAAATCCAAGTGCATGAGAACTAGAAAAGTCAACATGCTGTATACAAGCAATATGCAAGGTGCAGGTGTACCCTGTTTTTCATCATATAATTAGACCCTTTATCACAAATCACAAAATTATTAGTATTAAATATAAAATATAAAATATAACTATTTACTGCCACTTGACATAATCAAAATAATTGTGGTATCATAATTCAGATATTTTACCATCTTTCAATAATCTTTCAGACATAGAAAAATTTCACCTCATTTTTCGAAGTAACGATTATGATGTCAGTAAATGTTGCATAAAAGGTATTAGTGAGATGTACAAGTTCAGACGTTCACTAACTTAAGCTATTCTACGTTATTTAGTATATAAATTGTATAACTATGATGTGAAACTGTACCTCCTCAGTCAAAAAGATAGATAAGAAAGAAAATATTTATTACCATTTTATGTACATATAATTGATTGTAATGATTACTGTTTGTTTGTTCTTTGTGTATGTGTTGATGACAATCCAGATTTTGGATTTTTATATCAATAAAATCTTATATCTTATATCTTAAATCAAAATTTCCTAATTCATCATCATATTAAAATTTCATTTTCCATTCCATAAAGATGATTGCTATTCTTTTTATTTACAAATAGCAGATGTAAGTACATACCTGTAATGTTAAAATCTTTCTTCCCACCTGTAAAAGGATAATACACCAACATTAGAGTAAAATAACATAAAACACTCCAAATACTGTGGAGTTATTATAACGAGTTGGATACCAATTTTCGTGGATTTTGTGGGTAAAGTTGAACCACGGAAACATGTTCAATGAATAGCAAAATTTCCATAGGCTTGCAAGAAGCTTTCTGTAAAACCACGAAATTAAATAACAACAAACTTGTCAGTTTTTCCTGGGAACAGTATATCTAAATATATATGTTCCTGGTTTTCCCTAATCCACGAAAATAGCAGGTATCTACTCAATAGAAACTGATTTTAAATAAATTTAATGATAACAATAGATTATGATATTTTTATATTACTCAAGATGACTTAAGCAATTGACATCATTTATATATTTTTAGAACAGATATTAGATTCCTGCACATTGCAAAAGTTATGTTATTTTCTTGACAAGTGAAACATCATTTTGTAACTTGAATATCTGAGCATATATTATATTACATTGATAAAGGAGAAGGTCCGGTAAGGACCGATTTTGGCCTCAAATTTCAGGTTTATCTGATGAATGATTTTGACCACTTTTTAATCACTTAAGTGTCTATTTCATTTGAATCAATTAGTTTATAGGGAAACTTTTAACTGATTTAGTCATTAAAAACAATCCGATTCAAGCTCAAATTTGAAAAATCTACCAAATATGCTGAAAAATGTCACTTTTCCGATGGTTTTTGTCAAAAATGAAAGTGGCCGCATCCGTGTTCATCCTCAACCTTTATATATGTTATGTATTATCATAAAATACAACTTACATTTCAATATTAAGGATGAACATGAATGCGGCCACTTTCGTTTTACACGAAAGCCGTCTAAAATTTAACTAAAATGCTAGAATTGTGACGATTTCAGTAATTTAGCATGACTTTATGGTGCTAGTACCCAATAAATGTGCATTATTATGTCAAAAAAAGCCCATATTTATGTAGCAGAAGCATTCTACTGTATAATGAACAACGAAAAGTTTACATTTTAACAATTTTGTAAAACTGCTATATTTTGGGGCCAAAAAGGGGTCTTACTGGACCTACTCCTTTCCAGAAAAGTTCATGGATAGGATGTATAGAATGTTATAATTAATGTACTATATTTTGTGTATCAAAAAAGGTAGTGATAAGCCTTGAAAGATTTAGACTTGATTTAATTCAATTTTTTGTGTTTTAAAGCTACTTTTAAGCACTGCATTTAGGCTATTTCGTGGCAGTCTGTTTTTATTTGTGGAGGCAGCGGGAAAGCCCAGAGAAAACCACAACCTTCAATAGGAAAACTGACAATCCTACACAGCTACTTTTGCATAGGTACTATATCTGTACTAAAAATATGTAGTACTGGAAATTTACTTTTAATATTTAGTACTATTTCTTTACTTTAAAATTATTGTAATATTTAGGTACTTGTATTTTACAGTACTTGATTTGTACTAAATATTTTAGTACAGAAATATTACAATATTCCATGTTTGAAAATCATAATTTTAAGAGAATTTGAAATAGAAAATCTTACAAAATGCTGAAAATGTAACGGTAGTAACCAAAAATCTGTAGTACCTAAATTTCAATTACAAATTAAGTACTGTAAAATACAGGTACCTAAATATTACAATAATTTTAATGTAACAAAATAGTACTGAATATTAAAAGTAGTTTTCCAGTACTACAGATTTTAGTACAGAAATAGTACCTATGCAAAAGTAGCTGTGTATTCAATTGAGATTGGAGTCGAGTGCACCTGCACGAGCGGGGTTTAAACTCACAACCTCAGTGTTGACTGGCTAGTGATTACAGTAGTAACTACTTAGACCACTCGGCCAACAAGGCCCCTGGAAGATTTAGAAATCAAGTCAGTAACATAGGGTTTTGATTGCATTTCATGGAATCTTAACCCAAAATAATAGACTAGCAAAGTATATAATCATAATGACATATTTTACACGCCAAAATCAATACGTCAGTCTAGACTACAGTCAAACAGAAATTAGATAAATCATGATATCAAAACTAAACATGCTAGTTTTGTTAAAATGGTGAAAAATGGTAGATTGTCACAAAACAATTGTGTGGTTCAATTTTGTATAAAATGAAGTATAATTGTAAACCATGTGATTTATTTACTATCTTAATAAAGTTTCATAAATTTTAAGATAAAAAAAGTGACATAACTCTTAGTGATCTAGGATGGGTAAAAGATGATAACAAGGCTTTTATTTACTATAAATTCAGAATTATTGCGTGCATTTATTATTGAGATTTTGTCATCTTAGACTAGTAATGCGATTTTAATTTTTGAGATATTGAGAAAAATCCTGTTTTAATTCAAACAAGAATGTGTCCAAAGTACACAGATGCCCACTCACACTATCATTTTTCATGTTCAATGGACCATGAATTGGGTAAAAAATCTAATTTGGCATTAAAATTATAAAGACCATATCATATGGAACATGTGTACTAAGTTTCAACTTGATTGACTTCAACTTCATCAAAAACTACCTTGACCAAAAACTTTAACCTGAAACTCCCACTTTCATTTATTATGTTCAGTGGACCGTGAAATTGGGTCAAAAGACTAATTTGGCTTTAAAATAAAAAGATCATATCATAAGCAACAAGTGTACTAAGTTTCAACTTGATTGACTTCAACTTCATCAAAAACTACCTTGACCAAAAACTTTAACCTGAAAACTCCCACTTCCATATTCCTATATTCAGTGGACCGTGAAATTGGGGTCAAAATGTGTAATTTGCTTTATAAATTAAAAACATATCAAGCAACAAGTGTACTAAGTTTCAAGTTGATTGGACTTCAGCTTCATCAAAAACTACCTTGACCAAAAACTTTAACCTGAACGGACGGACGCACAGACGAACGGAGCCACAGACCAGAAAACATAATGCCCCTCTACTATTGTAGGTGGGGCATAATAAAAAAAATTCAAAATGTGAGTTCAAATTATTGTGATGATATTTACCCTGTTATTGAAATAAAAACATCGCAATAATTTCTGATTCTATAGTAACTTGAAACATTCAAAACCTGAAAGCTTTCCTTTTTAATGTATTTGTGGTTTAATATTTATTTCATGTATCTATAAATAACCCTAATAGTAGTAAGTATGACATATACAACATCAGGTTGAGCCAAAAACAGCACAACTGATGTCAAACAAATTCTTTATTTATAAAAGCACAAGGTTATAAAATATCAAATAAAAATATGACAGTTATCTAAGTCAATGTTCAAGTATTAGTTTAATTGAATTGTCAGTTAAAGGAGCAGAGGTCTGAGAAGTTTCATATAACTCATTTCTATTTCAGCCAACAAATAATCACGATATCAGCAGTCATTAATTAATATCAAGGTGTTTGATTATTAGAAATGTCGCCTACATGTACGGTGACCTGAACAATTTTTTTCCTTGTTATGTGTACAGTACTGTAGGGCTTCAGCAACACATGTCAACTTAATTAATATAAAAATAACATGTGTTATATTTGCCAATAGGTGCACTAATGGTAATCAGTGTTATTGACGTAAACAAAGGTTATAACCAGGAACACACTGACAGACAAGCAAATTTCTATCAGCCTTCCACCTAGAAACCTGTGGGCTGGAATAAACAAATGGATGAATTGCTTAACTTCTAGTAAAAATATTCCATTTTGATATTTATTTTACTTTTATTCCAATTAGCTATGTATGCTTATCTGTAAATTTTATTTAGTGATGTTTTTGAAGCTCCTATTAATGATATTTTTGTAGATCCTACATTATCAGTATTGTCAGTATTCACCTCAGAAATTACAAAACCTTTGAACAGACTTATTAAGAAGGGATATAATTACGATACTGTTGTCAAGTCATTAAAGATTGCATATTTTGGCGTTAATATTGAGTCACTGATAAGGTCTTTGCATCGGAACTAAACACATTATTTTTTAAAAACAGTTGTTGGCATGACACGGTTATGTTCTTCTCATATATGTTATGATGGTATGATACTAAACCCCTAACGGGAAGGATTGTGCCTGATGTTCATATGATGAAATCATAATCTTTCAGTCAGTTTAATTGAAGTCTGGAGCTGGCATGTCAGTTAACTGCTAGTAGTCTGTTGTTATTTATGTATTATTGTCATTTTGTTTATTTTCTTTGGTTACATCTTTTGACATCAGACTCGGATTTCTCTTGAACTGAATTTTAATGTGCGTATTGTTATGCGTTTACTTTACTACATTGGATAGAGGTATAGGGGGAGGGTTGAGATCTCACAAACATGTTTAACCCCGCCGCATTTTGCGCCTGTCCCAAGTCAGGAGCCTCTGGCCTTTGTTAGTCTTGTATTATTTTAATTTTAGTTTCTTGTGTACAATTTGGAAATTAGTATGGCTTCATTATCACTGGACTAGTATATATTTGTTTAGGGGTCAGCTGAAGGACGCCTCCGGGTGCGGGAATTTCTCGCTACATTGAAGACCTGTTGGTGACCCTCTGCTGTTGTTTTTTATTTGGTCGGGTTGTTGTCTCTTTGATACATTCCCCATTTCCATTCTCAATTTTATTAATGATATTTTTGTAGATCCTACATTAATGAAATTTTTGTAGATCCTACATTAATGAAATTTTTGTAGATCCTACATTAATGATATTTTTGTAGATCCTACATTTATGATATTTTTGTAGATCCTACATTAATGATATTTTTACTGTTTACAGTATATACCTATATTAAAGTTTTTGAGATAATTGTCAAAATCATAATAATTAGCAAATCAAAGCACTGTCAGTGCTGTTTTCCAGCATGTTTTTTAGCTACAGACAGTCAGACATTTTATCTCATTTTGATTATTTCTTTCTTTATACAAGCATCTGTAAGACATTTAAACCAAGGGACTACCAGTATATAAAATAAAAAGTTTTTAAAAAAAGGCAACACTGGATTGAAATATAAACTTTATCTTAGGCCTAAAATTAAAAATAGTTTGTTTCCCCAATCCTGACTGACCCTGCAAATTGGTGCTTCTCATAAAATTTTATTGTCAAACCTAAGACAAATATCATTTTATTCATTTCTGATTTTCAGGCTTGTTAAATTGACTGGTATTGTTCCAGCTTTTTGGAAAAATTTAAATTATTTCCCTACCTACCTTCCCACAACTGCTTTGACACGGTCTGGATTTGGGAAACAAACAATATATTAGTTGAGGCCTTATTCATTATTATTTCACTAATAAATTATCAGTATTAATTTCCTTTTTAAATTCAACCCTTTCAGCTTATAAAATTATCAGGAAAAAATGTACATATTCTAAATCCAGAGCTTTATGACCTCCAAAAATATGAAGGCTTTTAAAGAGAGGTGTCATCCAGAGCTCTCTGACATACCAAAACATAAAGGGCCGCTTGAGATATCATCCAGAGCTCTCTGACTTACCAAAACATAAAGGGGTAAGCTAGATATCATCAAGTGCTGTATGACTTACCAAAACATAAAGGGCCGCTTGAGATATCATCAAGGGCTATATAACTTACCAAAACATGAAGGGCTAAGCGAGATATCATCAAGGGCTGTATGACTTACCAAAACATAAAGGGCTAAGTGAGATATCATCAAGGGCTGTATGACTTACCAAAACATGAAGGGCTAAGAGAGATATCATCAAGGGCTGTATGACTTACCAAAACATGAAGGGCTAAGCGAGATGTCATCCAGAGCTATATCACTTTGTTTACTGAACCCTATGTATCCAATAAAATGAAGTTTAAATCTGAAATGCAAAAAGTTAAATATATAATTATGTTCATAAATAAAACAAAAGAATTAGGTAGACAACTTTTTTTACCTGTAAATAAAGAAAATAATTGAAACTAGACGGTCAAAACAACACGAATGGCCCCGTCTCAAAAAGTTGTAAACTCTGCAATTTCAATAACACATGTGGACACAAACATGATGGTTTTTTTTAAAGACGTAAAATAAAACTAAAGGCTCTAAAGAGCCTGCGTTGCTCACCTTGGTCTATGTGCATATTTAACAAATTTAAAGGACACAGATGGATTCATGACAAAATTGTGTTTTGGTGTTGGTGATGTGTTTGTAGATCTTACTTTACTGAACAATCTTGCTGCTTACAATTATCTCTATCTATAATGAACTTGGCCCAAAAGTGTCAGAGGAAAATATTTTGATAAAACTTTATGGTTTAAGTACATACAGCCAGTTTTTTTACCATTTTAGGGAAAAGTTCAATAGTACGTCACATCAAGTTGCATACGAAAAAGAGCTGGAAAAAAAAACAACTTAGAATTTGACAGTTGTAGGAAATTAATTCTAAATTTAATTGCAGTAAAAAAAATCTAGGTCATAAATATATATATCTTGGGTGTTTCAAAGCACCAATGTTTTTTTATTTGGGGTTTCTATAGAACATTTTGGAATATTTAGGTTACAGTTTTATGGTTAACTTCCAGTGATGGTTATTTTCTTATAAATTTTGCAATGAAATGTTATGGAATTTTCTTTTCTACACTACGGCACAGGATTAAACTTTTCTCATGCCAAGTATTTCTTTATTTGAATGAAACATAAATTCCACATAACTTTTTGAAAAGTGCAAATTTAACAAAGACTATTAGGGGATTCAATGGTGGTAAAACCAGGTATTACACCTTGAGTGTGGATATAAGCTGCCAGCCTACAGTTTTTATAATTACCAGAGCCCTATGAATGATTACCAAAAAAAATCATAGGAACTCTTCTTTTTTTACAAGAAAATAATTTAGTACTCTTATTTCAAATTACAATTTTAAATTTATCTATTATTTGTGTTAATCAGTTTATATTAACTTCTATTATTGACATAAGCATTTATATGTTCAGCTTATTCTGAAAATTAACAGATTCCCAGTATACACATAGAAGATCATACAATTTTTGTCTTTCATTTATTTGGTAAATTAGAATACGTTTTAGTACACTGATGTAACAATTTTATGTGTTAAATTCCAGTGATGTTTTTTTTTCTTATAATTTTGCAATGAAATATGTGAATTTTTTGGTCTAAAGTACGCACAGGATAAAACTTAACTCATGCCAAATATTTCTTTGTTTGAATCAAAGATACATTCTGCACAATTCTTTGAAACGTGCAAATTTAACAAAGACAATTAGGGGAAAACCAATTGTGTCCAAACCAGATATACACTTGAGTGTCAATATAAGCTGCCATTCTAGTTTTTATAATTACAGAGCCCTATTAATGATTACCAAAAAAATTCATAGGAACACTTTATTTAGTACTCTTATTGCAAATTACAATTTATAAATTTATCTATTATTTGTGTTAAGCAGTTTATATTAACTTCTATTTATTGACATAAGCATTTTATATGTTTTGGCTTATTCTGAAAATTAACGAACAGATTCCCTGTATACACATAGAAGACCATACAATGTTCTCTTAAATTATTTGGTAAATTAGAATATGTTTTAAGTCTATTGGATTATACATAGCTATCAGTCATTTCATATTCTAATTTTATATAACAAGAGTGCACACGCTGAAATGTCTCGCCTTCTATACTAATCATTGATATTATGTTGATAGTCCTAAGTATAAAGCTAAACTTTATTACAACTGTCACATAAACTTAACATTAACCAAGATAACTAAACAAAGACCAATGAACCTTGAAAAAGAGGTCCAGGTCAGATGAACCATGCCAGGCAGACAGGTACAGCTAACAATGCTTCTATACAACATATATAGTTGACACATTACTTATAGTTTAAGAAAAATAGACCAAAACACAAAAACTTAACACTGTGCAATGAACCGTGAAAATGAGGTCACGTTTAAATAAAACCTGCTCGACTGACATAAAGATCATAAAATATTTCCATACACCAAATATAGTTGACCTATGGCATATAGCATTAGATAAAAAGACCAAAACTCAAAAACTTAACTTTGACCACTGAACCATGAAAATGAGGTCAAGGTCACATGACATCTGCCCGCTAGACATGTACACTTAACAAACATTCCATACAACAAATATGGTAGACCTATTGCATATGGTATGAGAAAAACAGACCAAAACACAAAAATTTAACTGTAACCACTGAACCATGAAATGAGGTCAAGGTCAGATGACACCTGAAAGTTGGACATGTACACCTTACAGTCCTTCCATACACCGAATATACTAGCCTTATTGCTTATAGTATCTGAGATATGGACTTGACCACCAAAACTTAATCTTGTTCACTGATCCATGAAATGAGGTCCAGGTCAAGTGAAAACTGTCTGACAGACACGAGGACCTTGCAAGGTACGCACATATCAAATATAGTTATCCTATTACTTATAATAAGAGAGAATTCAACATTACAAAAAATTTGAACTTTTTTTTCAAGTGGTCACTGAACCATGAAAATGAGGTCAAGGACATTGGACATGTGACTGACGGAAACTTCGTAACATGAAGCATCTATATACAAAGTATGAAGCATCCAGGTCTTCCACCTTCTAAAATATAAAGCTTTTAAGAAGTGAGCTAACGCAGCCGTCGTAGCCGCTGCCCCTGGATCACTATCCCCATGTCGAGCTTTCTGCAACAAAAGTTGCAGGCTCGACAAAAATTAGGATAACATTGTTGCTGTTTCAATATTTGAAATACAATAAAGTTATCTACTTAATGTGATTGAAGCCTAAATAAAACTAGTTTTCTTATTAATCTAAATTATCAAAGAGAGCTTTCTGTTCCTCAATTCAAAGAAAGGCAACTCAAAAATTTTCGGAGTCTTTTTTCTTCTTTTAAATATAAGATGGAGTTATCTACCTTTTTGTTATGTTTTTAATATCCACTGCTGCAAAATGCCATTTTTGTCCTTGATCTTTGAATTTGTCAAATAGTATAACACGATTCTTCTCCTCACATGGCTTTAAATCATCATCGTTCAATGGAACAAGTTTTAACACTAACTTGCTGACATATCCCCCATACATATAGTAATGGAAGTGTACCTGCAAAAACAATTACCATATATAAGTATGAATTTGTTTTAAACATTGTATTTAAAGACATAGGTTAGCAATAAAACTATTCAGTTTGTCTAAACAGTATGATACCCATTGAGCCAGGCAAACATTTCATAGATATTACCTCAATAACTTTCCATCTAAAGTAAGCCAATAATATAAAAGTTTCAGCAATATGTGCGCATGCCATAATGTCTTGACTACTTAACTAGTTACAATTAATTTTTCTGTCTATTAATTGCTGCAGTGACCATTAACTTTAAATCAAATAATTGTTGATGTCTTTCGAGATAGCTGTATCATTGGCAATCATACTACATCTCCTTGTGTTCATAATTTCAGCAATTAATAATTGTACCAGCAAAAACAAGAAAGTTGTAAAGATCAGACAGACTAACAATATCAGCTTACCTTGCAGAAAAATTACTTTTATAGTTTCCTAAACAAAAGTGCAAAAGGATTAACAATTTTCAATATCAGACAGGCATGCACACCTTACAATTACTCCATACACCAAATAAAGTTGACCTGTTGCTTATGGTAATTGAAAACAAGAATGTGTTCATATTACACAAATGCACCATCCCCACTATCATTCTCTTTATTCAGTGGACTGTGAAATTGGGGTAAAAACTCTTATTTGGTATTAAAATTAGAAAGATCATATCATAGGGAACATATGTACTAAGTTTCAAGTTGATTTGACTTCAACTTCATCAACCAGAGTGCACACGCTGAAATGTATCGCTTTCTTTACTTATCGTTGATATTATGTTGATAGTCCTAATAATAAAGCTTCATTACAACTGTCACATAAACTAAACATTGACCAATGAACCATGAAAATAAGATCAAGGTCACATGAACCATGCCAGGCAGGCATGTACAGCTAACAATTCTTCCATACAACAAATATAGTTGGCTGTATTGCTTATAGTTTAAAGGGACACTAGCTGTCAAATTCATGTTCACCAATTTGACTCAAATTCTCATATTTTATTTATAACAATGTAAAACATTTTTCCAAATTTTAAAAGTATAAAAGAAACAATTTCCAGGACATGGTCTCAATTAGATGTAGCTTTTTTTCGTGTGAATTTTAGCCAAGACGCCATCTAATTAACTATCGAGTTTACCTTCTTATACCATATAAGCGATGTAAACATAAACAGAGATATAAATAGATTAAGCAACTCATGCGATTAGATTTTTATAGATCTGTTAAATTTGTATTATAGATTAAAAATTTATGTTTATCGTCGTTTTTTCCTTTATAAGAATGGTTTTGTGTGGATCGAATCAGTTAATCAAAGTGTTTACCTTTGTTTCACTTTCAATGTTGACATTCTTTTCCTTTAAATATCCGTACACAGACAATGCATGTGTTATTCTATCTCTTTCTACAGGGTTAAATTGGAGTTCACACGAATAGAGATTTAATGAGGTGGAATTATTCACTTGCTAGTGAATAATTCATTATCAATATTTATTAGCTTAATTTAACAAAATTGAAGCATTTTAGCTGCTAAAAGCAATCATTATTTCAATATTTCACTTTCATTAATGATTGAAAAAAAAATCATACTTTAGATTTTTTATATACCTCGTAGCAAGTGCCCCTTTAAGAAAAACAGACCAAAACACAAAAACTTAACACCGAACCGTGAAAATGAGATAAAGGTCAAATAAAACCTGCGCGACTGACATATAAATCATAAAACATTTCCATACACCAAATATAGTTGACCTATTGCATATAGTAATAGAAAAAAAGACCAAAACACAAAAACTTAACTACAACCACTGAACCATGAAAATCAGGTCAAGGTCAGATGACACCTGACAGCTGGACATGTAAACCTTACAGTCCTTCCATACACCAAATATACTAGACCTATTGCTTATAGTATCTGAGATATGGACTTGACCACCAAAACTTAACCTTGTTCACTGATCCATGAAATGAGATCGAGGTCAAGTGAAAAACTATCTGACAGGCATGAGGACCTTGCAAGGTACCCACATACCAAATATAGTTATGTATTACTTATAATAAGAGAGAATTTAACATTACAACCAGATGCTCCGCAGGGCGTAGCTTTATACGACCGCAGAGGTTGAACCCTGAACAGTTGGGGCAAGTATGGACACAACATTCAAGCTGGATTCAGCTCTAAATTTGGATTGTGATTAAATAGTTGACACAGCATAGGTTTCTGACACAGAATGAATGTGTTTTAATGAACTTAAAATTTTTGTTTTCTCTTAGAGCAATTCACTATGCTGTTGAATATTAATCCTCTCAAAAAAATGTTTGAAGAATTTTTCTTTTTTATTTATGAAATTTCAAATGAGAAAAATTGAACCCAATTTTTTTAATCACATTCCCCTTTCCCTTATTCCAAAACTAATCTCAATTAAAATTTCTAATGGAGTTTGCAACAATAACTACTCATTTAAATACATCATAAAATATTAAGATGTAAAAAAACTGCTTGTTATCACTGAATGGTAAAGATTATTTTAATTTATCAGTTGGTAGTAAAAAGTGAATATACATTGTATAATGTATATAACAAAGATTTAAGTTGATTCTGGACAAAGAAAGATAACTCCAATTAAAAAAAATCTTGCTATTGCACAATATTTTGCAATTAGATATTTCTTGCTTACTATTCTGGACAAAGAAAGATAACTCTAATTAAAAAAAAATTTGCTATTTCACAATATTGTGCAATTAGATATTTCTTGCCATTGTGCAATACTGTGCAATTGAAAAGACTTGCTATTGCACAATACTTAATATAATAATTTTGGATCCTGATTTGGACCAACTTGAAAACTGGGCCCATAATAAAAAATCTAAGTACATTTTTGGATTCAGCATATCAAAGAACCCCAAGATTTCAATTTTTGTTAAAATCAGACTAAGTTTAATTTTGGACCCTTTGGACTTTAGTGTAGACCAATTTGAAAACAGGACCAAAAATGAAGAATCTACATACACAGTTAGATTTGGTATATCAAAGAACCCCATTTATTCAATTTTTGATGAAATCAAACAAAGTTTAATTTTGGACCCCGATTTGGACCAACTTGAAAACTGGGCCAATAATCAAGAATCTAAGTACATTTTTAGATTCAGCATATCAAAGAACCTAACTGATTCATTTTTTGTCAAAATCAAACTAAGTTTAATTTTGGACCCTTTGGACCTTAATGTAGACTAATTTGAAAACAGGACCAAAGGTTAAGAATCTACATACACAGTCATGACAGTTAGATTCGGCATATCAAAGAACCCCAATTATTCAATTTTGATGAAATCAAACAAAGTTTAATTTTGGACCCTTTGGGCCCCTTATTCTGTTGGGACCAAAACTCCCAAAATCAATACCAACCTTCCTTTTATGGTCATAAACCTTGTGTTTAAATTTCATAGATTTCTATTTACTTATACTAACGTTATGGTGCGAAAACCAAGAAAAAATGCTTATTTGGGTCCCTTTTTGGCCCCTAATTCCTAAACTGTTGGGACCTAAACTCCCAAAATCAATACCAACCTTCCTTTTGTAGTCATTAACATTGTGTTTAAATTTCATTGATTTCTATTTACTTAAACTAAAGTTATTGTGCGAAAACCAAGAATAATGCTTATTTGGGCCCCTTTTTGGCCCCTAATTCCTAAACTGTTGAAACCAAAACTCCCAAAATCAATCCCAACCGTTCTTTTGTGGTTATAAACCTTGTGTCAAAATTTCATAGATTTCTATTAACTTAAACTAAAGTTATAGTGCGAAAACCAAGAAAATGCTTATTTGGGCCCTTTTTGGCCCCTAATTCCTAAAATGTTGGGACCAAAACTCCCAAAATCAATACCAACCTTCCTTTTGTGGTCATAAACCTTGTGTTAAAATTTCATAGATTTCCATTCACTTTTACTAAAGTTAGAGTGCGAAAACTAAAAGTATTCGGACGCAGGACGACGACGACGACGACGCCGACGACGACGCCGACGCCAACGTGATAGCAATATACGACGAAAAATTTGAAATTTTGCGGTCGTATAAAAAATCTTTACTTTTTTTCAAGTAGTCACTGAACCAAGAAAATAGGGTCAAGGACATTGGACATGTGACTGACGGAAACTTTGTAACATGAGGCATCCATATACAAAGTATGAAGCATCCAGGTCTTCCACCTTCTAAAATATAAAGCTTTTAAGAAGATAGCTAATGCCACCGCAGCCGCAAAATCGCTATCCCTATGTCGAGCTTTCTGCGACTAAAGTTACAGGCTTGACAAAAACTACTTTGACTTAAAACTTTAACCTGAAGCCAGACAGACGGATGAACAAACAAACGAACGGACTGACGAACAAACCAAAAAATGGACACACAGACCAGAAACATAATGCCCATTAATGGGACATAAAAGTTGCAATATGCAATAGGTCAACTATATTTTGTAGTTTTCTAAGCTATGAAGGGCTTCTTCTGATGAAATTAAAAGTCCTTGACAGCTTTCAAAGGTCATTCAGACCACTGTGGTCAACGTTCTTTTCTTTATCAGTCTACGTTGCAGACTTTTGTAAAAGACATGTGACATAGATGTAAGTATCATTGAAATACCCCATAAACAGTTTAATATGGTGAACCAACACAACTCCCAAAATTTTGTTTTAAGGCGTTTTTTACAATCATGATTGTGCATCAGGGATAAGGTGATAAATTGTGTAGTTCACACCTAAATGGTGAAGATTGACACATATGGGAGTATATCAGAACATTTTCCCACTGGTAACCTCACAAGCTTACCTGACAATTTTGACCTAGTTTCTCATTAGGTGCATCAAATACAGGGCTCTCTAACACTGTGGTTTCTAGAAAGGTTCCACCTGATGAATGCATATACATATAATGGCCTGCAATAAATATTATAACAGTTTATTTTACATTATCAATTCAGTGATTTATCTAGTGATATATATATTTTCCTTCTTTTTTTTTATTGTTTTTTTTAAATGGAGCAAATGGCACATCTAATATTTTTCAAATGACCAGAATGCCCTACAAACAGACAAGACACATCTTACAATGTAAAATCTTCCGTATAGAGGGGGGAAAATGCCAATCCAAAATAAGTTTTTAAAAATTTGGTAAATAAACTCATCATAGATACCAGGACTAAAATTAAGACATTTAGTGTCCATGAAGATCATCTGTTCTGTTTGTTGGTATCTATATATGGGTATCTATATATGGATATGTCTAATGCAGTTACATATAGCAAAACACTCAGTGATTATAGAGAAAAGTAGGATCTAAATGGAAACATGACAAGTCAGGTTAGTACACAATAACACACATCATCAACACATATATCATTACACACTATTTACCATTCCCTGTTGTGTGATCCTCAGTTGGACCTGTATCTTGGGTGGGAGTTGAACCTGTGTGCCACTTCCAGTCCAAATCATCTTTGATCAAATCTCCACTTTTTACATTATGCCAGCCACACCAATCAGGACTATCAAAGTTACAATATGCTCCTAACGGCAAGGAATCTGCAATGATTAGTATCAATAATTGTGGTATTAGTCATTTGATACTGCAATTTTTTTCTAATGTTGGATATGTTATATATTCTTGCATTGCAAAGTTTTACTATAATAAAAACACATGTAAATGGACTTTCTTTTAAAATAACATGCTTTGGCAAAGGCCTATGCTTAGCTTTCATCATTACAAGTCAAATTAAATTACAAATCTTTAATAAAATCAGTTATACCAAGTTCCGTTGACCAATTTTATTATTTATCTTCATCTATATTTATTCTAAAGTGTAGAGTTATCTTTCTTACCCTGAATGAGTAGTTCACAGATGGTTATGAAGTACTTTGTCCACGTGACTTTGTCTATGCATTCATTTTGACAAAAAGTCTTTTTCTTATTAAGAATGTGAGAAAAAATACCTGCTCAAATTGTCCACTATAGATAATAATTTCCAACTAATTTTTAATAAAATTGAGAATGGAAATGAGGAATGTGTCAAAGAGACAACAGCCGAAGGCCACCAACAGGTCTTCAACGCAGCGAGAAAGTAATAACCTTATCCAGTCTTAGATGCATGATTAATTTTATTAGTTATAATTGGCTTTGAACTAGCTGTCAGTAACTGCAAGTACTTACAGATCTGTACATAGTGTCTTTTTGTTGTTGGGAAGTACCCGGCCATGTCCACTCTGTGTTTTTGTAAGATGTTATTCTATTTGTATCCATCTGATGAATTATGCCTTTTTCAACTGATTTTTACAGTTCATTCTTATGTTGTACTGTTACACCACTGTCCCAGGTTAGCAGGAGGGTTGGGATCGTGGTAACATGTTGAACCTCACCACATTTTGTATGTTCGTCTCTGCCTCAAGTCAGGAGACTATAATTCAGTGTTTGTTGTTGTGTTACATATTTGTTTTTCTTTTGTTTATTTTGTATTTAAATTAGGCCTTTAGTTTTCTTGTTTGAATTCTTTCACATTTGTTTTTTTAGGGGCCTTTTATAACTAACTATGCTGTATGGGCTTTGCTCATTGTTGAAAGCTGTATGGTGACCTATTAATTGTTAATTTCTGTGTAATTTGGTCTCTTGTGAAGCATTGTTTCATTGGCAATCAAGACAAATCTTCTTTTTTATATTTATGAACATTTCCAATTTTACTACACCAGGTGAGCATTTCATTAAATGACGTCTTGTCCAGAATGATTTAGGCAAAAACTAATTTAAAAATTCCAAACCTAATATAACATTTCAACTTACCACATGTAATATTGCTCTCATCTTGTCCATTTAAGCAGTCCTCTCTAAAATCACATATTTTATCAATAGAAATACATGAGTTGTCTCCACATGAAAACTGTTTCACTGAGCATGATTTTGTGTACTTCCCATCTGTAAAACAAAAAATCAAATTTATTTCAAACCTAATTTGGTTAAATCTGGTTATTTCTTTAGGTCATATAATCTGAAGATCAATATCCTGTTCAGGAGAGGTAAATGTCAAAATATCAGTCGAGTGGAGGTAATATTTCCTTAGCCACTAGGTGAAGGAATTTCTTCCAGACAGGTAACTAAAAAAATCACTAAAGGACATCATGACGTTGTTGACAGAAACATTTACTTAAAGAACTCATGCAGTTGTTAACTAAAGGACCTCATGACATTGTAAACAGAAATATTTACTAAAGGACCTCATGCAGTTGTTAACAGAAACATTCACAAAGGACCTCATACAGTTGTTAACAGAAACATTCAAAAAGGACCTCATGTATTTGTTAACAGAAAAAATTACTAAAGGACCTCATGCAGTTGTTAACAGAAACATTTAATAAAGGACCTCATGCATTTGTGAACAGAAATATTTACTAAATGACATCATACATTCGTTAATAGAAACATTTAATAAAGGACCTCATGCAGTTGTTAACTGAAACATTCAATAAATGACCTCATACATTTGTTAACTGAAACATTCAATATAGGACCTCATACATTTGTTAACAGAAACATTTAATAAAAGACCTCATGCATTTGTTAACAGAAATCTTAACTAAGGACCTCATGTATTTAATATAAATATTTACTAACAGACATCATTCATTTCTTAACAGAAATATTTACTAACAGACCTCAGGCATTTGTTACCAGAAACATTCAATATAGGACCTCATACATTTGTTAACAGAAACATTCAATAAAGGACCTCATACATTTGTTAACAGAAATATTCAATAAAGGACATCATGCATTTGTTAACAGAAATATTCAATAAAGGACATCCTGCATTTGTTAACAGAAACATTCAATAAAGGTCTCATGTATTTGTTAACAGAAACATTCAATAAAGGACATCATGCATTTGTTAACAGAAACATTCAATAAAGGACCTCATACATTTGTTAACAGAACTATTCAATAAAGGACATCATGTATTTGTTAACAGAAATATTCAATAAAGGACATCCTGCATTTGTTAACAGAAACATTCAATAAAGGTCATCATGCATTTGTTAACAGAAATATTCAATAAAGGACATCCTGCATTTGTTAACAGAAACATTCAATAAAGGACCTCATGTATTTGTTAACAGAAACATTTAATAAAGGACATCATGCATTTGTTAACAGAAACATTCAATAAAGGTCATCATGCATTTGGTAACAGAAATATTCAATAAAGGACATCCTGCATTTGTTAACTGAAACATTCAATATAGGACCTCATACATTTGTTAACAGAAACATTCAATAAAGGACATCATGCATTTGTTAAGAGAAACATTCAATAAAGGACATCATGCATTTGTTAACAGAAATATTCAATAAAGGACATCCTGCATTTGTTAACTGAAACATTCAATATAGGACCTCATACATTTGTTAACAGAAACATTCAATAAAGGACATTATGTATTTGTTAACAGAAACATTCAATAAAAGACCTCATACATTTGTTAACAGAAACATTCAACAAAGGACATTATGTATTTGGTTAACAGAAACATTTCATAAAGGACCTTGTACATTTGTTAACCCGAAACATTCAATAAAGGACCTCATGCATTTGTTAACTGAAACATTTAATAAAGGACATCATACATTTGTTAATAGAAACATTCAATAAAAGACCTCATACATTTGTTAACAGAAACATTCAATAAAGGACATTATGTATTTGGTTAACAGAAACATTTCATAAAGGACCTCGTACATTTGTTACCCCGAAACATTCAATAAAGGACCTCGTACATTTGTTACCCCGAAACATTCAATAAAGGACCTCATGCATTTGTTAACTGAAACATTTAATAAAGGACCTCATACATTTGTTATCTGAAACATTTAATAAAGGACATCATACATTTGTTAACAGAAACATTCAATAAAGGACATTATGTATTTGTTAACAAAAACATTTAATAAAGGACCCAATACATTAGTTAACTGAAACATTTAATAAAGGACCTCATACATTTGTTAACAGAAACATTTAATAAAGGACATCATACATTTGTTAACAGAAACATTCAATAAAGGACATTATGTATTTGTTAACAGAAACATTTCATAAAGGACCTCGTACATTTGTTACCCGAAACATTCAATAAAGGACCTCATGCATTTGTTAAAAGAAACATTCAATAAAGGACCTCATACATTTGTTACCCCGAAACATTCAATAAAGGACATCATGCAGTTGTTAACAGAAACATTCAATAAAGTACCTCATGCAGTTGTTAACAGAAACATTCAATAAAGGACCTCATGCATTTGTTACCAAAAAAGTGCATCTCAGACCAAATTTTCACAATCCATCTTACAATAATTATACATCTTTAGATTATTTGCCCTTACGCTTTCAAAGACAATTTTCCGTTATCTGATTTCAGCGATGTCAATTGCCATTTATCTGCCAAACCAAACAAAGACACAAGATAATATCCAATAAATAGATTGGGGGAAATTGGATACATAAACAGCAAATACTTGTCAACTTTATTTTATTTGCTATCATATTGTCACAATACTGCATCTTAATGTCAAATAACAAGATTAGATTAAGTCTTCCCAAACCTGACTCTCCTTCACTTCACAATTATGATTAGTTTCAATTACAAGCCTTTAAACCTTGTAAGAAATATCAGAAAGAGTTCACATCCAGTCTTTCTCAGAGGCAATGGTTTAAAAATCAGAAATAGTTTGAAGTTTCAAGAATCATAAAAATTTATATATAAGTCCAAATGTTACCATTACCTAAATTCATGCTTCTTTCTGTGTCAGATCTATCTTTTTTATCATTGGAACACAATGTTGTAACCAGTATAAACCTCTAAGGGTTTTAACATTTATTATTTGCCTATTTAAAGAGCATGATTTTAGCCTAATATCAACAAATTGGTCCACCAAACTCTGCACAATTTTTGGTCAAATAATGAACAAAACAGATATTTTATTATGTAAACATTTTTTTTGGAACACTCAACCTGCATGTACTATCAAATTCATTTTATAAAATCATTTTAAATCATTACCAATTCTAGAGGATATTCCAAGGTGGCCGTATAGCTCACCTGGTCACTTTGCATCAAAAAGAAAACAAATTGAAACTTTTTGAAACAATTGGAAAAGGAAAAGTGGAAAGGGATTAATATAGGTTGTTGTAACTTGTTTCCCAATTCACTATAAATAAATATGTTTCAACTAAAATGATAAAAGTATGTTACAACCAATTTATATAGGAAATTTTCTAATAATAGTCTTGCTGCTCCTGCAGAGTTAATCTAGTTGTCTCCCACACCATTAGGAACGTGCAGCAATGACATCACCTATCAATTACCACGGAATGTACAGAATTCTCAGAAGAGTCATTCCATAAATCATCCACGCTGTTACTGACAGGAACAACACAAAATTATCTATAATTGCCATAATTGTCCATAATTTCTTCTTATTCAACACAAAATGTACTTTATTTAACACTGGATTTAACATTGAACAGGAAATTTTATCTCCAAAAAAATAAAACACATCCACGTTTAAATTTAGTAAATTAAAATAATGTTTGGATGTTGTACTGACATGCAAGAGGCCAACATTTTTGTGACAATACATAAATTATAATATATGCCATATCAAAAGTCTTACTTTTCATTGTTATAAACAAGATTAATCAGAAACTAATATCTTAATTCAGTTTCAGAAAATAAATGCAATAAATGTTTGGGCTGACATAACTCATCAGAACTATATCAGAAGAACCTTTGACTTCCTTGTTGGTATACAAAACAGAACAAATACCTTGAATACATATTTAGAGAAGAAAATGTAATTTAGACAAACACATGTCTCTCGGTGAAAGTCAAATCTGTTTTATGTTTGATGTTAGAATGAATAATTCAGTGGTTGTCCTTAGTTACTATATCACATTTGCTTTTCATTTATTATTTGTCATCAGGCTTCAGATTTTCATGTTTGAATGGTTTCACATTTTGTCAGCCAGGTCCTACTATTACTGACTAAACTGTATGGGTTTGTAAATTATAGATGACAGTACAGTGACCTATAATTGCATGCTTACTTCTACCTCATTTGGTCTAATTGGCAATCATACTTCATCTCCTTATTTTTATATTTAGTCTTATTGGCAATCATACTACATCTCCTTGTTTTCATATTAATGTTTATTATCTCTGATACTTGAAGTTGCAGATCATCTAAATTTCCACCAGAAGGTCGAATGACGATGATATCCTGTTGAACATAAGTTCTACTCACTTACTGACTTCAGCTCAAGGGCATACAATACAGTTTAGATTGCTTAGTATTTTTTTTTTCTAAATTTGCATACAAACTATTTTCCACCTAGTCCAAATAACATTCATACATAATCAAACCAAAAAAAAAAGTCATTAAAAACTAGAGGCTCTCAAGAGCCTGTGTCGCTCACCTGTTGCTGTATTTACTGATGTCAGCCATCTTGGTTGGTAGGTGGGGTCATTAGACACTTTTCTAAAATAGATACCCTAGTAATGATTGTGGCCAAGTTTAGTTAAATTTGGCCCATAGTTTTAGAAAAGAAGATTTTGTACAAGTTGTTCAATATTGACTATAAAGGACAATAACTCCTTAAAGGGTTCTCTGACAATTTTGGTCATGTTTGACTTATTTGTAGATCTTACTTTGCTGAACATTATTGCTGTTTACAGTTTATCTCTATCTATAATAGTATTCAAGATAATAACCAAAAACTGCAAAATTTCCTTAAAATTAATTTTCGGGCAGCAACCCAACAACGGGTTGTAGGATTCATCTGAAAATTTGTGAGGGGATAGATCTTATTCTGATGGACATTTAAATCTTGAAAGATTTGCCCTAAATGTCTTAGTTTCAAAGATATAAAGCAATCAAAGAGCTGAATAGCTCTGAGGGGAAAGACGGCCCTTGTTTCTATTTAATTATGTTTTTGGAAAAGGGGGGGGGGTATCTTTTGATAGTTTTCATATGAAGAATGAAAAAGAGAACAGCTAGAACATGTAGAAAGGTTGACAATATTGAAATCAATTGTTGTTTATGTAATTTCATTTCCTTAGTTTAGGATTCAATTTGGACCAATGAAAGAGATTTGCATCTTCTAAATCTAAACATTTGATTAACGTTGATAGCTAATTATCTAAAATTCAACTGAATTCTGTCATTTCACAACAACTACAATATTTTTTGAAATCTTGATTGTGTATCACTGAACTGCAGGCTAGGGCCATTTTCCATTTTTTGTGACAGTACTCTTGGATTTTTAAGTTTTTTCTTTAGAAAGTGTGGACTGAAAAATCTATTCAGTTTTAAATTTCCATTGTTAAAATTCCGAGTTACAACTCTCATCACAGGGAAACAGGTACTTATAAAAAAAACCAAACATTAAGAGTGATGTAAACTGTGTGAAGCTTGTTTCCAAATCTTAATTTTGAAATATTTGTAAATAATAAATATGTTAAAACTACAAAATGCAAATTTTTATGCCCCACCTACGATAGTAGAGGGGCATTATGTTTTCTGGTCTGTGCGTCCGTTCGTCCGTCCGTTCGTTCGTCCGTTCGTTCGTCCGTTCGTCCGTCTGTCCCGCTTCAGGTTAAAGTTTTTGGTCAAGGTAGTTTTTGATGAAGCTGAAGTCAAATCAACTTGAAACTTAGTACATATGTTCCTTATGATATGATCTTTCTAATTTTAAAGACAAATTAAACTTTTGACCCCTATTTCACGGTCCACTGAACATAGAAAATGAAAGTGCGAGTTTCAGGTTAAAGTTTTTGGTCAAGGTAGTTTTTGATGAAGTTGAAGTCCAATCAACTTGAAACTTAGTACAAATGTTCCCTATGATATGATCTTTCTAATTTTAATGCCTAATTATATTTTTTATCCATTTTCACGGTCCATTGAACATGGAAAATGATAGTGCGAGTGGGGCATCCGTGTACTTTGGACACATTCTTGTTATTATTTATTTTTTTACCATTACAATGATTATATAGGTACACAAACATTTAGTTTTAATAGAAGACTACTTATCCAATGAAATGTCACATTTGAAGTGTTTAAAAACATTAACTTTTATTTTAGTGGATAACTCATCAATTGAGGTGCTCCTGAATTGGAGGAAGATTCTCAGAATTTTTACAGAAAAAAGTGGTCTCACTAATTAGGGACAAGAAGAATTTTAGCGACAAGAAGCGACAATAAGAATTTTTTTTTCTTGTCGCTAAATAGTCTTTTTGAAGCTTCTTGTCGCTTTTTGACGCTTTTTGTCTCTAATTAGTGAGACCCGAAAAAAGTAATAAAATCGTTTCTTTCCCCTGTCTTATGTAACCCCACGATCTTTGTTTATTTTGAAAGTTATTGACCTACAAATTAAAGTATTGCATGTTGATGTTTAAATCATCTACAGTAAACAATATTATGTTTAGATTTAACAAATACCAATTTGTTATTAGTGCACGATCTCTAAGATTGATTTAAATAACCAGTGAACTTGTGAAGGATATCCCTGCTTCTTCCAAGAATGACGTCACTATAAAATACAATGTAGGTTGGATATATTTAGAATATCTCGTCATACTAATTTTTCCGGATTGTAAAATAAACGTAAATAGTGTAAAGGAGAGTTCAAGATACGATAGTTTCGTGAGAAACAGAGGGGAAATGTGTAAAAAAGTGTTTAAAGTCAAACTATTTATTTCTGGGTCTCCTTCTCTTCAATCTAAGTAAGGTTTGTTGGGGGGTTTTCCACATTATAACATGTATAAAAACAAAATGAATGATGTGAGGGAGTGTCACTCTGGTCAACCCCATAGGGGATTGACGGCTTGAAGCCGTCTTTCCCCAAAAACTGCATTTTACCACTTTGTTCTAATTTCAGCCATGTCAGCCATTTTGTTTGGTAGGTGGGGTCATCGGACACATTTTTTAAACTATATACCACAATTATGATTACGGCCAAGTTAGTTTAAATTTGGCCCAGTAGTTTTAGAGAAGAAGATTTTTGTACAAGTTACAAAAAATGACGAAAAAGTTGTTAAAATTGACTATAAAGGGCAATAACTCCTTAAGGGGTTGACTGACAATTTTGGTCATGTTGACTTATTTCTAGGTCTTATTTTGCTGAACATTATTGCTGTTTACAGTTTAACTCTATCTTTAATAGTATTCAAGATAATAACCAAAAACTGCAAAATTTCCTTAAAATTACCAATTCAGGGGCAGTAACCCAACAACAGGTTGTCCGATTCATCTGAAAATTTCTAGGCAGATAGATCTGTCAGATTTGCTCTTAATGCTTTGGTTTTAAAGATATAAGCCAAAATATACATTTTACCCCTGTGTTCTATTTTTAGCCATGGCGGCCATTTTGGTTTGATGGCTAGGTCATCGGACACATTTTTAAAACTAGATACCCCATGGATGATTGTGGACAAGTTTGGTTAAATTTGGCCCAGTAGTTTCAGAGGAGAAGATTTTTGTAAAAGTTTACGGACGACGGACGTCATACGACGGACGCCAAGTGATGAGAAAAGCTCACTTGACCATTCGGGTCAGATGAGCTAAAAAAAGGGGGTCAATGCAC
Source organism: Mytilus edulis (assembly GCA_019925275.1). Taxonomy (NCBI): domain Eukaryota; kingdom Metazoa; phylum Mollusca; class Bivalvia; order Mytilida; family Mytilidae; genus Mytilus; species Mytilus edulis. The sequence goes on from CM034350.1 coordinate 1,921,608, forward strand.
TTGTTTTCAAGATAATGATTAAATTTGTTGAAAAATACATCTTTACATCTTAAATTTATTATCATTCGTTGGAAACCAATTTTCGGGTTTTGTGGGTACAGGTGAAGCCCAAATTTAAATGTTCAATGAATAACTTATTTTCAATAGGCTTTGTATACAGAGTTTAGCTAAACCACAATATCAAATATCCATAAATATGCAAGTTTTTCAGCAATCCACGAAAAATTGATACCCACGAAAATAAATGAATCCACAGTACATTGACCTATAACGGTTTACTTTTTTTAAATTGTTATTTGGATGGAGGGTTGTCTCATTGGCACTCACACCACATCTTCCTATATCTATATATATATATATATCAGTTTGACATTGAGAAAAATAACATTCTACAGTCGCAACTTCATAACGAGTCCTTGGCAACCGTAATGTATGCCTTAATTTAGTGGTCACAGATTATATCATTTAAATCATTGTGTATAAAGATAATTCTGAAGATGGCATTTGAACAAATGACCAAACTGGAATTTGCATTTTTGAAGATGGTACCAAAGATATATTAACAAAATAATAACAACATGTAAGAAAATGAATGAA